>CM042380.1:967500-1122683 GCA_023634145.1 Thymallus thymallus | reverse complement strand
AGAGTAGAGAGTAGAGAGAGTAGAGAGTAGAGAGTAGAGAGTAGAGAGAGTAGAGAGTAGAGAGAGTAGAGAGTAGAGAGTAGAGAGTAGAGAGTAGAGAGAGTAGAGAGTAGAGAGAGTAGAGAGAGTAGAGAGTAGAGAGAGTAGAGAGTAGAGAGTAGAGAGAGTAGAGAGTAGAGAGTAGAGAGTAGAGAGTAGAGAGTAGAGAGTAGAGAGTAGAGAGAGTAGAGAGTAGAGAGTAGAGAGTAGAGAGAGTAGAGAGTAGAGAGTAGAGAGTAGAGAGTAGAGAGAGTAGAGAGTAGAGAGTAGAGAGTAGAGAGTAGAGAGTAGAGAGTAGAGAGTAGAGAGAGTAGAGAGTAGAGAGAGTAGAGAGTAGAGAGTAGAGAGAGTAGAGAGTAGAGAGTAGAGAGAGTAGAGAGTAGAGAGTAGAGAGTAGAGAGTAGAGAGAGTAGAGAGTAGAGAGTAGAGAGAGTAGAGAGTAGAGAGTAGAGAGAGTAGAGAGAGTAGAGAGAGTAGAGAGTAGAGAGTAGAGAGAGTAGAGTAGAGAGTAGAGAGTAGAGAGTAGAGAGAGTAGAGAGTAGAGAGTAGAGAGTAGAGAGTAGAGAGAGTAGAGAGTAGAGAGTAGAGAGTAGAGAGAGAGAGAGTAGAGAGTAGAGAGTAGAGAGAGTAGAGAGTAGAGAGTAGAGAGTAGAGAGTAGAGAGTAGAGAGTAGAGAGAGTAGAGAGTAGAGAGTAGAGAGAGTAGAGAGAGTAGAGTAGAGAGTAGAGAGAGTAGAGAGTAGAGAGTAGAGAGAGTAGAGAGTAGAGAGAGTAGAGAGTAGAGAGTAGAGAGAGTAGAGAGAGTAGAGAGTAGAGAGTAGAGAGTAGAGAGAGTAGAGAGTAGAGAGAGTAGAGAGTAGAGAGAGTAGAGAGAGTAGAGAGTAGAGAGAGTAGAGAGTAGAGAGTAGAGAGTAGAGAGAGTAGAGAGTAGAGAGTAGAGAGAGTAGAGAGAGTAGAGTAGAGAGTAGAGAGTAGAGAGAGTAGAGAGAGTAGAGAGTAGAGAGTAGAGAGAGTAGAGAGAGTAGAGAGTAGAGAGTAGAGAGAGTAGAGAGAGTAGAGAGTAGAGAGAGTAGAGAGTAGAGAGTAGAGAGAGTAGAGAGTAGAGAGTAGAGAGTAGAGAGTAGAGAGTAGAGAGAGTAGAGAGTAGAGAGTAGAGAGAGTAGAGAGTAGAGAGAGTAGAGAGTAGAGAGAGTAGAGAGAGTAGAGAGTAGAGAGTAGAGAGTAGAGAGTAGAGAGAGTAGAGAGAGTAGAGAGTAGAGAGTAGAGAGTAGAGAGAGTAGAGAGTAGAGAGAGTAGAGAGTAGAGAGAGTAGAGAGAGTAGAGAGTAGAGAGAGTAGAGAGAGTAGAGAGTAGAGAGTAGAGAGTAGAGAGTAGAGAGAGTAGAGAGTAGAGAGAGTAGAGAGTAGAGAGTAGAGAGTAGAGAGTAGAGAGAGTAGAGAGTAGAGAGTAGAGAGAGTAGAGAGTAGAGAGTAGAGAGTAGAGAGAGTAGAGAGTAGAGAGAGTAGAGAGTAGAGAGAGTAGAGAGTAGAGAGTAGAGAGAGTAGAGAGTAGAGAGTAGAGAGTAGAGAGTAGAGAGAGTAGAGAGTAGAGAGTAGAGAGTAGAGAGTAGAGAGTAGAGAGAGTAGAGAGTAGAGAGTAGAGAGTAGAGAGAGTAGAGAGTAGAGAGTAGAGAGAGTAGAGAGTAGAGAGAGTAGAGAGTAGAGAGTAGAGAGAGTAGAGAGTAGAGAGTAGAGAGAGTAGAGAGTAGAGAGAGTAGAGAGAGTAGAGAGTAGAGAGTAGAGAGAGTAGAGAGAGTAGAGAGTAGAGAGTAGAGAGTAGAGAGTAGAGAGTAGAGAGAGTAGAGAGTAGAGAGTAGAGAGTAGAGAGTAGAGAGTAGAGAGAGTAGAGAGTAGAGAGAGTAGAGAGTAGAGAGTAGAGAGTAGAGAGAGTAGAGAGTAGAGAGTAGAGAGTAGAGAGTAGAGAGTAGAGAGTAGAGAGTAGAGAGTAGAGAGTAGAGAGTAGAGAGTAGAGAGAGTAGAGAGTAGAGAGAGTAGAGAGTAGAGAGAGTAGAGAGAGTAGAGAGTAGAGAGTAGAGAGTAGAGAGTAGAGAGTAGAGAGTAGAGAGTAGAGAGTAGAGAGTAGAGAGTAGAGAGAGTAGAGAGTAGAGAGTAGAGAGAGTAGAGAGAGTAGAGAGTAGAGAGAGTAGAGAGAGTAGAGAGTAGAGAGTAGAGAGAGTAGAGAGTAGAGAGTAGAGAGTAGAGAGTAGAGAGTAGAGAGTAGAGAGTAGAGAGAGTAGAGAGTAGAGAGAGTAGAGAGAGTAGAGAGTAGAGAGTAGAGAGAGTAGAGAGTAGAGAGTAGAGAGTAGAGAGTAGAGAGTAGAGAGAGTAGAGAGTAGAGAGTAGAGAGTGAGAGAGTAGAGAGTAGAGAGTAGAGAGTAGAGAGAGTAGAGAGTAGAGAGTAGAGAGAGTAGAGAGTAGAGAGTAGAGAGTAGAGAGAGTAGAGAGTAGAGAGTAGAGAGTAGAGAGTAGAGAGAGTAGAGAGTAGAGAGTGTAGAGAGTAGAGAGAGTAGAGAGTAGAGAGTAGAGAGAGTAGAGAGTAGAGAGTAGAGAGTAGAGAGAGTAGAGAGTAGAGAGTAGAGAGTAGAGAGAGAGTAGAGAGTAGAGAGAGTAGAGAGTAGAGAGTAGAGAGAGTAGAGAGTAGAGAGAGTAGAGAGTAGAGAGTAGAGAGAGTAGAGAGTAGAGAGTAGAGAGAGTAGAGAGTAGAGAGAGTAGAGAGAGTAGAGAGTAGAGAGTAGAGAGAGTAGAGAGAGTAGAGAGTAGAGAGTAGAGAGTAGAGAGTAGAGAGTAGAGAGTAGAGAGTAGAGAGAGTAGAGAGAGTAGAGAGTAGAGAGTAGAGAGTAGAGAGAGTAGAGAGTAGAGAGTAGAGAGTAGAGAGTAGAGAGAGTAGAGAGTAGAGAGTAGAGAGAGTAGAGAGTAGAGAGTAGAGAGTAGAGAGTAGAGAGAGTAGAGAGTAGAGAGTAGAGAGTAGAGAGTAGAGAGTAGAGAGTAGAGAGAGTAGAGAGTAGAGAGTAGAGAGTAGAGAGAGTAGAGAGTAGAGAGTAGAGAGTAGAGAGTAGAGAGTAGAGAGTAGAGAGTAGAGAGTAGAGAGAGTAGAGAGTAGAGAGAGTAGAGAGAGTAGAGAGTAGAGAGTAGAGAGAGTAGAGAGAGTAGAGAGTAGAGAGTAGAGAGAGTAGAGAGTAGAGAGTAGAGAGTAGAGAGTAGAGAGAGTAGAGAGAGTAGAGAGTAGAGAGTAGAGAGTAGAGAGAGTAGAGAGTAGAGAGTAGAGAGTAGAGAGTAGAGAGAGTAGAGAGTAGAGAGTAGAGAGAGTAGAGAGTAGAGAGTAGAGAGTAGAGAGTAGAGAGAGTAGAGAGTAGAGAGTAGAGAGTAGAGAGAGTAGAGAGAGTAGAGAGTAGAGAGTAGAGAGTAGAGAGTAGAGAGTAGAGAGTAGAGAGTAGAGAGTAGAGAGTAGAGAGTAGAGAGTAGAGAGTAGAGAGTAGAGAGTAGAGAGTAGAGAGTAGAGAGAGAGTAGAGAGTAGAGAGTAGAGAGAGTAGAGAGAGTAGAGAGTAGAGAGTAGAGAGTAGAGAGTAGAGAGTAGAGAGAGTAGAGAGTAGACAGTAGAGAGTAGAGAGTAGAGAGTAGAGAGTAGAGAGTAGAGAGTAGAGAGAGTAGAGAGAGTAGAGAGAGTAGAGAGTAGGGAGTAGAGAGTAGAGAGTAGAGAGAGTAGAGAGTAGAGAGTAGAGAGTAGAGAGAGTAGAGAGTAGAGAGTAGAGAGTAGAGAGAGTAGAGAGTAGAGAGTAGAGAGTAGAGAGTAGAGAGAGTAGAGAGAGTAGAGAGAGTAGAGTAGAGAGAGTAGAGAGAGTAGAGAGTAGAGAGTAGAGAGAGTAGAGAGTAGAGAGTAGAGAGAGTAGAGAGTAGAGAGTAGAGAGTAGAGAGTAGAGAGAGTAGAGAGTAGAGAGTAGAGAGAGTAGAGAGTAGAGAGAGTAGAGAGAGTAGAGAGTAGAGAGTAGAGAGAGTAGAGAGAGTAGACAGTAGAAAGTAGAGAGTAGAGAGAGTAGAGAGTAGAGAGTAGAGAGTAGAGAGTAGAGAGAGTAGAGAGAGTAGAGAGTAGAGAGTAGAGAGTAGAGAGTAGAGAGTAGAGAGAGTAGAGAGTAGAGAGTAGAGAGTAGAGAGTAGAGAGAGTAGAGAGTAGAGAGTAGAGAGAGTAGAGAGAGTAGAGAGTAGAAGAGTAGAGAGAGTAGAGAGTAGAGAGTAGAGAGTAGAGAGAGTAGAGAGTAGAGAGTAGAGAGAGTAGAGAGAGTAGAGAGTAGAGAGTAGAGAGAGTAGAGAGTAGAGTAGAGAGAGTAGAGAGAGTAGAGAGTAGAGAGTAGAGAGAGTAGAGAGAGTAGAGAGTAGAGAGTAGAGAGTAGAGAGAGTAGAGAGTAGAGAGTAGAGAGTAGAGAGTAGAGAGTAGAGAGTAGAGAGAGTAGAGAGTAGAGAGTAGAGAGTAGAGAGTAGAGAGAGTAGAGAGTAGAGAGTAGAGAGTAGAGAGAGTAGAGAGTAGAGAGAGTAGAGAGAGTAGAGAGTAGAGAGAGTAGAGAGTAGAGAGAGTAGAGAGAGTAGAGAGTAGAGAGTAGAGAGTAGAGAGAGTAGAGAGAGTAGAGAGTAGAGAGTAGAGAGAGTAGAGAGAGTAGAGAGTAGAGAGTAGAGAGAGTAGAGAGTAGAGAGTAGAGAGTAGAGAGAGTTAGAGAGTAGAGAGTAGAGAGTAGAGAGAGTAGAGAGAGTAGAGAGAGTAGAGAGTAGAGAGTAGAGAGAGTAGAGAGTAGAGAGAGTAGAGAGAGTAGAGAGTAGAGAGTAGATAGTAGAGAGTAGAGAGAGTAGAGAGAAGAGAGAGTAGAGAGAGTAGAGAGTAGAGAGTAGAGAGTAGAGAGAGTAGAGAGTAGAGAGTAGAGAGAGTAGAGAGTAGAGAGAGTAGAGAGTAGAGAGTAGAGAGTAGAGAGAGTAGAGAGTAGATAGTAGAGAGTAGAGAGAGTAGAGAGTAGAGAGAGTAGAGAGAGTAGAGAGTAGAGAGTAGAGAGTAGAGAGAGTAGAGAGAGTAGAGAGTAGATAGTAGAGAGTAGAGAGAGTAGAGAGAGTAGAGAGTAGATAGTAGAGAGTAGAGAGAGTAGAGAGAGTAGAGAGAGTAGAGAGTAGAGAGTAGAGAGAGTAGAGAGTAGAGAGTAGAGAGAGTAGAGAGTAGAGAGTAGAGAGTAGAGAGTAGAGAGAGTAGAGAGTAGAGAGAGTAGAGAGAGTAGAGAGTAGAGAGAGTAGAGAGAGTAGAGAGTAGAGAGTAGAGAGAGTAGAGAGAGTAGAGAGTAGAGAGTAGAGAGAGTAGAGAGAGTAGAGAGTAGAGAGTAGAGAGTTGAGAGTAGAGAGTAGAGAGAGTAGAGAGTAGAGAGAGTAGAGAGTAGAGAGTAGAGAGTAGAGAGTAGAGAGAGTAGAGAGTATAGAGTAGAGAGAGTAGAGAGTAGAGAGTAGAGAGATCAGAGTAGAGAGTAGAGAGAGTAGAGATTAGAGATTAGAGAGTAGAGAGTAGAGAGTAGAGAGTAGAGAGAGTAGAGAGTAGAGAGTATAGAGTAGAGAGAGTAGAGAGTAGAGAGTAGAGAGAGTAGAGAGTAGAGAGTAGAGAGTAGAGAGTAGAGAGCAGAGAGAGTAGAGAGTAGAGAGAGTAGAGAGAGTAGAGAGTAGAGAGTAGAGAGTAGAGAGAGTAGAGAGTATAGAGTAGAGAGAGTAGAGAGTAGAGAGTAGAGAGTAGAGAGAGTAGAGAGTAGAGAGTAGAGAGTAGAGAGAGTAGAGAGTAGAGAGTAGAGAGTAGAGAGAGTAGAGATTAGAGAGTAGAGAGTAGAGAGTAGAGAGTAGAGAGAGTAGAGAGTAGAGAGTATAGAGTAGAGAGAGTAGAGAGTAGAGAGTAGAGAGAGTAGAGAGTAGAGAGTAGAGAGTAGAGAGAGTAGAGAGTAGAGAGTAGAGAGAGTAGAGATTAGAGAGTAGAGAGTAGAGAGTAGAGAGTAGAGAGTAGAGAGAGTAGAGATTAGAGATTAGAGAGTAGAGAGTAGAGAGTAGAGAGTAGAGAGTAGAGAGTAGAGAGAGTAGAGAGTAGAGAGTATAGAGTAGAGAGAGTAGAGAGTAGAGAGTAGAGAGAGTAGAGAGTAGAGAGTAGAGAGTAGAGAGTAGAGAGAGTAGAGATTAGAGATTAGAGAGTAGAGAGTAGAGAGTAGAGAGTAGAGAGTAGAGATTAGAGAGTAGAGAGTAGAGAGAGTAGAGAGTAGAGAGTAGAGAGTAGAGAGAGTAGAGAGTAGAGAGTAGAGAGAGTAGAGATTAGAGATTAGAGAGTAGAGAGTAGAGAGTAGAGATTAGAGAGTAGAGAGTAGAGAGTAGAGAGTAGAGAGTAGAGAGTAGAGAGTATAGAGTAGAGAGAGTAGAGAGTAGAGAGAGTAGAGAGAGTAGAGATTAGAGATTAGAGAGTAGAGAGTAGATAGAGTAGAGCTGGTGAAGCATGTCCTAGCACGTTCATGTCAATGTTAGAAAGATGCAATAACTTTGCTCTACTAAACTAAATAAACCATCTTAGGTATATTTTAATTTCTATAGATATTTTCATAACAATATCAAAGCACATGAAAAGGAAAAACACCAGCAATACATCTGGGAACCTATCTCCTATTCCTCTAATATATCTCCTATTCCTCTACTATATCTCCTATTCCTCTACTCTATCTCCTATTCCTCTAATATATCTCCTATTCCTCTACTATATCAACTATTCCTCTACTATATCTCCTATTCCTCTACTATATCTCCTATTTCTCTACTATATCTCCTATTCCTCTACTATATCTCCTATTCCTCTACTATATCTCCTATTCCTCTACTATATCAACTATTCCTCTACTATATCTCCTATTCCTCTACTATATAAACTATTCCTCTACTATATAAACTATTCCTCTACTATACCTCCCATTCCTCAACTATATCTCCTATTCCTCTACTATATCTCCCATTCCTCTACTATATCAACTATTCCTCTACTATATCTCCTATTCCTCTACTATATAAACTATTCCTCTACTATATAAACTATTCCTCTACTATACCTCCCATTCCTCAACTATATCTCCTATTCCTCTACTATATCTCCCATTCCTCTACTATATAAACTATTCCTCTACTATACCTCCCATTCCTCAACTATATCTCCTATTCCTCTACTATATCTCCTATTCCTCTACTATACCTCCTATTCCTCTACTATATGTCCTATACCTCTACTATATCTCCTATTCCTCTACTATATAAACTATTCCTCTACTATATAAACTATTCCTCTACTATGTCTCCTATTCCTCCACTATATCTCCTATTCCTCTACTATATCTCCTATTCCTCCACTATATCTCCTATTCCTCTACTATATCTCCTATTCCTCTACTATATCAACTATTCCTCTACTATACCTCCTATTCCTCTACTATACCTCCTATTCCTCTACTGTATCTCCTATTCCTCTACTATATCTCCTATTCCTCTACTATATCTCCTATTCCTCTACTATATCAACTATTCCTCTACTATACCTCCCATTCCTCTACTATACCTCCTATTCCTCTACTATATCTCCTATTCCTCTACTATATCTCCTATTCCTCTACTATATCAACTATTCCTCTACTATATCAACTATTCCTCTACTATATCTCCTATTCCTCTACTATATCTCCTATTCCTCTACTATATCAACTATTCCTCTACTATATCAACTATTCCTCTACTATACCTCCTATTCCTCTACTATATCTCCCATTCCTCTACTATATCTCCTATTCCTCTACTATATCAACTATTCCTCTAATATATCTCCTATTCCTCTACTATATCAACTATTCCTCTACTATAACTCCTATTCCTCTACTATATCTCCTATTCCTCTACTATATCTCCTATTCCTCTACTATATCTCCTATTTCTCTACTATATCTCCTATTCCTCAACTATATCTCCTATTCCTCCACTATATCTCCTATTCCTCTAATATATCTCCCATTCCTCTACTATACCTCCTAACACACCACACCACACCATGCCTCTATGGGCCTCAACACACCACACCACACCACACCATGTCTCACTGGGCCTCAACATACCACACCATGTCTCACTGGGCCTCAACACACCACACCATGTATTTCTGGGACTCAACACACCAAACCATGCCTCCCTTGGCCTCAACACACCACTCCACACCATGTCGGACCTCAACACACCACACTATGTATTTCTGGGACTCAAAACACCAAACCATGCCTCCCTGGGCCTCAACACACAACACCATTTCTCTCTGGGACCCAACATACCACTCCACACCATGTCTATCTTGGACCCAACACACCACACCACACGATGCCTCTCTGGGCCTCAACACACCACACAATGTCCCTCTGGGCCTCAACACACCACACCACACCATGTCTCACGGGGTTCTCAACACACCGTACCACGCCTCTTTGGCTTTCAACACACAACATCGTGTCTCTCTGGGACTCAATACACCATGCCACACCCTGTCTTTATGGACCTCAAAACACTGCAACACCACACCACACCATGCCTCTCTGGGCCTCAACACACCACACCATGCCTCTCTTAGTCTCAACACACCACACCATGCCTCTCTGGGCTTCAACACACCACACAATGTCTCTCTGGGCCTCAACACACCACACCATGCCTCTCTTAGCCTCAACACACCACACCATGTCTCTCTGGGACTCAACACACCTCTCCACAGCATGTCTCAACATACCAAACCATCTCTCTCTGGGCCTCAGCACAGCACACCACACCATGCCTCTCTAGTCCTCAACACACCACACCATACCATGTCTCTATGGGCCTCAACACACCACACCATGACTCTCTGGGCCTCAAAACGCCACACTATGTCTCTCTGGGCCTCAACACACCACACAAAACCATGCCTCTCTGGGCCTCAACACACCACAACACACCATGGCTCTCTGGGTCTCAACACAACACACCACACCATGCCTCTCTGGGCCTCAACACACCACACCACACAAAACCATGCCTCTCTGGTACTCAACACACCACACCGTGCCTCTCCGGGCTTCAACACACCACACCATGGGTCTCAACACACCACACCATGCCTCTCTGAGCGTCAACACACCATACCACACCATGCTACTCTGGGCCTCAACACACCATACCATGCCTCTCTGGGCCTCAACACACCACACCATGCCTCCCTGGGCCTCACCACACCAAACCATGCCTCTCTGAGCCTCAACACATCACACCATGTCTCTCTGGGACTCAGAACACCACACCATGTCTCTCTGGGCCTCAACACACCAAACCATGCCTCTCTAGGCCTCAACACACCACACCATGTCTCTCTGGGACTCAACACACCATGCCGCGTCTTTCTGGGCTTCAACACACCACACCATGCCTCCCTGAGCCTCAACACACCACACCATGCCTCCCTGAGCCTCAACACACCACACCATGCCTCCCTGAGCCTCAACACACCACACCATGCCTAAACACACCACACCACACCATGCCTCTTTGGGGCTCAACACACCACACCATGACTCTCTTGGCCTCAACACACCACACCATGCCTCTCTGGGCCTCAACACAGGGGAGGGGAGGGAGGGAGGGATGGCTGGGCTGGTAGGGGCTGGTGAGGGAGAGATGGCTGGGCTGGTAGGTGTTGGGGAGGGAGAGATGGCTGGGCTGGTAGGGGATGGGGAGGGAGAGATGGCTGGGCTGGTAGGGGGTAGCAGGGAGAGATGGCTGGGCTGGTAGGGGGTAGCAGGGAGAGATGGCTGGGCTGGTAGGGGGTAGCAGGGAGAGATGGCTGGGCTGGTAGGGGGTAGCAGGGAGAGATGGCTGGGCTGGTAGGGGGTAGCAGGGAGAGATGGCTGGGCTGGTAGGGGGTAGCAGGGAGAGATGGCTGGGCTGGTAGGCGGTAGCAGGGAGAGATGGCTGGGCTGGTAGGCGGTAGCAGGGAGAGATGGCTGGGCTGGTAGGGGGTAGCAGGGGGTTGTAGTTGGTAGAAGAGTGTAGGGCGTATTAGGTAGGGGGAGGAGACTATTATGTATACCACGTTTATTAAATCAGTAGCAGGCTTCATCATCTGTGTTGAACATCATTCAATAGAAGTATACACTAATACTATATAAGTACATACATATCTCACAGAACAAAATAGACACATACACCTGCAAACACACACACACTGAACAAGCTGCCGACGGAAGCTCACACAGACGGTAGTCACAGCAAGGCCTACAGTAGGTTTATAATTCAACACGACCACAGATGTTAGCAGTCTCTCTATAACCACTGAAAAGAGACAGGGAAATAGAGGAGAGCGGCCCGGTAAACTGTTAGCATCAGCCGCTAGCTGCTCCTCTCCCAGTGTTTCTGTGTGACTATGAGCCGTGACTGTACTGTACTCTACTCTGCCGACTGCTGCTCGATTCAACAGCTGGGTCGTTCAATCTTTAATTCATTCTCCTTACAGAGACACACCTGGCCTCGGGCCTCACTAGACAGCCGGGCTGCTTCCAGCGCTCTGCCCAGTACCTTGCAGCAATCTACCTAGCTACTGAAACTGGGACAGTCTGAATGACTCCTCTTACTTCCACTTGACCATTTCCATTGGGAACAGTTTCAGCTTGATATACACCTCCTCCCCCTATGTGAGGAGGCACTTTACAGGAGGCCGTCCTCCAGTCATTCCTTCCAGCTATAGCTGTCCCCTGGGGATACTGCTGTGGGACCAGCACGTTAATGTAATACTTCAATGAGGGAGAACGTTCCCCAGGACGCAGTGGCGTTCCCAGAGTGCCAAGCAGCTGGGCGAGGCAGGGTGGTCCAGCAGCTTCACATATAGCAGTTGAGATATAGATGCCCCTCCACGTCTTTATGAACTGAAGATGAATCTGTCAAGGCGTCTCAGCGTAAATCTCCCAAACCCCGTCTACAAAATACTATTACCTCTTTGTTTACATATTTAATATTTTATTGGTAGTAAACATAGAACAGTTCAAAGGGGTTCATGTTCTCATCAATATTACCACTTAATGATCATACATCTGAAGGCTTGTAATGTTCAGGAAGATTTTCTTTAGCACAGGCCAACAATGGATTAATTTAAGGATATCATTTTAGGGGGTTAATTGTATAACCATGTAGCCTTTACTTGATCAGTTTTAATATCACTGCAACACAGGGATTATTTTCAATTGGACAAAGAAGAACCTAACATGTGGGTTGAAAGTGCCAGTTTCTACAGTATGTCTTCATATCCCACATACAGACTGTGTATTATGTCTTCATATCCCACATTCAGACTGTGTATTATGTCTTCATATCCCACATTCAGACTGTGTATTATGTCCTCATATCCCACATTCAGACTGTGTATTATGTCTTCATATCCCACATTCAGACTGTGTATTATGTCTTCATATCCCACATTCAGACTGTGTATTATGTCTTCATATCCCACATTCAGACTGTGTATTATGTCTTCATATCCCACATTCAGACTGTGTATTATGTCTTCATATCCCACATTCAGACGGTGTATTATGTCTTCATATCCCACATTCAGACGGTGTATTATGTCTCGCTCTCTCCTTCTCTTCCATTTTGTTCATCTCTCGTTTGTGTTATGATAGCTTGTCTTATCATCGGCCCACATT
This sequence comes from Thymallus thymallus, assembly GCA_023634145.1. Taxonomy (NCBI): domain Eukaryota; kingdom Metazoa; phylum Chordata; class Actinopteri; order Salmoniformes; family Salmonidae; genus Thymallus; species Thymallus thymallus. Next base: position 1,110,871 of record CM042380.1, on the reverse strand, counting down.
TTTTGTATTGTTTCTTCCCTCTCACTGTCTCTCATTCTCTCACTTCCCCTTTCCCCCTCTCTCACTTTCACTCTCCCTCTCTCCATCTCTCTCTCCTGTTTTCTTACTCTGAAGTGCCTTGTCAACAGGATGGCGGATCCTTCGATCCTAAGAGACCTCAAACCAAAAAGGAGAAATAGCGATTGCGAAGCTGTTTGCTACCCTCGTATGCAAATGGCTGTTGCTGGAGGTTAAATTAGCATTTTTAATTAAAAAATTAGTACCAAACAAACAAAGCAAAACACACTAACGATTAAAAAATCTAAATAAGCCTCTTCAATGAAAATAACAGAGAGAGATAGAGAGGAGACTGAGGGTTTTATGTAGGAAGAAGTTACATCTTTTATCTGATTTCCACAGGAATCAATTATGATGTATTATCAATTCACTGGAGTTTACAGATACATAAACACAAGTATATGGCTACTGCCATCTATTGGGTCGCAATTATAACACAAAGCCCAGGTATATGGCTACTATTGAACTAATATTTTCAGATAAAGTTCCAGTTCTGAACCTTTGATCATTGTCCATAGTGAGGGAGAACTCCTAATATATTAGAATTTTTAACTGACAACATCAAACTAAAAATGGTTTGCATGTTGGTTTGCATGTTTTGAAAAAATATCCCCCTGCAAATATCAAAAGGTTCAAACAGCATTGTGAAGCTCCATTTTGTACTCAACACACCATATGCTTTAAAATATACTGTATTAGTGCAATATCAAAGCAACATCTCTTCCATGGAAACAGGCCAGGTTGTGAAGAAGTAGTACTGTATGGTATTGCTCTAGCGCCCTCTAGTGGGAATAAAATGACATATACTAGCTGGGCCAAGCATCTCACATTACCATTAATTGGAAAAATGTCCTAAAGAGAACAGCTTTGTAATGTAAAATAAAAAATAAGAAATGAAACTATTTAACATACATGATTTAATTTCATAAAAACATTTACTATCAATTATTTTGTTGGTGTTCCAGGGATATCTCATATTTCACAGAAAGGTGATGCAATCTGTTTTAATCCAATTAAAACAGAGTAATGATTACTTTAATACTGCTGGCAAGCTGGGTGTTGTGGGTAGAGAGTTAAATAGATGGGTGTTGTGGGTAGAGAGTTAAATAGCTGGGTGTTGTGGGTAGAGAGTTAAATAGCTGGGTGTTGTGGGTAGAGAGTTAAATAGATGGGTGTTGTGGGTAGAGAGTTAAATAGCTGGGTGTTGTGGGTAGAGAGTTAAATAGCTGGGTGTTGTGGGTAGAGTTAAATAGATGGGTGTTGTGGGTAGAGAGTTAAATAGATGGGTGTTGTGGGTAGAGTTAAATAGCTGGGTGTTGTGGGTAGAGTTAAATAGATGGGTGTTGTGGGTAGAGTTAAATAGATGGGTGTTGTGGGTAGAGTTAAATAGCTGGGTGTTGTGGGTAGAGAGTTAAATAGCTGGGTGTTGTGGGTAGAGTTAAATAGATGGGTGTTGTGGGTAGAGTTAAATAGATGGGTGTTGTGGGTAGAGTTAAATAGATGGGTGTTGTGGGTAGAGTTAAATAGATGGGTGTTGTGGGTAGAGAGTTAAATAGATGGGTGTTGTGGGTAGAGTTAAATAGCTGGGTGTTGTGGGTAGAGAGTTAAATAGATGGGTGTTGTGGGTAGAGTTAAATAGGAACAAGGCATTGGTACCCAAAAGGCTTCTGGGACAAGGTGGCAGTTGGTGGCAGTTGGACTTTAGACATCTCCTCCACACAGACTCAGCAGGACCTTCTGATAGTCTCCTTTGGTGTGCTCCTGATAGGGAACAAAACATAATGGAGTTGAGGCCCTTTGGACCACTAGGAGATAAAAGCAGGAAGTCAAGTTAAGTCAAGACACTATGTACGTTTGCCATGGAACAGGACAGAGCAGGCAGTGGTTTAGAATTATATCAGATGTTAAACTGTGTTAGCTTGCCATTGTATCCCAATAAGAAGCATAGTACTGTTGCACTGGGCAGAGAAATGTAACAGACAGCCTGGCGAGGCATGTTAGACTTCAGAGCTGAGAGAGATGAAAATGGAAGGAGAGAGAGAGTTAAAACTGATGAAAATGGAAGGAGAGAGAGAGTGCGAGAGATGGAGAGAGAGAGTGTGAGAGTGAGTGAGAGAGAGAGACACATGGTCTGGTACAGGGACTTCTGGTTCAGTTTCTTAAACTCTGTCCTGATCTTCATGAGGTCCACCTCACAGCGAGACACAATGATCCTGGTCACCACCTTCTCCTTGGCACTTTTACCCTGCAGATCATGTCAGTATTACATCCTGTTATTATTAGCACTGGCAAGCATGTCCTGCAAAGCCAACACTAGCCTGGCGTTGACTACCATTGTTTGTGTAGTCTGCTTCTCTCAATCTATCTATGTGTTTATTTCTTTAACAGTACATCCAAGTAACTTCCTTTTCAATTGCTGTAGAATCTAGATGTCTGATTTTAAAACTTGGGGGCTCTATTTAATCCAAAAATCCAAAGTTCAGTGCTATAGTGACATTGAAATTTAAAGGCATTGTTCCCACGTTCGCGGAGACTGCACGTTAAACACTGCATATGTGGACTCAATCAAAATGACCTTTACATTTTAAGCGTGCTATAGAAGCGCCATTCTCTGGCGATACTGATTGGATAGAGTCCTAGGTGATGGCTGATTGGATAGAGTCCTAGGTGATGGCTGATTGGATAGAGTCCTAGGTGATGGCTGATTGGATAGAGTCCTAGGTGATGGCTGATTGGATAGAGTCCTAGGTGATGGCTGATTGGATAGAGTCCTAGGTGATGGCTGATTGGATAGAGTCCTAGGCGATGGCCTGTGTTTGTTGATGTTTCTACTGAACAGAGCATGGATGATGCAACCCCTGTATAATCAATCCATGAAAGTCTGATACATAAATGCTATGGGATGTTTCTCCCATGAGATTATCTTTGATTCACAATTATCTTCTAAAGGGGGTTGGGGTTAAAGGAGGTTAAAGGAGGTTGGGGTTAAAGGAGGTTAAAGGGGGTTAAAGGAGGTTAAAGGAGGTTGGGGTTAAAGGAGGTTAAAGGGGGTTAAAGGGGGTTGGGGTTAAAGGAGGTTAAAGGGGGTTAAAGGGGGTTGGGGTTAAAGGGGGTTAAAGGGGGTTGGGGATAAAAGGGGTTAAAGGGAGTTAAAGGGGGTTAAAGGGGGTTGGGGTTAAAGGAGGTTAAAGGGGGTTGGGGTTAAAGGAGGTTAAAGGGGGTTGGGGTTGGGGTTAAATGAGGTTAAAGGGGGTTAAAGGGGATTGGGGTTAAAGGGGGTTAAAGGAGGTTAAATGGGGGTTAAAGGAGGTTAAAGGGGGTTGGGGTTAAAGGGGGTTAAAGGGGTTGGGGTTAAAGGGGATAAAGGGGGTTGGGGTTAAAGGGGGTTAAAGGGGGTTAAAGGGGGTTGGGCTTAAAGGAGGTTAAAGGGGGTTAAAGGGGGTTGGGGTTAAAGGGGATAAAGGGGGTTGGGGTTAAAGGGGGTTAAAGGGGGTTAAAGGGGGTTGGGCTTAAAGGAGGTTAAAGGGGGTTAAAGGGGGTTAAAGGGGGGTAAAGGGAGTTTAGGTTAAAGGGGGTTAAAGGGAGTTGGGGTTAAAGGAGGTTAAAGGGGTTGGGGTTAAAGGGGGTTAGGGTTAAAGGGGGTTAAAGGGGGTTAAAGGGAGTTGGGGTTAAAGGGGGTTAAAGGGGGTTAAAGGGGGGTAAAGGGAGTTAGGGTTAAAGTGGGTTAAAGGCGGTTAAAGGGAGTTGGGGTTAAAGTAGGTTAAATGGGGTTAAAGGGGGTTGGGGTTAAAGGGGGTTAAAGGAGGTTAAAGGGGGTTGGGCTTAAAGGAGGTTAAAGGGGGTTAAAGGGGGTTAAAGGGGATTGGGGTTAAAGGGGGTTAAAGGGGGTTAAAGGAGGTTAAAGGGGGTTAAAGGGGATTGGGGTTAAAGAGGGTTAAAGGGGATTGGGGTTAAAGGGGGTTAAAGGGGGTTAAAGGGGGTTTGGGATAAAAGGGGTTAAAGGGAGTTAAAAGGGGTTGAAGGGGGTTGGGGTTAAAGGGAGTTGGGGTTAAAGGAGGTTAAAGGAGGTTGGGGTTAAAGGAGGTTAAAGGGGGTTAAAGGGGGTTAAAGGGGGTTGGGGTTAAAGGAGGTTAAAGGGGGTTAAAGGGGGTTGGGGTTAAAGGAGGTTAAAGGGGGTTAAAGGGGGTTGGGGATAAAAGGGGTTAAAGGGAGTTAAAGTGGGTTAAAGGAGGTTAAAGGGGGTTGGGGTTAAAGGAGGTTAAAGGGGGTTAAAGGGGGTTAAAGGAGGTTAAAGGGGGTTGGGGTTAAAGGAGGTTAAAGGGGGTTAAAGGGGGTTAAAGGAGGTTAAAGGAGGTTAAAGGGGGTTGGGGTTAAAGGGGGTTAAAGGGGGTTAAAGGGGGTTGGGGATAAAAGGGGTTAAAGGGAGTTAAAGGGGGTTAAAGGAGGTTAAAGGGGGTTGGGGTTGGGGTTAAATGAGGTTAAAGGGGATTAAAGGGGATTGGGTTTAAAGGGGGTTAAAGGAGGTTAAAGGGGGTTAAAGGAGGTTAAAGGGGGTTGGGGTTAAAGGGGGTTAAAGGGGGTTGGGGATAAAAGGGGTTAAAGGGAGTTAAAAGGGGTTAAAGGGGGTTGGGGTTAAAGGGGGTTGGGTTTAAAGGGGGTTAAAGGGGGTTGGGGTTAAAGGGCATAAAGGGGGTTGGGGTTAAAGGGGGTTGGGGTTAGAGGGGTTTAAAGGGGGTTGGGATTAAAGGGAGTTAAAGGGAGCTGGGGTTAAAGGGGGTTAAAGGGGGTTGGGCTTAAAGGAGGTTAAAGGGGGTTAAAGGGGGTTAAAGGGGGGTAAAGGGAGTTTGGGTTAAAGGGGGTTAGGGTTAAAGGGGGTTAAAGGAGGTTAAAGGGAGTTGGGGTTAAAGGAGGTTAAAGGGGGTTAAAGGGGGTTAAAGGAGGTTAAAGGAGGTTAAAGGGGGTTGGGGTTAAAGGGGGTTAAAGGGGGTTAAAGGGGGTTGGGGATAAAAGGGGTTAAAGGGAGTTAAAGGGGGTTAAAGGAGGTTAAAGGGGGTTGGGGTTGGGGTTAAATGAGGTTAAAGGGGATTAAAGGGGATTGGGTTTAAAGGGGGTTAAAGGAGGTTAAAGGGGGTTAAAGGAGGTTAAAGGGGGTTGGGGTTAAAGGGGGTTAAAGGGGGTTGGGGATAAAAGGGGTTAAAGGGAGTTAAAAGGGGTTAAAGGGGGTTGGGGTTAAAGGGGGTTGGGTTTAAAGGGGGTTAAAGGGGGTTGGGGTTAAAGGGCATAAAGGGGGTTGGGGTTAAAGGGGGTTGGGGTTAGAGGGGTTTAAAGGGGGTTGGGATTAAAGGGAGTTAAAGGGAGCTGGGGTTAAAGGGGGTTAAAGGGGGTTGGGCTTAAAGGAGGTTAAAGGGGGTTAAAGGGGGTTAAAGGGGGGTAAAGGGAGTTTGGGTTAAAGGGGGTTAGGGTTAAAGGGGGTTAAAGGAGGTTAAAGGGAGTTGGGGTTAAAGGGGGGTAAAGGGAGTTTGGGTTAAAGGAGGTTAAAGGAGGTTAAAGGGGGTTAAAGGGGGTTGGGGTTAAAGTAGGTTAAATGGGGTTAAAGGGGGTTGGGGTTAAAGGGGGTTAAAGGAGGTTAAAGGGGGTTAAAGGAGGTTAAAGGGGGTTGGGCTTAAAGGAGGTTAAAGGGGGTTAAAGGGGGTTGGGGTTAAAGGGGGTTAAAGGGAGTTGGGGTTAAAGGAGGTTAAAGGGGGTTAAAGGGGGTTAAAGGGATTTGGGGTTAAAGGAGGTTAAAGGAGGTTAAAGGGGGTTAAAGGGGGTTGGGGTTAAAGGGGGTTAAAGGAGGTTAAAGGGGGTTAAAGGAGGTTAAAGGAGGTTAAAGGGGGATGGGGTTAAAGGAGGTTAAAGGGGGTTAAAGGAGGTTAAAGGAGGTTAAAGAGGGTTGGGCTTAAAGGAGGTTAAAGGGGGTTAAAGGGGGTTGGGGTTAAAGGAGGTTAAAGAGGGTTAAAGGGGATTGGGGTTAAAGGGGGTTAAAGGAGGTTAAAGGGGGTTAAAGGAGGTTAAAGGGGGTTGGGGTTAAAGGGGGTTAAAGGGGGTTTGGGATAAAAGGGGTTAAAGGGAGTTAAAGGGGGTTAAAGGGGGTTGGGTTTAAAGGGGGTTAAAGGGGGTTGAGGTTAAAGGGGGTTAAAGGGGGTTGGGGTTAAAGGGGGTTAAAGGGGGTTGGGGTTAAAGGGGGTTGGGGTTAAAGGAGGTTAAAGGGGGTTAAAGGGGGTTGGGGTTAAAGGAGGTTAAAGGGGGTTAAAGGGGGTTGGGGTTAAAGTAGGTTAAATGGGGTTAAAGGGGGTTGGGGTTAAAGGGGGTTAAAGGAGGTTAAAGGGGGTTAAAGGAGGTTAAAGGAGGTTAAAGGGGGTTGGGCTTAAAGGAGGTTAAAGGGGGTTAAAGGGGGTTAAAGGGGGTTGGGGTTAAAGGAGGTTAAAGAGGGTTAAAGGGGATTGGGGTGAAAGGGGGTTAAAGGAGGTTAAAGGGGGTTAAAGGAGGTTAAAGGGGGTTGGGGTTAAAGGGGGTTAAAGGGGGTTTGGGATAAAAGGGGTTAAAGGGAGTTAAAGTGGGTTAAAGGGGGTTGGGGTTAAAGGGGGTTGGGTTTAAAGGGGGTTAAAGGGGGTTGGGGTTAAAGGGGGTTAGGGTTAAAGGGGGTTAAAGGGGGTTAAAGGGGGTTGGGGTTAAAGGGGGTTAAAGGGGGTTGGGATTAAAGGGGGTTGGGGTTAAAGGGGGTTAAAGGGGGTTGGGGTTAAAGGGGGTTGTGGTTAGAGGGGTTTAAAGGGGGTTGGGATTAAAGGGAGTTAAAGGGGGTTGGGGTTAAAGGGGGTTAGGGTTAAAGGGGGTTAAAGGGGGTTAAAGGGGGTTGGGGTTAAAGGGGGTTGGGATTAAAGGGGGTTGGGGTTAAAGGGGGTTAAAGGGGGTTGGGTTTAAAGGGGGTTAAAGGGGGTCAAAGGGAGCTGGGGTTAAAGGGGGTTGGGGTTAAAGGGGGTTAAAGGAGGTTAAAGGGGGTTGGGGTTAAAGGGGATTAAAGGGGGGTAAAGGGAGTTTGTGTTAAAGGGGGTTGGGGTTAAAGGGGGTTAAAGGGGGTTAAAGGGAGTTTGTGTTAAAGGGAGCTGGGGTTAAAGGGGGTTAAAGGGGGTTGGGGTTAAAGGGGATTAAGGGGGGTAAAGGGAGTTTGTGTTAAAGGGGGTTAGGGTTAAAGGGGGTTAAAGGGGGTTAAAGGGGGTTGGGGTTAAAGGGGGGTAAAGGGAGTTGGGGTTAAAGGGGGTTGGGGTTAAAGGGGGTTAAAGGGGGTTAAAGGGGGTTGGGGTTAAAGGGGGGTAAAGGGAGTTGGGGTTAAAGGGGGTTGGGGTTAAAGGGGGGTAAAGGGAGTTTGGGTTAAAGGGGGTTGGGGTTAAAGGGGGTTAAAGGGGATTAAAGGGGGTTAAAGGGGGCTCATTCTTTGTTTCTCATGAAGACTTGTACTTCACCATCTTACTCAGAGTCACATGACAAGAAGTTGACAGATAATGACCTTCAAGGCTTCGCTCAGTCTGTTATCAAAGTAGTGTTTGTTCTCAAAGCACTCCACTGCAAAAAGAAAGAAGAAAAGAGATCATATTTAAATAACCTCCTCTGGATCTGTCACTCCCTCTGGTTCTTTCTAAAGGGTTCCTGGTAAGGAGGTAAGGAGGTAAGGAATTAAGGAGGTAAGGAGGTAAGGACGTAAAGAGGTAAGGAGTTAAGGAGGCTGCCTGCAGTATATTGGCACAGATCTACACTTTGTTTCTTAAGGGCACAACATCCCTTGAAATCAAATGTTGTTTTCTTCAAACAGCTTGCAATTACTGTTAATAAGAAATGAATCGACTGAGGGCTCGTCTGGTACACATAGGCGCCAAGGAGAGGAGGCAAGGTGGAAAGGAGGAGAGGAGGCAAGGGTAGAGAGGAGGAGAGGAGGAGAGGTGGAGAGGAGGAGAGGAGGAGAGGAGGACAGGAGGACAGGAGGAGAGGAGGACAGGAGGCAAGGTGGAGAGGAGGTGAGGTGGAGAGGAGGTGAGGAGGACAGGAGGAGAGAAGGCAAGGAGAAACACCCCCCCGGGCCTCTCACCCATCACATTCTGCCAGTTGTAATAGGGTTCATAGACAACATGACGGCAGAGAGAGACCGAGAGAGAGAGAGGGAGAGAGAGAGGGAGAGAGAGAGAGAGAGGGAGAGAGAGAGAGAGAGAGAGAGAGAGAGAGAGAGAGAGAGAAAAGAGAGAGAGAGAGAGAGAGAGAGAGAGAGAGAGAGAGAGAGAGAGAGAGAGAGAGAGAGAGAGAGAGTAAAGAGAGAGAGAGAGAGAGAGTAAAGAGAGAGAGAGAGAGAGAGAGAGAGAGAGAGAGAGAGAGAGAGAGAGAGAGAGGAGAGAGAGAGGGAGTAATGCATAAACTGTGGAAGTGGAGTCTTGAGTGAGAGACGGACGGAGACGGAGACAGAAGCCTCATACATTATCAATGGACAGGTAATGTTATGCTGAAGAGATTCAACAGATCATTCTGGAACTAGTCAGAGAGGAATTTATTGGCTTTATAGGAGTGTGCCAGACAATGGAGACGTTTAGTAGCTAACCTAGTAGTAAGAGTAGGTAACGTAGTAGTAAGAGTAGCTAACGTAGTAGTAAGAGTAGCTAACGTAGTAGTAAGAGTAGCTAACGTAGTAGTAAGAGTAGCTAACGTAGTAGTAAGAGTAGCTAACGTAGTAGTAAGAGTAGCTAACGTAGTAGTAAGAGTAGCTAACGTAGTAGTAAGAGTAGCTAACGTAGTAGTAAGAGTAGCTAACGTAGTAGTAAGAGTAGCTAACGTAGTAGTAAGAGTAGATAACGTAGTAGTAAGAGTAGATAACGTAATAGTAAGAGTAGCTAACGTAGTAGTAAGAGTAACTGTCACAGGTGGGTGCAAGGAGAGACCAAGACGCAGCGCAGTAATAGTTCAACATAGTTTTATTAACTAAAAACTCAACTGTATGAACTAAACAAGCCAAACCAACGAGGCATTTGACACAAACTGAAACACACTTACTTTCACCGTGACTGGAGATAAATAACGACCCACACCAGAGTGAAGGACAGACTCAACATATATAGGATCCCTAATTAGAGACAATGCAGTGCAGCTGCCTCTAATTAGGGATCCAACCCAAAACCCCACACAGAAACAGAAAAGAAAGACACTGTCAGACTCTGACCATAGCTACATAGAGAAGCAAATAGGCCTCTCTATGGCCAGAGCCTGACAGTACCCCCCAAGGCGCGGACTCCCGGACGCCAACAACAAAACACAATTACATGGGGGGGGTCAGGGAGGGAAGATTAGCTCGCCGGTGGCGGTTCTGGCTCCGGCGATGTCGAGAGTCTCCTCCCATGCCCCTCCTTATGCCAGGCCATGGAGCTGGGAAATTTACCGGGCCCGGACTGGGCACCGGTGGGGTAAACAGCTCCGGCCATGGAGCGGGGAAAACAACCGGGCCCGGACTGCGCACCGGGGGAGCGGACTGCTCTGGCTCAGGAGCGGAGCAGACGGCTGGACCCAGATTGGGCACCGGTAAGGCGGACTGCTCTGGCACTGGAGCGGAGCAGACGGCTGGACCCGGAATGGGCACTGGTGGAGCGGACTGATCTGACTCTGGAGAGCAGACGGCTGAACCCGGATTGGGCACCGGTGGAGCGGACTGCTCTGACTCTGGAGCGGAGCAGACGGCTGGACCCGGATTGGGCACCGGTAAGGCGGACTGCTCAGGCACTGGAGCGGAGCAGACGGCTGGACCCGGACTGCGCACCGGTGGAGCGGACTGCTCTGACTCGGGAGCGGAGCAGATGGCTGGACCCAGATTGGGCACCGGTAAGGCGGACTGCTCTGGCACTGGAGCGGAGCAGACGGCTGGACCCGGAATGGGCACTGGTGGAGCGGACTGATCTGACTCTGGAGCGCAGACGGCTGAACCCGGATTGGGCACCGGTGGAGCGGACTGCTCTGACTCTGGAGCGGAGCAGACGGCTGGACCCGGATTGGGCACCGGTAAGGCGGACTGCTCAGGCACTGGAGCGGAGCAGACGGCTGGACCCGGAATGGGCACCGGTGGAGCGGACTGCTCTGACTCGGGAGCGGAGCAGACGGCTGGACCCGGAATGGGCACCGGTGGAGCGGACTGCTCTGACTCTGGAGCGGAACAGACGGCTGAACCCGGAATGGGTACCGGTGGAGCCGACTGCTCTGGCACTGGGGCGGAGCAGACGGCTGGACCCGGATTGGGCACCGGTACGGCGGACTGCTCTGGCACTGGGGCGGAGCAGACGGCTGGACCCGGAATGGGCACCGGTGGACTACGGGGTCCTGCTCCACTGGGGGGGGTTGGTTCCAGCCACAGCGATGTGCTGACCTCTGGAGCCTCCGGGCTGCGGAACCTCGCTGGAGGTTCCGGGCTGTGGACTGTCGCTGGAGGTTCCAGGCATTGGGCCGTGGATGAAGGCTCAGGGCTGCGGACCTTCGCTGGAGGTTCCGGGCTGCGGACCTTCGCTGGAGGTTCCGGGCTACGGACCTTCGCTGGAGGTTCAGGGCTACGGACCTTCGCTGGAGGTTCAGGGCTACGGACCTTCGCTGGATGTTCCGGGCTGCTGACCTTCGCTGAAGGTTCAGGGTTGTTGACCTTCGCTGGAGGTTCCGGGCTGCTGACCTTCGCTGAAGCTTCAGGGTTGTTGACCTTCACTGGAGGTTCCGGGCTACGGACCTTCGCTGGAGGTTCCGGGCTGCTGACCTTCGCTGGAGGTTCCGGACTGCTGGAGGTTCCGGGCCCGGACTGGGCACCGGTGGGGTAAACAGCTCCGGCCATGGAGCGGGGAATTCACCCGTCCCGGACTGGGCACCGGTGGGGCAAACGGCTCCGGCCAGAACGAAAATACACAAAAGACAGATACACGGTACATGATACATAAAGCGTCAGTATGAAAAAGTATAGAAATACAAGAAGTCTGGAGTGCTAAAAAAGCTATAAAAAGACATTGCATAGTATGGGTGGTTGGCTGAATATGTACACTATACATTGGCGGATGGTTAACTATACTATACAGATTGATGGCTAAAAATGTGTATGATATAAGTGAGGGTAATAATAGTTTACTTAATAGACATACTGGTTAAATTAACAGGTAAGTGAATATTTTTTATGGTTAAATTAACTGTACAGGTAAATATACAGTTATATTTACAGATAAGTGAATACTTGCATGGCTACATTAACTGTACAGGTAAATGACAGGAAGAGATACTTAAATAACTAAATGTGTGTATGATATAATTTGGGTTAATAATAGTAATTCCCTTAAAATACAGTCCTTAGTGCGCAGGGTTTAATTACAGATAACTGCACATATTGCACATTCGATATACTAAAAGCAATTAAAAAAGATACAACTGACAGGATACTAATATACATTCCTGAGTGAATGACTATGTAAGTCCAAGAATTACTTGCAATACTGCACGTGATATGATATAACAACTGTACATGAGTAAGTATATACAGACCTCAATTAATAAATAAGTCCTGAGTGAATGAGTGATTACGGACCAGAGTTACTCACGGATGGATGCATAATTGTTAAGCTAGGTCCTAACACCCCAACAGTTCCAGGTCTGTGTTGCCGACGGCACGGGACCCCGGTGAGGCATTAAATAGTCTAATAGCCGCCGGCAGGAAGGACCTCCTGTAGCGCTCTCTGGCACACCATGGTGGGATCAGTCTGTGACTGAAGGTGCTCCTCTGCATCATAACTATGGCATGCAGAGGGTGGATGACGTTGTCCAAATAGATATGGATGTATATACAGTGGGGAGAACAAGTAATTGATACACTGCCGATTTTGCAGGTTTTCCTACTTACAAAGCATGTAGAGGTCTGTAATTTTAATCATAGGTACACTTCAACTGTGAGAGACGGAATCTAAAACAAAAATCTAAATTAGCATTTTATTGCATGACATAAGTATTTGATCACCTACCAACCAGTAAGAATTCCGGCTCTCACAGACCTGTTCGTTTTTCTTTAAGAAGACCTCCTGTTCTCCACTCATTACCTGTATTAACTGCACCTGTTTGAACTCGTTACCTGTATAAAAGACACCTGTCCACACACTCAATCAAACAGACTCCAACCTCTCCACAATGGCCAAGACCAGATAGTTGTGTAAGGACATCAGGGATAAAATTGTAGACCTGCACAAGGCTGGGATGGGCTACAGGACAATAGGCAAGCAGCTTGGTGAGAAGGCAACAACTGTTGGCGCAATTATTAGAAAATGGAAGAAGTTTAAGATGACGGTCAATCTCCCTCGGTCTGGGGCACCATGCAAGATCTCACCTCGTGGGGCATCAATGATCATGAGGAAGGTGAGGGATCAGCCCAGAACTACACGGCAGGACCTGGTCAATGACCTGAAGAGAGCTGGGACCACAGTCTCAAAGAAAACCATTAGTAACACACTACGCCGTCATGGATTAAAATCCTGCAGCGCACGCAAGGTCCCCCTGCTCAAGCCAGCTGATGTCCAGGCCCGTCTGAAGTTTGCCAATGACCATCTCGATGATCCAGAGGAGGAATGGGAGAAGGTCATGTGGTCTGATGAGACAAAAATAGAGCTTTTTGGTCTAAACTCCATTCGCCGTGTTTGGAGGAAGAAGAAGGATGAGTACAACCCCAAGAACACCATCCCAACCGTGAAGCATGGAGGTGGAAACATCATTCTTTGATGATGCTTTTCTGCAAAGGGGACAGGACGACTGCACCGTATTGAGGGGAGGATGGATGGGGCCATGTATCGCGAGATCTTGGCCAACAACCTCCTTCCCTCAGTAAGAGCATTGAAGATGGGTCGTGGCTGGGTCTTCCAGCATGACAACGACCTGAATCACACAGCCAGGGCAACTAAGGAGTGGCTCCGTAAGAAGCATCTCAAGGTCCTGGAGTAGCCTAGCCAGTCTCCAGACCTGAACCCAATAGAAAATCTTTGGAGGGAGCTGAAAGTCCGTATTGCCCAGCGACACCCCCGAAACCTGAAGGATCTGGAGAAGGTCTGTATGGAGGAGTGGGCCAAAATCCCTGCTGCAGTGTGTGCAAACCTGGTCAAGAACTACAGGAAACGTATGATCTCTGTAATTGCAAACAAAGGTTTCTGTACCAAATATTAAGTTCTGCTTTTCTGATGTATCAAATAATAAAGTCATGCAATAAAATGCAAATTAATTACTTAAAAATCATACAATGTGATTTTCAGGATTTTTGTTTTAGATTCCGTCACTCACAGTTGAAGAGTACCTATGATAAAAATTACAGACTTCTACATGCATTGTAAGTGGGAAAACCTGCAAAATCGGCAGTGTATCAAATACTTGTTCTCCCCACTGTATATACATCCATATCTATATGGACAACGTCATCCACCCTCTACATGCCATAGTTATGACGCAGAGGAGCACCTTCAGTCACAGACTGATCCCACCAGGGTGCTTCCACTTTCATCCTCTTCATCTTCTCACCCAGTAGCAGGGGCTGAATGGTATTGAAGGCACTGGAGAAGTCAAAAAACATAACCCTCACATTGCAACCTGCGTTGTCCAGGTGAGAGTAGGCCCTCTGCAGAAGGTAGATGATTGAATCATCCACCCCGACTGCAGGGGGTCCAGTGATGTACACACCAGGGGTCTGAGGTGAGCTAGGACTAACCTTTCCAGGGTCTTCATGATGTGGGATGTTAGTGCTACAGGTCTGAAGTCATTCAGGACAGTGGGGTGTGCCTTCTTGGGCACTGGGACGAGGCAGGATGTTTTCCACAGCACAGGGACCCTTTCCAGGTTCAGTCTAAGTTTGAAGGGTCGCTGGATTATTCCACACAGTTGGTCAGCACAGACCCTAAGCACCCTTGGGATGATGCCATTAGGGCCTGCCGCTTTCCACTGATGTAGTCTCTCCAGCTCTCTCTTCACTTGGTTAGTGGTGAAAGCCAGCCCAGGTGGGGAGGTGGGGGGAAGGGGGGTGTTGAGGATCAGTCCAGAGGGAGCGGGGGCGGAGGTGGGGAGGGGGTCGCTGATTGTCTCAACAGAGGTGTTGTGAGCAAAGTGGGGGTGGGACAGCCATGAGGGTGTGTGGCCTGGGGAGCTGGAGGGGAGGTGGACAGGGCCAGTATCGAATCTGTTAAAAAAATGGGTTCAGCTCATTGGCTCTGTCCCGGGTCAAAAGTTGATATAGTCTGTTATGCAGTCTGTAAGTCCATCGATGTCCTCCCCATGAGCCTCACAGAGCACTTCCCAGTCTGTTGTTTCAAAGCAGTCCTGTAGGGCCTCATTCGCCTCCGGAGAACATCTCCTAATGGCCCTAGTGGTCGCAGGCTGCTGTTGGACCAAAGGCCTGTAGTGTGGAGTGAGGTGGACAAGGTTGTGATCCGATCTACCAAGGGGAGGGAGTGCAGTGGAGTTGTATGCATCCTTTACATTAGCATATAACAAGTTCAGAGTTTTATTATTCCTGGCTGGGCACTTCACAAACTGTTTGAACGTGGGCAGCGTTGAAGAGAGAGATGCACGGTTAAAATCCCCAGAATTGGCAAAGAAAGCACTGGGATGTGCTGTATGTAACCTTGCGATAACAGAGTGTATGACGTCACATGCTGTGTTTGCGTCCGCGGAGGGCGGGATGTAAACAATAACAGCAATGGCCGCCGTGAATTCCCTCGGCAAATAGTAGGGTCTCAGGCTAACGGCTAACAGCTCAATGTCTGGGCTACAAAACTGTTCCTTAACAGTAATATGGCTCAGATTACACCATCTGTCGTTAACTAATAAAGCCAGCCCCCCTCCCTTACTCTTACCGGAAGAAACGCTATCCCTGTCCGCTCTGATGGTCTGGAAACCGCCGATAGTTACATTCTCTATGGGGATGTTATCATTCAGCCATGTTTCTGTAATAGGCTAGCTTGTCCATGGACCAACCCCTCAAGCTCATCCACCTTGTTTTGTAGCGACTCACGTTGCCCATAATGATAGACGGTCTTACACTTCCGACCTGCCCTGCATACACGCCATCGCCTTTTCAACTCGTCCGGAATATCAACCCTTTCCCTGGGGTGCAATAGCGCTGCGTGTGCTAAATCCAGGAGCTGGGCTCGTTTGTAAATAATTGAGGACTAAAAAGTGCCTCAGTGATAAAAAGGACGACTAAAACCTTCATAAAACAGTAGCACTCCATAATCCTGGACTATTATAGTTCAACTGTTGAAAAGAAAACCTCACAATAAACATACTAAAACAACAATTAACACACAAACAATGGGAGCTGCTTAACAGGCGACCAGCAGGGCGGAGCCAACATGTAACCACTAAGATACTGGAGGCTGAGACAGTGGGGGGTAGGGAGACACTGTGACCCATTTCGACAATACCCCCAACCCCACCCACTCTGCCAAAGCATAGCCCCTACACCAATAGAGGGATATCAACAACCACCAATTTACTACCCTGAGACAAGGCTGAGTATAGCCCACAAAAGATCCCCTCCACTGCACAAGCCAGAGGGGGCGACAAACTGGACAGGAAGTGACTTGGGGAGTAATATGATCAAATTTCTTGGTTCTAGTCAAGATTCTAGCAGCCGTGTTTAGCACTAATTGAGGTTTATTTAGTGCTTTATCCGGGTAGCCGGAGAGTAGAGCATTGCAGTAATCTAATCTAGAAGTGACAAAACCATGGATTAGCTTTTCTGCATTAATTTTGGACAAAAAATGTCAGATTTTTGCAATGTTACGAAGATGGAAAAAAGCTGTCCTTGAAATATTCTTGAGTAACGCAGAGGTCCTTCACAGTTTTTTTGGGGACGACTGTACAACCATCAAGATTAATTGTCAGATCCAAAAGCAGATCTCTTTGTTTCTTGGGACCTAGAACTAGCATCTCTGTTTTGTCAGAGTTTAAAAGTAAATAATTTGCCGCCATCCACTTCCTTATGTCTGAAACACAGGCTTCCAGGGCAGGCAATTTTGGGGCGTCACCATGTTTCATCGAAATGTACAGCTGTGTGTCGTCCGCATAGCAATGGAAGTTAACATTCTGTTTCCGAATAACATCACCAAGAGGTAAAATATATAGTGAAAACAATAGTGGTCCTAAAACGGAACCTTGAGGAACACTGAAACGTACAATTGATTTGTCAGAGTACAAACCATCCACGGAGACAAACTGATATCTCTCCGACAGATAAGATCTAAACCAGGCAAGAACTTGTCTGTGTAGACCAATTAAGGTTTCCAATCTCTCCAAAATAATATGGTGGTCGATGGTGTCAAAAGCATTAAAAAACCTGAGTGTCTCCATTGATCCGAGGTCCTGGCAGTTCTGTGCAGACTCAGGACAGCTGAGCTTTGGGGAAATACGCAGATTCAAAGAGGAGTGCGTAACTTGCTTTCTAATGACAATGATCTTTTTGTTCAAGAAGTTAATGAATTCATCACTGCTGAAGTGAAAGGCATCCTCTCTTGGGGAATGCCACTTTTTAGTTAGCTTTGCAACAGTATCAAATAGAAATTTAGGATTATTCTTATTCTCCTCAATTAGGTTGGAAAAATAGGATGATGGAGCAGCAGTGAGGACTCTTCCATATTGTACTGTACTTTCTTTCCAAGCTAGTAGGAAGACTTCCAGTTTGGTGGAGCGCCATTTCCGTTCCAGCTTTCTGCAAGCTTGCTTCAGAGCTCGGGTATTTTCTGTGTACCAGGGAGCTAGTTTCTTTTGGCAAATATTTTTTGTTTTTAGGGGTGCGACTACATCTAGGGTATTATGCAAGTTAAAATTTAGATCCTCAGTTTGATCGGTAACTGATTTTTGTAATCCGACGTCCTTGGATAGGAGGAGGGAGTCTGGAAGGGCATCTAGGAATCTTTGGGTTGTCTGAGAATTTATAGCACGGCTTTTGATGATCCTTGGTTGGGGTCTGAGCAGATTATTTGTTGCGATTGCAAACAAAATAAAATGGTGGTCCGATAGTCCAGGATTATGAGGAAAAACATTTAGATCCACAATATTTATTCCACGGGACAGAACTAGATCCAGGTATGACTGTGGCAATGAGTAGGTCCGGAGACATGTTGGTCAAAACCCACTGAGTCGATGATGGCGCCGAAAGCCTTTTGTAGTGGATCTGTGGACTTTTCCATGTGAATGTTAAAGTCACCAAAAATGTGAATATTATCTGCCATGACGACAAGGTCTGATAGGAATTCAGAGAACTCAGTAAGGAACTCGGTATAAGGCCCAGGAGGCCTGTAAATAGTAGCTATAAAAAGTGATTGAGTAGGCTGCATAGATTTCATGACTAGAAGCTCAAAAGATGAAAATGCTGTTCTTTTTTTGGGGGTAAATTGAAATTTGCTATCGTAAATGTTAGCAACACCTCCGCCTTTGCAGGATGCGTGGGGGACATGGTCACTAGTGTAACCAGGAGTAGAGGCCTCATTTAACACAGTAAATTCATCAGGCTTAAGCCATGTTTCAGTCAGGCCAATCACATCAAGATTATGATCAGTGTTTAGTTCATTGACTATAACTGCCTTGGAAGTGACGGATCTAACATTAAGTAACCCTATTTTAAGAAGTGAGATATCACAACCTCTTTCAATAACATTAAAACCAGAAGTTATTGATAGCACTGACCTACAGCAACTCTATAGATCGCAATGACTACAATGAATGGCTAAATTACTTCCGGACACTAAGGGGCCACAAAGCTCCTCCTCCTCTTCGTCTTTGATATCATGTCAGTCCGCAAACAAACATTTAAAGGTGCATGCTGCCACCTACTGTGTTGGAGTGTGTCATCAATCATGGTCTGTCTAATTCTGTACTAATAAGAAAATAAAAAAAAGAAAAAAACATCTGTTAGCCCCAGTATCTTCTGCCGTGTCCACTATAACCTTCAACCTGGCATTTCTGCTTCCAACAACCCGAGTCATGTTGATAACCTTACCTATGAAATCTATGAAGTTCCCTATCAAAGTGTCCATTGACACAGCACATTCATGATCGCAAGATTTCTAAATGTTCCATTCATTAGTATTTAAAACACTGCAAATGGGACGAATTCTCAGACATTGAAAGTAAGGAATCCTATCTGTTCTATCCCAGTCACAACCTTCTCAAACCTCAGCAGGACTGATAGGCTTTCACTTCTTCGACCTTCATTCCTACTGATCAACCTTCTGGCCTCAATCACTCTTCCTCCCTTCACATGTTCTTTAATATCATCTGTGGACGTAGATATTGGGACCCCAGTGATGACTCCCCTCAATCTAGCATAAGCACCAGGGACATGGCTTTTAATCTTCTTCCCATTAAGCTTTTCCATTTGCAGAATCTTCCCTTGCTGAGCCTAACTACCACAAAACATTAGCAATCTACCTTTTCCAATGAACCGGGATAGTTAGACTTCACCTCAGTGGTTAGTCGAACAGGGTGTAAATGAGGCCCTGTGGTCTCATCAAACACTCTCACCACTTTCCACTCAGACACATTACTACTCGTGTTTCCTACAGTACTTGGCCCTCTTTATGCTTTCTTTACTAGATGCTCCACTGCTTTCAGTATCATGATCTCTCTTCTTCCTGTGTCTTTCCACTACAGACCAATCAGGTCCTTGACCCTCATCCTCCCGCTCCATATCATCAGAACTGACACCCATATTGTTCTCATTCCAGCACAGCTGTTGGTTCTCCAGCCTTTTCTCCATTTCGTCCACACTACTTGCTGCCATTTCCAACCGGAGCATGTTGTCAAGCCCTCTCCACAGCTCCTCCTCCTGGTGCTTTCAAGACAACTGGGAACTTGGGGAAAAACTAGGTCAAATCATGACTTCATCGATCTTCAGGTCCTGCAAAAAGATTTTTCCCAGTTGGAGCTCGTAGTTTTCTTAGTCCCAGTTATGTTGAAGTGGTGAAGTCGGAAGTTGGATATTTCCGAGTTCCCAGTTGTTCTGAACGCGGCATTAGGACATGCGCTAAACGTCATCAAGGCGGATATTGAGTCACATGATGTTGGTGGCGAGTGATCACGTGTCTTTTTACACCCGGATATCTGTGCTCAGCCCTGTCCAGAAACGGATATATTTCGAGGCCTGAAGATGCCGATATTCTCGGAGCTGTATTTTAATGTGGATAATGGCTACTTGGAAGGGTTGGTCAGGGGTTTTAAGGCTGGAATTCTTTCACAGGGAGACTATCTAAATCTCGTCCAGTGCGAAACCCTGGAAGGTGAGTCTGAGCTAACGTTAGCCGGTCATCTGGCTAGATATGTTGGATCATGTTGTCAAATGTACAAATAGTATCTATAACGTTTCAAAACGTTACTGGATACAAAAGTGGCTTTCCAACGAGATGGCCAGTCGCCTAGCTAGCTATTCCCAGGCTAACGTTAATGACAACGCTAGTTAGCTAGTATCTCGTGATCAGCTGACAGTAGTTAGTTAGTTAGCTAGTATCTCGTGATCAGCTGACAGTAGTTAGTTAGTTAGCTAGTATCTCGGGATCAGCTGACAGTAGTTAGTTAGTTAGCTAGTATCTCGTGATCAGCTGACAGTAGTTAGTTAGCTAGTATCTCGGGATCAGCTGACAGTAGTTAGTTAGCTAGTATCTCGTGATCAGCTGACAGTAGTTAGTTAGTTAGCTAGTATCTCGTGATCAGCTGACAGTAGTTAGTTAGCTAGTATCTCGGGATCAGCTGACAGTAGTTAGTTAGTTAGCTAGTATCTCGGGATCAGCTGACAGTAGTTAGTTAGTTAGCTAGTATCTCGTGATCAGCTGACAGTAGTTAGTTAGTTAGCTAGTATCTCGGGATCAGCTGACAGTAGTTAGTTAGTTAGCTAGTATCTCGTGATCAGCTGACAGTAGTTAGTTAGTTAGCTAGTATCTCGTGATCAGCTGACAGTAGTTAGTTAGTTAGCTAGTATCTCGGGATCAGCTGACAGTAGTTAGTTAGCTAGTATCTCGGGATCAGCTGACAGTAGTTAGTTAGTTAGCTAGTATCTCGGGATCAGCTGACAGTAGTTAGTTAGTTAGCTAGTGTCTCGGGATCAGCTGACAGTAGTTAGTTAGCTAGTGTCTCGGGATCAGCTGACAGTAGTTAGTTAGCTAGTATCTCGTGATCAGCTGACAGTAGTTAGTTAGTTAGCTAGTATCTCGTGATCAGCTGACAGTAGTTAGTTAGTTAGCTAGTATCTCGTGATCAGCTAACAGTAGTTAGTTAGCTAGTATCTCGTGATCAGCTGACAGTAGTTAGTTAGTTAGCTAGTATCTCGTGATCAGCTAACAGTAGTTAGTTAGTTAGCTAGTATCTCGTGATCAGCTGACAGTAGTTAGTTAGTTAGCTAGTATCTCGTGATCAGCTGACAGTAGTTAGTTAGCTAGTATCTCGTGATCAGCTGACAGTAGTTAGTTAGTTAGCTAGTATCTCGTGATCAGCTGACAGTAGTTAGTTAGTTAGCTAGTATCTCGGGATCAGCTGACAGTAGTTAGTTAGCTAGTATCTCGTGATCAGCTGACAGTAGTTAGTTAGCTAGTATCTCGGGATCAGCTGACAGTAGTTAGTTAGTTAGCTAGTATCTCGGGATCAGCTGACAGTAGTTAGTTAGTTAGCTAGTATCTCGGGATCAGCTGACAGTAGTTAGTTAGTTAGCTAGTATCTCGGGATCAGCTGACAGTAGTTAGTTAGCTAGTATCTCGGGATCAGCTGACAGTAGTTAGTTAGTTAGCTAGTATCTCGGGATCAGCTGACAGTAGTTAGTTAGTTAGCTAGTATCTCGGGATCAGCTGACAGTAGTTAGTTAGCTAGTATCTCGGGATCAGCTGACAGTAGTTAGTTAGCTAGTATCTCGTGATCAGCTGACAGTAGTTAGTTAGTTAGTATCTCGTGATCAGCTGACAGTAGTTAGTTAGTTAGTTAGTATCTCGGGATCAGCTGACAGTAGTTAGTTAGTTAGCTAGTATCTCGGGATCAGCTGACAGTAGTTAGTTAGTTAGCTAGTATCTCGGGATCAGCTGACAGTAGTTAGTTAGCTAGTATCTCGGGATCAGCTGACAGTAGTTAGTTAGTTAGCTAGTATCTCGGGATCAGCTGACAGTAGTTAGTTAGTATCTCGGGATCAGCTGACAGTAGTTAGTATCTCGGGATCAGCTGACAGTAGTTAGTTAGTTAGCTAGTATCTCGTGATCAGCTGACAGTAGTTAGTTAGTTAGCTAGTATCTCGTGATCAGCTGACAGTAGTTAGTTAGTTAGCTAGTATCTCGGGATCAGCTGACAGTAGTTAGTTAGCTAGTATCTCGGGATCAGCTGACAGTAGTTAGTTAGTTAGCTAGTATCTCGTGATCAGCTGACAGTAGTTAGTTAGTTAGCTAGTATCTCGGGATCAGCTGTCAGTAGTTAGTTAGTTAGCTAGTATCTCATGATCAGCTGACAGTAGTTAGTTAGTTAGCTAGTATCTCGTGATCAGCTGACAGTAGTTAGTTAGTTAGCTAGTATCTCGGGATCAGCTGACAGTAGTTAGTTAGCTAGTATCTCGGGATCAGCTCACAGTAGTTAGTTAGTTAGCTAGTATCTCGTGATCAGCTGACAGTAGTTAGTTAGTTAGCTAGTATCTCGGGATCAGCTGACAGTAGTTAGTTAGCTAGTATCTCGTGATCAGCTGACAGTAGTTAGTTAGCTAGTATCTCGTGATCAGCTGACAGTAGTTAGTTAGTTAGCTAGTATCTCGTGATCAGCTGACAGTAGTTAGTTAGTTAGCTAGTATCTCGTGATCAGCTAACAGTAGTTAGTTAGCTAGTATCTCGTGATCAGCTGACAGTAGTTAGTTAGTTAGCTAGTATCTCGTGATCAGCTAACAGTAGTTAGTTAGTTAGCTAGTATCTCGTGATCAGCTGACAGTAGTTAGTTAGCTAGTATCTCGTGATCAGCTGACAGTAGTTAGTTAGCTAGTATCTCGGGATCAGCTGACAGTAGTTAGTTAGTTAGCTAGTATCTCGTGATCAGCTGACAGTAGTTAGTTAGTTAGCTAGTATCTCGTGATCAGCTGACAGTAGTTAGTTAGCTAGTATCTCGTGATCAGCTGACAGTAGTTAGTTAGTTAGCTAGTATCTCGTGATCAGCTGACAGTAGTTAGTTAGTTAGCTAGTATCTCGTGATCAGCTAACAGTAGTTAGTTAGCTAGTATCTCGTGATCAGCTGACAGTAGTTAGTTAGTTAGCTAGTATCTCGTGATCAGCTAACAGTAGTTAGTTAGTTAGCTAGTATCTCGTGATCAGCTGACAGTAGTTAGTTAGCTAGTATCTCGTGATCAGCTGACAGTAGTTAGTTAGCTAGTATCTCGGGATCAGCTGACAGTAGTTAGTTAGTTAGCTAGTATCTCGTGATCAGCTGACAGTAGTTAGTTAGTTA
The DNA here is from genome assembly GCA_023634145.1 of Thymallus thymallus. NCBI lineage: Eukaryota > Metazoa > Chordata > Actinopteri > Salmoniformes > Salmonidae > Thymallus > Thymallus thymallus. The sequence continues at coordinate 1,088,308 of CM042380.1, read as the reverse complement.
GCTAGTATCTCGGGATCAGCTGACAGTAGTTAGTTAGCTAGTATCTCGTGATCAGCTGACAGTAGTTAGTTAGCTAGTATCTCGGGATCAGCTGACAGTAGTTAGTTAGTTAGCTAGTATCTCGGGATCAGCTGACAGTAGTTAGTTAGTTAGCTAGTATCTCGGGATCAGCTGACAGTAGTTAGTTAGCTAGTATCTCGGGATCAGCTGACAGTAGTTAGTTAGTTAGCTAGTATCTCGGGATCAGCTGACAGTAGTTAGTTAGTTAGCTAGTATCTCGGGATCAGCTGACAGTAGTTAGTTAGTTAGCTAGTATCTCGGGATCAGCTGACAGTAGTTAGTTAGTTAGTTAGTATCTCGGGATCAGCTGACAGTAGTTAGTATCTCGGGATCAGCTGACAGTAGTTAGTTAGCTAGTATCTCATGATCAGCTGACAGTAGTTAGCTAGCATCTCATGATCAGCTGACAGTAGTTAGTTAGTTAGCTAGTATCTTGTGATCAGCTGACAGTAGTTAGTTAGTTAGCTAGTATCTCGTGATCAGCTGACAGTAGTTAGTTAGTTAGCTAGTATCTCGTGATCAGCTGACAGTAGTTAGTTAGTATCTCGGGATCAGCTGACAGTAGTTAGTTAGCTAGTATCTCATGATCAGCTGACAGTAGTTAGCTAGTATCTCATGATCAGCTGACAGTAGTTAGTTAGTTAGCTAGTATCTTGTGATCAGCTGACAGTAGTTAGTTAGTTAGCTAGTATCTCGTGATCAGCTGACAGTAGTTAGTTAGTTAGCTAGTATCTCGTGATCAGCTGACAGTAGTTAGTTAGCTAGTATCTCGTGATCAGCTGACAGTAGTTAGTTAGTTAGCTAGTATCTCGTGATCAGCTGACAGTAGTTAGTTAGTTAGCTAGTATCTCGTGATCAGCTGACAGTAGTTAGTTAGTTAGCTAGTATCTCGTGATCAGCTGACAGTAGTTAGTTAGTTAGCTAGTATCTCGTGATCAGCTGACAGTAGTTAGTTAGCTAGTATCTCGTGATCAGCTGACAGTAGTTAGTTAGCTAGTATCTCGTGATCAGCTGACAGTAGTTAGTTAGCTAGTATCTCGTGATCAGCTGACAGTAGTTAGTTAGTGTCACGGCCGGCTCGCAAGCCGCGACAAAGGAGACAACACGTTGGATACTGCTCAAAAAAGAATAACATTTATTACAGTAAGAATAATAAATTAGGAAAAGACGAGACAAACAGAAACAAACGACGTAATCAAGGATGCAAACGGCACGAGGGTGGGAGGGCGCGCCCCGTCACACCTGAAGGGAACTGCTTTTATTGCCGGCATCAGCTCCAACACAGGTGTAACTCCTCAGTCGTCAATGACGTCACTCACCCTAACTCCATCCTGCAAACAAAACAAAAAGAACACAAACACAACCCACTACTGGGTTCATAACACCCTCCCCCATAGAAAAGGTTACATTTATGAAACCAACCTAACTCTTCATACTGTTCATACGATTACCCCCCATACTGTAAAACTCCAACCATTTCATTTCTACTCCCAATATTCTCAGCAACTACGGGCCCTGTAGAAGCAATTTAAGAGGTAAGAAGAGCAAGACAAAATATTGTTAGAAAACACAGTTAGGAAGAGTAAGGAGCTCTAGACAAAGCGTCTGCCACCACATTGTCAGTACCTTTGATGTGTCGAATATCAAGGGCGTATGATTGCAGGAAGAGGCACCAACGAGTCAAACGTTGGTTTGGGCACCGCAAAGAGTGTAAATAAATTAGCGGATTGTGGTCAGTATACACAACCAATGAATTCGTCACTGATCCCACATACACCTCAAAATGCTGCAGGGCCCAAATCAGCGCTAACGCCTCTTTCTCAATCACAGAATAATTTAACTGATAAGAAAACTTCTTAGAAAAATAACTAACGGAACGGTGAATTCCCTCATCAGTTTGTAACAGTACAGCTCCCGCACCAACGTTGCTAGCATCTACGCACAACCTAAAAGGGCGATCAAATCGGGGAGCTGCCAACACAGGAGCGGAAGTAAGCAGTGATTTAGCTGCCTCAAAAGCTTCCTGACAGACAGAAGTCCAGACAAAAACTGCTTTTGCCTTCAACAAATCAGTGAGTGGGGCTACCACGGTGGAAAAATTCCTACAAAATCCCCGATAGTAACCCACTAACCCCAAAAACCGCATCAACTCCTTCTTGGTGGAAGGAGAAGGAAATTGATCAATGGCCTCAACCTTGGCCCGAACTGGACGCACACAACCCTGTCCAACGACCTTACCCAAGTAAGTCAGTGGCTTTGGCAAACTCGCATTTGGCCAAATTAACCGTCAGGCCAGCCTCAACAAAACGTGAGAACAGGTCGGCAATACGACTCAAGTGCTGCTCCCATGAATCACTAAAAACCACCACATCGTCTAAATAAACCGCGACTCCCTCCAATCCATAAACAACCCTATTCATAAGTCGCTGAAAGGTTGCAGGCGCATTTCTGAGACCAAAACTCATAACATTATAAGAAAATAACCCCTCAGATGTAATAAAGGAAGAAATCTCTTGAGCCCTTGGGGTCAAAGGAACCTGCCAGTAGCCCTTGAGCAGATCGAACTTACTTACAAATTTCGCCGCCCCAACCCGATCAACACAATCCTCAATACGTGGGAGTGGAAAAGAGTCTGGTTTTGTCACTTTATTTACTTTCCTATAGTCGGTACAAAACCGATAAGTTCCATCCGATTTGTTGACAAGTAAGCAGGGAGATGCCCAGCTGGAAAATGATGGCCGTGCGATGTCGTGATCTAGCATATACTGAACTTCAGCAACAAGATGTAAAAGTTTATTTGGAGACACCCTGTAAAAATGTTGCCGAACGGGCTCAGCATCCCCAACATCAATATCGTGCTCCACCCAATGTGTACACGAAGGTACATCACCAAATAAAGAGACATAGTGATTAATAAGAGCAATCAAGTCGGTACGTTTACTCTCTGTTAAATGGCTCAACATTTTTTCAAAATTTTCAAGAGTCTCTGAATTTTTAAGGCGTCCCAACAGCACCGTATCCTCGGGGAAAGAAACTCCTTCATCAATTTCCTCCTCCACAGGAACTGGTGACATACTCTCAACTAACAATGCAGGTTTCACATTCGTCTTGGCCTCTACCACTTTATTAGAACGACAATAATAGGGCTTCAACAAATTAATATGACACAACTGTGTTGACTTCCTTCTCTCTGGGGTGGCAATAAGATAGTTTAAGTCAGTAACTTGTTTCACCACTACATACGGACCAGTAAAACGAGCTTGAAATGGTGACCCCTCCACCGGTAACAAAGCCAACACTTGATCGCCCGGCATAAATTGTCGTTTCTCAGTTCGCCGATCGTAAAGTGACTTCATACGGCTCTGCGAAGAATGCAATTGTTCTTTTGCCATCTTACCCGCTTCATACAATCTGCGCTTAAAGTCGTTCACATAACTTAGCAAATTCTGAGGTGGTGTACCTTCAGTCCAGTTTTCGCGGAGCACAGCCAGTGGTCCCCGAACGGTGTGCCCAAACACCAAATCATTTGGACTGAAACCAGTACTTTCCTGGCTTACCTCACGCGCTGACAACATCAACCACGGTAATCCCTGCTCCCAATCATCCTCCAGCTCTGTACAATAAGCACGCAATAAGGACTTCAGCGTCTGATGGAAACGCTCCAGAGCCCCCTGGCTTTGGGCATGATAAGCGCTAGCTTTGTGCTTTATGTGCAACAATTTCAACACCTGAGAAAACAAATGAGACGTAAAATTAGAACCCTGGTCACTTTGCACAATCTTCGGAATGCCAAAAATGGAAATGAACTGAGTCAAGGCCTTCACCACTGATTTTGCAGTGATCGTACGGAGGGGATAGGCCGCAGGGTACCGAGTCGATGCACACATAACCGTGAGCAAATAAATACTACCTGATTTTGATCTAGGCAGTGGGCCTACACAATCAATAATCAAGTGCTCAAAAGGTGGACTAACTGCAGGAATAGGAAACAGTGGAGCAGGTTTGATCTTCTGATTTGGCTTGCCTGTTAATTGACAGATATGACATGTCTTGATATACTTTGACACATCCTTCTTCAATTTTGGCCAAAAAAAATGACGCAGTATTCTGTCATAAGTCTTTCTTACACCTAAGTGTCCAGCAAGTTTATCATGAGAAATCTCCAACACCAATGCTCGATATTTCTCTGGAACTACCACCTGCATGATAGGATCCCCAGCAAAATCACTTCCATGAGGAATCCATTTCCTCAGCAACATTCCATCTTGCAAAAAATAACCATGAGCAACCTGCCTAATTTCATCAGAAGACATCACACTCAATCTATGGAGAGAAGAATCAAGTTGCTGCTCCTGGATCAATTCAGAAGAGGAAACAGAAAAACCATCAGGCAAGGAAAATGTTGGTCTAACTACAGCATCAGAGGATAACCTTGGCTGGGCAGAGGTCATAGATCGAGTTACAGCACAAGCAGTAAATACCTCTGGAAAGTTCTTGTTGCTCTCATCAGGACCTGGAAGGGGAAAAGATGACACCACAAGAGGTGAAACAGTATTAGGCCAAACCCTGTCCCCTGCCAAATTATTACCCAGGATTATATCTACCCCCCCCCACTGGCAATGATGGACGCACTCCAACCACCACTTCTCCATTCACAAGTTCAGATGACAACATTATCTTATGTAAAGGGACAGACAGGACATTTAACCCAATTCCTCTGATAAGAACACTAGTCTCAGTGTCACTCACAGAGGAAAATGGCAACACATCCTGCAAAATAAAGGACTCCGAAGCTCCCGTGTCCCTCAGTATCGTCACTGGAACTTTTGTCTCTTTACCAACAATCGACACATGCCCATAAGAAATAAAAGGTGCATAATCTCCATCTTTCAAGTGATTACCTGCTGTGGGAGATTCTTCAGAAGACAAGTCAACATAATTTAACAATGATGCCACAAGACCAGCTGGTTTAACGCGAGAAACCTTTCCCCCTTTGCTCTTAGCTTTAAGCACAGGGCACTCATTTTTCCAATGGCCTTTACCACGACAATAATTACAGATCAGAGATGAATCCCTGGGCATACGATCTTCAAAAATATCAGCCTTTTTTCGAAACTCAAAACTACTTTTGTGCGTTAACACATAGTCATCAGCCAACTCAGCAGCTTTAACAGCCGTTTCAGCTTTCTGCTCATTTATATATGTGGCTATTCGAGCAGGAACAGAGTTCTTAAACTGTTCAAGCACAATTAAGTTAGTCAACTCTTCCAACGTGGTTACCTCAGATGCAATACACCAGCGATTAAAAGCAATAGTGAGCTCTCTAGCAAACTCCACATGAGCCTCCTTTTCCCCCTTGGACAATGTTCTAAATTTGTCGGTACGATTCTGGTACTAACTCGTACGCTTTTAAAACTGCTGCTTTAACGGTACAGTAATCGTTGCAGTCAGAGAGTGAAAGGGCAGAATAAACTTCTTGAGCCCTGCCAGTGAACACACATTGTAAAAGCAGTGTACGTTCCTTACTAGGCCAATTTCTTGCCTCCGCTATTCGCTCAAACAATATAAAGAATGTATCTGGGTCTCGCTCATTAAACTTAGGCATTAGCCTCAAATTTCCAGCAGTGTCAAACATTTGAGAAGCACCCTGCGAAGCGTCAGCTGAACCATTTAGCCCACCTTCTCTTATTATCTCCAGGCGGTATTTCTGCAGCTCAACACTAGTCTGTTCATTTCTATTTTTTTCACGCTCTACTTCCAATTTCAAACGTTCCTGTTCAAGCTGTAACAGAAATAATCGTTCCTGTTGCTCAAAAGTTAAAGAGCCGACATGAGGTTTTACTTGACCGGTAGTAGCTGTATCTGACATGTCAAACAATACAGCTTGTTCTATCAGTCTTGTTTTAAGTATCTCTCTAACTGTACTATCCTTTAACCTCTTATCTCCAAGTTCAATTTCATAATGATCCGCAATTTTGAATAACTGATCTTTTGTACACGAATGAAGCAAAACTTCAGAAGGAGAAATAATAAAATCTTCAACTAGATTAGACATATTTCTACCTTAAATACACGTTACAAAATAGGTGTGTTTTACAAACCCCAGCAGGAGGAATAAAATAGTTCCCTCTCCCTATCTATATTTTTAAAAAAATCTAACTCACCCCTAATCTTCATGTGGTTACTGGTGAGGGGTTTTTAAGCACCAACTCCCGCTAGTACGAAGAAAAGCAACCAGCACGCTGGCGACTCACTCCTACCACGGATATGCACCCGAGACAACTGCTCTACTCACGGCCACCACACAAAAATAATAAAACCATTACATTAAACCCACTACACCTAACAAGGGAACACAAATGTATTCAATATTCCTCCCACAACAGGATTTGCAAAAATCACTTACCTCCTAGAAAACAGCATAGAACAGCCAAAGATAGAGATACAGCAATTCACACAATCCGTCGTCAAAATAAACAAATCCAACGCGTATTTCCTTCAAAGTACGACGTACAAAACATCCCAAACAATAGCGCTAAACAAACAATCTCTCTTCCAGTTTTAGCTTCGGTTAATCAACACGCTGAATTTCCTTACAAAAATAACCGAAAGCAAAAAAAAACAAAACAAAGCGCTTCCAAATCATCACAAAATACAACAGGAATTTTCAAACGTTCCGGAATCCCGGACGAGCCCCCATTTGTCACGGCCGGCTCGCAAGCCGCGACAAAGAAGGAGACAACACGTTGGATACTGCTCAAAAAAGAATAACATTTATTACAGTAAGAATAATAAATTAGGAAAAGACGAGACAAACAGAAACAAACGACGTAATCAAGGATGCAAACGGCACGAGGGTGGGAGGCCGCGCCCCGTCACACCTGAAGGGAACTGCTTTTATTGCCGGCATCAGCTCCAACACAGGTGTAACTCCTCAGTCGTCAATGACGTCACTCACCCTAACTCCATCCTGCAAACAAAACAAAAAGAACACAAACACAACCCACTACTGGGTTCATAACAGTTAGCTAGTATCTCGTGATCAGCTGACAGTAGTTAGTTAGCTAGTATCTCGGGATCAGCTAACAGTAGTTAGTTAGCTAGTATCTCGTGATCAGCTGACAGTAGTTAGTTAGTTAGCTAGTATCTCGTGATCAGCTGACAGTAGTTAGTTAGTTAGCTAGTATCTCGTGATCAGCTGACAGTAGTTAGTTAGTTAGCTAGTATCTCGGGATCAGCTGACAGTAGTTAGTTAGTTAGCTAGTATCTCGGGATCAGCTGACAGTAGTTAGTTAGTTAGCTAGTATCTCGGGATCAGCTGACAGTAGTTAGTTAGTTAGCTAGTATCTCGGGATCAGCTGACAGTAGTTAGTTAGCTAGTATCTCGGGATCAGCTGACAGTAGTTAGTTAGTTAGCTAGTATCTCGGGATCAGCTGACAGTAGTTAGTTAGTTAGCTAGTATCTCGGGATCAGCTGACAGTAGTTAGTTAGTTAGCTAGTATCTCGTGATCAGCTGACAGTAGTTACATACCTTGTCACTGATACTAGCAGCTACTGAATGATCAGTTTGGTGTATGGATGTAGGTACATTAAGATAAATGGCTTGGTAACTAGATTTCGAGATTAATTTGGTGCTGCAGTCCAAACACTTAAGACACCCTATTCCCTCAGCCCTCAAATTAAGTGGACACTTCTGATGACGTTTCATGACGTCTGACGAGTGTACACTTGCAGGGGGAGGGAGGGAGGACTTTTAAATGGACCGCTGTCCTGGAAATGGAAGAGTCCCTCCTTCATCCCCCGATGATGGTGTTTTCAGCCAACAGTAACTTGTGTGTGTTATCTGTGCTACAGTCAATTATTATTGCATATTTATTTACATTAACTATATAATTATTCATGTCTACTGTGATAGTTAATTAATTTACTAACTAACGTTAGCCTGCATAGCTGGAACTTCTGAAGAAGGAAAATGTTTTTTATTTCTAAATTGTAGACCTCCACAAGGTTCATCCTTGGGAGCAATTTCCAAACGCCTGAAGGTACCACGTTCATCTGTACAAACAATAGTATGCAAGTATAAACACCATGGGACCACGCAGCCGTCATACCGCTCAGGAAGGAGACGTGCTCTGTCTCCTATAGATGAACGTACTTTGTTGCGAAAAGTGCAAATCAATTTCAGAACAACAGCAAAGGACCTTGTGAAGATGCTGGAGGAAACGGTTCAGATGTATCTATATCCACAGTAAAACGAGTCCTATATCGACATAACCTGAAAGGCCGCTCAGCAAGGAAGAAGCCACTGCTCCAAAACCACCATAAAAAAGCCAGACTACAGTTTCCAACTGCACATACTTTTTTTGAGAAATGTCCTCTGGTCTGATGAAACAAAAATAGAACTGTTTGGCCATAATGACCATCGTTATGTTTGGAGGGAAAAAGTGGGAGGCTTGCAAGCCGAAGAACACCATCCCAACCGTGAAGCACGGGGGTGGCAGCATCATGTTGTGGGGGTGCTTTGCTGCAGGAGGGACTGGTACACTTCACAAAATAGATGGCATCATGAGGAAGGAAGTTTATGTGGATATATTGAAGCAACATCAAGACATCAGTCAGGAAGTTAAAGCTTGGACCCCAAGTATACTTCCAAAGTTGTGGCAAAATGGCTTAAGGACAACAAAGTCAAGGTATTGGAGTTGCCATCACAAAGCCCTGACCTCAATCCTATAAAAAAAGTAATCAGTTACACCAGTTCTGTCAGGAGGAATGGGCCAACATTCACCCAACTTATTGTGGGAAGCTTGTGGAAGGCTACCTGAAACGTTTGACCCAAGTTAAACAATTTAAAGGCAATGCTACCAAATACTAATTGAGTGTATGTAAACTTCTGACCCACTGGGAATGTGATTAAATAAATAATTCTCTATTATTCTGACATTTCACATTCTTAAAATAAAGTGGTGATCCTAACTGACCTAAGACAGGGAATTTTTACTAGGATTACATGTCAGGAATTGTGAAAAACTGAGTTTAAATGTATTTGGCTAAGGTGTACAGCGGGTGAAATAAGTATTGAACACGTCACCATTTTTCTCAGTAAATATATTTCCAAAGGTGCTATTGACATTACATTTTCACCAGATGTTGGTAACAACCCAAGTAATCCATACATACAAAGAAACCAAAACTAAGTTCAGAAATTAAGTTGTGTAATAATGTGAAATGACACAGGGAAAAAGTATTGAACACATGAAGAAAGGGAGGTGCAAAAAGGCATGGAAAGCCAAGACAACAGCTGAAAACTATCAGTAATTAAAAAGCAGTCCAGCCCCCTGTCAGTGCAAATTAATATCAGCTGGTTCAGTCCCAACTGATGGCCTACAAAAAGGTCTCATTGCCAAGGTGTCACACAAGACACATCTCATGATGGGTAAAAGCAAAGAGCTGTCTCAAGACCTTTGCAACCTAATTATTGCAAAACAAAATGATGGCATTGGTTATAGGTGCATTTCTAAGCTTCTGAATGTTCCAGTGAGCACTGTTGGGGCCATAATACGGAAGTGGAAAGACGCTCATTTCACCATAAATTTGCCTCGACCAGGTGCTCCTCGCAAGAATTCTGACAGAGGAGTGAAAAGAATAATCAGAAGAGTTATCCAAGAGCCAAGGACCACTTGTGGAGAGCTTCAAAAAGACCTGCAATTAGCAGGTACTGTTGTCTCAAAGAAAACTGTAAGTAATGCACTCCAACGCCATGGCCTGTATGCACGCTCACCACGCAAGACTCCATTGCTGAAAAAAAGTATGTGGAAGCTCATTTAAAGTTTGCTGCACAACATTTGGAAAAGCCAGTGAAATACTGGGAGAATATAGTGTGGTCAGATGAGAGCAACATTGAACTGTTTGGATGTCATAATACACACCATGTTTGGAGGAGAAATGGCACTGCACATCAGCCTAAAAACACCATACCAACAGTGAAGTTTGGAGGTGGGAACATCATGGTGTGGGGCTGCTTTTCAGCAAATGGTACTGGCAAACTTCACATAATTGAAGGAAGGATGAATGGGCAAATTTACAGAGACATTCTTGACAAAAATCTGCTGCCATCTACCAGGATGATGATGAAACGAGGGTGGACATTTCAGCAAGTCAATGATCCCAAACACACAGCCAAGGAAACTCTCAATTGGTTTCAAAGAAAGAAAATAAAGCTGCTAGAATGGCCCAGCCAATCACCTGACTTAAATCCCATTGAAAATCTATGGAAAGAACTGAAGATCAAGATTCATAGAAGAGGCCCACAGAACCTTCAAGATTTGACGACTGTGTGGAAGAATGGGCCAAAATCACACCAGAGCAACTCATGCGACTAGTTTCTCCATACAGGAGGCGTCTTGAAGCTGTCATTACCAACAGACTTTTGTACAAAGTATTAAATAAATATCAGTGTGTTCAATACTTTTTCCCTGTGTCATTTCACATTATTACACAACTTAATTTCTGAATGTATTTGTTGTGGTTTGTTTTGTATGTATGGATTACTTGGGTTGTTACCAACATCTGGTGAACATTTCATGTCAATAGCACCTTTGGAAATATATTTATGAGAAATGGTGACGTGTTCAATACTTATTTCACCCGCTGTATGTATTAAGGCGACATCTAGATGGTTATCAATATTAGTTATTTCTTGTGTAGGCTGCTATCCTACTTGAAATAAAATCACGTATCTACCGCCGACGACACGACCCTGATACCCAGTTGGACGCTTCAACACCGAAGCACTGGATGCCGGCTTACTATCGACTCGTAGTGCAGCCCAATCATTCTTTATTCAGGGAAACCAGGAACAAATATACACAGTCAGTTAAAAAAAGCAAAGGCCAACTTTTTCAAACAAATTTGCATCCTGTAGTACTAATTCCAAAAAGTTCTGGCCATGCTTTCCACCTGGCTACCTCTACCCCGGCCAACAGCTCTGTAACCCCCCGCAGCAACTTCTAGAATCGGCTTCCTATTTCGCAACAAAGCCTCCTTCACTCATGCTGCCAAACCTGCCCTTGTAAAACTGACTATCCTACCGATCCTTGACTTCAGCAATGTCATTTACAAACTAGCCTCCAACACTCTACTCAGCAAACTGGATGTAATCTATCACAGTGCCATCCATTTTGTTACCATAGCCCCATATACTACTCACCACTGCGACCTGTATTCTCTCGTTGGCATACTTGAGTTTGACAACAGATGCCACTCTGTCTGTAGAAATCAATAGGCAACTATCACAGCCAATCACAACACTAGCGGGTAAGTAATATTGTGAAACACTATCATTGTGAGGATGGTATGGGGGCCAGAACATAATCACGTGTCTCTCTGTTAGGCTACGATCACGTGTCTCTCTGATAGGCTACGATCACGTGTCTATGTTAGGCTACGATCACGTGTCTCTGTTAGGCTACGATCACGTGTCTCTCTGTTAGGCTACGATCACGTGTCTCTCTGTTAGGCTACGATCACGTGTCTCTCTGTTAGGCTATGCGTGGGAATACTTGAACAGATGTCAAACATTTTAAAATCACTTGGCACTGATTTGCTTGTGCTTTTTAGTCTTCTGTCCTACAATACAAATGCACAGTATTACCAGAGAGGAAGAAAGACGCCCAACTCGGCGGGTAATTGGTCTCCCTCCAGCAGGCGTGTGGAGGTCTGTGAGGGTGTCGAATTTGGTCATCAAAGAAATGAATGGCTTATTTGCTAGGTGATGTACAGGCTTGTAGCACAGCCTCGGTCTCTCCGTTGAATACAGTTGGTTGACGTCATGGCTGCAGCCTATTCTAATGCTTTGGCCTACCCTATAGCCTAATAATGCACTGGCAAATCATTTAGCCCATGTAACACACCATAGTAATCTCGGTTCTCTTTTTTTTTTGTTTTATTTGCTTATTTGTAACAATTGCAAAGACATTGGCAACTTTATTAATAGGCAACCTTCCAAGTTCTCAGCGGCGACAGAGAGACAAATTGTTTGATTCGATGTTTAGCGGTAAATAACCACCTCTGTTGCGTCGTGCATAAGAACAGCCCTTAGCCATGGTATATTGGCCATATGCTAGCTACATTTTCTGATATTATAAAATTCTAATTTATATTGGCCATATACCACACCCCCTCGTGCCTTTTTGCTTAATAGAACGCTGTAGCTAGCTAGCTAGTTTGTTAACATATGCTAGTAGTTAAGAGTATTTCTTGAATTGTCATTAGCAAGAACCATTAGCAGCTATCCATAATTGATTTATTCGTGACCATGCTGCTTAAATAAAGGCTAAATAAATCAGATTAGGTTGATCAACAGGGGGATTTCTATGAGGAACTGAAACTATTGCTCAAAGTATTGCTCAATTAGTTTACACATCAAGTAAAATGTTAGCATTCTAGACAGAGCTAGCTAAGCTCTTCCCTTGTGCATGGGCCTCTAATGTTCCATTACCACCATGCACACTCACAGCAGCATTCATATGAGGTGTTCCTTATCCTGTCATTATTGTGCTTGTCTGTTGAAGCACTGTTACCCAGTATCTGAAGAGGTCTTGTTTCCCCGTGCAGACCTGAAGCTCCATCTGCAGAGCACAGACTATGGCAGCTTCCTGGCCAACGAGCCTTCACCCCTCACCGTGTCCGTCATCGACGACAAGCTCAAAGAGAAGATGGTTGTGGAGTTCCGCCACATGAGGAACCAGTCCTATGAACCACTGGCAAGCTTCATGGACTTCATCACGTAAGTCACTCACAGGATCTCTGGCATCTGCCAGCCTTTATCCCAAAACCAAGGGGCAAGATCAGTGCCCATATTCCCTAAGTAGATCGGTGCCCGTATTCCCTAAGTAGATCGGTGCCCGTATTCCCTAAGTAGATCGGTGCCCGTATTCCCTAAGTAGATCGGTGCCCGTATTCCCTAAGTAGATCGGTGCCCGTATTCCCTAAGTAGATCGGTGCCCGTATTCCCTAAGTAGATCGGTGCCCGTATTCCCTAAGTAGATCGGTGCCCGTATTCCCTAAGTAGATCGGTGCCCATTAATTTGGGATTCAGGCTTAGACTATCACCTTGTCTTATTTTTGCGTGAAACAATCCGATAATGGTAACACTTTATTTGTCCATCTGGCATCTCTTTCCAGTTATATGTGACAGCAGAATGGTTCATGTTGGTCCTCTTCTTGATATTCTTTGTTAATATGTATTGACTCCCTATTCACCAGTGTCTGCCTGCTAGCACCTGTTGGGCCTGTTACTCACAGCAGGTGTCTTCAGCACCTGTTAGATAGATAGATAGATAGATAGATAGATAGATAGATAGATAGATAGATAGATAGATAGATAGATAGATAGATAGATAGATAGATAGATAGATAGATAGATAGATAGATAGATAGGATAGATAGATAGGTACTTTATTGATCCCCCGGGGGGGAAATTTCATTGTCAAGCAGCTACAACAAAACACAGGGCAGGTGCAAAATGCCACAACGAAAGTACACAAAAGACAGATACATGATACATAGAGCGGCAGTATGAAAAAGTATAGAAATACAAGATATCTGGAGTGCAAAAAAAAAAAAAAAGCTATAAAAGGACATTGCATAGTATGAGTGGTTGGCTGAATATGTACACTATACATTGGTGGATGTTGGATGGTTAACTATACTATACAGGTCGATGGCAGAGAAATACTTCAGTAGCTAAAAATGCGTATGATATGAGCGAGGGTAATAATAGTTTACTTAATAGACAGACTGGGTAAATGAACAGGTAAGTGAACATTTTGCCTGGTTAAATTAGCTGTACAGTTAGGTATACAGTTATATTTACAGGTAAGTGAATACTTGCATGTTTACACAAACTGTACAGGTAAATGACAGGAAGAGATACTTTAATAGCTAAATGTGTGTATGATATCATTTGGGGTAATAACAGTAATTCCCTTAAAATACAGTCCTTAGTGTGCAGGGTTTAATTACAGACAACTGCACTTATTGCACATTCGATATACTAAAAGCAATGAGAAAAGGTGCAATTGACAGGATACTAATATGCATTCCTGAGTGAATGCCTACGTCCAATAATTACTTACAATATTGCATGTGATATAATATAACTGTACATGTTGGGCCTGTTACTCACAGCAGGTGTCTTCAGCACCTGTTGGGCCTGTTACTCACAGCAGGTGTCTTCAGCACCTGTTGGGCCTGTTACTCACAGCAGGTGTCTTCGGCGCCTGTTACTCACACAGTGAGTAACAAAGCAGAATAACTTTACCATTGTTCCTCAACTGTAGTGTACGATGTACCATGTTGTAGCTCTCCCATGCACTGGCCGCCTTTCCTTCTAGCCTGAGAGCTATCCCTCATACTGGCTTTCTCCATCTTGTAAAGGAAATATATATTTTCTCAGCTCTTAACTCCCCAGTCAACACTGAAACACACACACGTCTCATTTAAATCTGATTTTTTTTTCTCTCTCCCTGTCCTCCATGTCCACAGGTACAGCTACATGATAGATAACGTGATCCTGCTGATCACAGGCACCCTGCACCAGCGGGCCATCTCTGAGCTGGTGACTAAGTGCCATCCTCTGGGCAGCTTTGAGCAGATGGAGGCAGTCAACATCGCCCAGACCCCAGCAGAACTTTACAACGCCATCCTGGTGGACACCCCTCTGGGTAAGAAAGGACTGTGATTGGTGGACACCCCTCTGGGTAAGGCAGGGCTGTGATTGGTGGACACCCCTTTGGGTAAGGCAGGGCTGTGATTGGTGGACACCCCTCTGGGTAAGGCAGGGCTGTGATTGGTGGACACCCCTTTGGGTAAGGCAGGGCTGTGATTGGTGGACACCCCTCTGGGTAAGGCAGGGCTGTGATTGGTGGACACCCCTCTGGGTAAGGCAGGGCTGTGATTGGTGGACACCCCTCTGGGTAAGGCAGGGCTGTGATTGGTGGACACCCCTCTGGGTAAGGCAGGGCTGTGATTGGTGGACACCCCTCTGGGTAAGGCAGGGCTGTGATTGGTGGACACCCCTCTGGGTAAGGCAGGGCTGTGATTGGTGGACACCCCTCTGGGTAAGGCAGGGCTGTGATTGGTGGACACCCCTCTGGGTAAGGCAGGGCTGTGATTGGTGGACACCCCTCTGGGTAAGGCAGGGCTGTGATTGGTGGACACCCCTCTGGGTAAGGCAGGGCTGTGATTGGTGGACACCCCTCTGGGTAAGGCAGGGCTGTGATTGGTGGACACCCCTCTGGGTAAGGCAGGGCTGTGATTGGTGGACACCCCTCTGGGTAAGGCAGGGCTGTGATTGGTGGACACCCCTCTGGGTAAGGCAGGGCTGTGATTGGTGGACACCCCTCTGGGTAAGGCAGGGCTGTGATTGGTGGACACCCCTCTGGGTAAGGCAGGGCTGTGATTGGTGGACACCCCTCTGGGTAAGGCAGGGCTGTGATTGGTCGACACCCCTCTGGGTAAGGCAGGGCTGTGATTGGTGCGTCCCAAATGTCCCCTTATTCCCTTTATAGTGCACTACGTTCATCGCCACTCTCAGGCCCGTTCATCGCCACTCTCAGGCCCGTTCATCGCCACTCTCAGGCCCGTTCATCGCCACTCTCAGGCCCGTTCATCGCCACTCTCAGGCCCGTTCATCGCCACTCTCAGGCCCGTTCATCGCCACTCTCAGGCCCGTTCATCGCCACTCTCAGGCCCATACTGTACAGTTGATAAAGACAACAGTGGGGTATCATACATTTTCAGCCTCCTTGGATTTTTTTCACATTTTGTTGCAAGACGAAGTGGGATTGAAGTAGATTCAATGTATTGATCTCCACTAAGTTCTCCGTCATGTCAAAGTGAAAAGAAAACTACAAATGTTAATAAAAAAAGAACTAACTAAAAGTAACCCCCCCCCTTAAAAGTTACATGGACTCACTCTGGCTGAAATAATAGTGGTTGACATGATCTTTGAATGGCTAACCCTTCCTTTGTCCCCCATACACATTTCTAAGGTCTCTCAGTCAAGTACTGAATGTCAGATTCAACTACAAGGGAAAGAAAGCCTCTTAAAGAAGGGCAATGATTGGAAGATGGATAACAATAACAAATCAGACATGTATTATCTCTTTAAGCACGTTCAAGAACGTACACTGAACAAAAATATAAACGCAACATGTAAAGTGTTGTTCCCATGTTTCATAACCTGAAATAAAAGATCCCAGAAATGTTCCACACATACACAAAGCTTATTTCTCTCAAATTGTTCAGCAGAAAGAAGCTGTTTTTTAAACAGCATGATCATTACACTGGTGCACCTTGTGCTGGGGACAAAAGGCCACTCTAAAATGTGTAGTTTTGTCACACAACACAATGCCACAGATGTTTTAAGGGAGCGTGCAATTGGCATGCTGCCTGCAGGAATGTCTGCCAGAGAATGAAATGTTAATTTCTCTACCATAAGACGCCTCTAACATTGGTGTAGAGAATTGGCAATATAACCTGTAACCAGCCCCGGTCTGAGACCAGTCACCTGGACAGCTGAAGAAACTGTCTGTTTGCACAACCAAATAATTTCTGCACAAACTGTCAGAGGGTGCTGGGGGTATTTATCTGCAATAAAGCCCTTTTTCGATGAAAAACTCATTCTGATTGGCTTATTTTTTTTTTTTTTTTTTTCTATTTTTAACTTTTTATTTTACTAGGCAAGTCAGTTAACAAATTCTTATTTACAACAACAGCCTAGGAACAGTGGGTTAACTGCCTTGTTCAGGGGCAGAACGACAGATTTTTACCTTGTCGGTTCGGGGATTCGATCCAGCAACCTTTCGGTTACGGGCCCAACACTCTAACCACTGGGCTACCTGCTGCTAAGAACTAAACTCTGATATTGTACTTTATGACTAAATGGAGGTGAAGTTCAAACTCTAATAAAAGTAACTTCCACTAAATTACAAATATTAAAAAAACTTGAGAATCAAAATGAATTTATCTGCTGACCGAAAAAGAAATGGTCATTACATCTTCCAGTAGATCTCCTTCGGACAGTACAAAGTTAAGGACATGTGACTGAGCAGAATCCAGGTTCTCATCCATTATTTGTCCTTACCAGATAACTATTTTATACCGGTTCTCGTATGTACAGGTTGGGGTGATATGGTCTAGATGGTTCTCGTATGTACAGGTTGGGGTGATATGGTCTAGATGGTTCTCGTATGTACAGGTTGGGGTGATATGGTCTAGATGGTTCTCGTATGTACAGGTTGGGGTGATATGGTCTAGATGGTTCTCGGAATAAGAGTGAGACTATTGAATGTCCTCAGCATTGAAATATCTAGATTGAAAAAGAACTCAATCATTTTTTATAAGATTTCTGATGGTAGGTTTTGAGCTCCATGCTCATTGTCAGGATTCACCACCATGTCAACCAAAGGGTTAGCCATAGACTGATCTGCAGGGTTAGCCAGAGGCCCAGGTTCAGGGTTAGCCAGAGGCCCAGGTTCAGGGTTAGCCAGAGGCCCAGGTTCAGGGTTAGCCAGAGGCCCAGGTTCAATGTCAACCAGAAGTTCAGGGTCAGCCAGAATGCCAGGTTGGGGGTCAACTCCAGTAATTGTTCGATCTGGTTTTCTGAAAGACAGTCTATGCCTCTCTGCCTCCTGAATATAAGGAACAATTGGTCCATTTAAACTTACATAATGTTCCCGTGTCCCTCAGCAAAATGTAAAATAACCAAGAGAATTAAAAAAAAAAAAAAAAATATTTCACCTTTATTTAACCAGGTAGGTCAGTTGAACAAGTTCTCATTTGCAACTGCGACCTGGCCAAGACAAAGCAAAGCAGTGCGACAAAAACAACACAGAGTTACACAGTAAACAAACAGTCAAAAACACAATAGAAAATCTATATACAGAGTGTAAATGTAGTGCAAAATGCAGTAAGGTTAGGAGGTAGGACAATAAATAGACCATAGTGGTGAAATAAATTACAGATTATCATCATTAACACAGGAATGAAGGATGTGCAAATGATGATGTGCAAATAGAGATACTGGAGTGCAAGATTAGTGAAAATAACAAAAATAAATATGGGGATGAGGTAGTAGGGTGGGCTATTTACAGAAGGGCTGTATACAGGTGCAGTGATCGATAAGCAGCTTTGACAGCTGATGCTTAAAGTTATTGAGGGAGATAGGAACCTCTAGCTTCAAGGATTTTTACAATTCGTTCCAGTCATTGGCAGCAGCGAACTGGAAGGAATGGCGGCCAAAGGAGGTGTTGGCTTTGGGGGTGACCAGTGAAATATACCTGCTGGAGCGCATGCTACGGGTGGGTGTTGCTATGGTGACCAGCGAGCTGAGATAAGGTGGGGATTTACCTAATAAAGACTTATAGATGACCTGGAGCCAGTGGGTTTGGCGACGAATATATAATGAAGGCCAGCCAACGAGAGAATACAGGTCGCAGTGGTGGGTAGTGTATGGGGCTTTGGTAACAAAATGGATGGCACTGTGATAGATTACATCCAATTTGCTGAGTAGAGTGTTGGAGGCTAGTTTGTAAATGACATCGCTGAGGTCAAGGATCGGTAGGATGGTAAGTTTTACGAGGGCATGTTTGGCAGCATGAGTGAAGGAGGCTTTGTTGCGAAATAGGAAGCCGATTTTCTAGATTTAATTTTGGATTGGAGATGGTTAATGTGAGTCTGGAAGTTGAGTTTACAGTCTAACCAGATGCCTAGGTATTTGTAGTTGTCCACATATTCTAAGTCAGACCCGTCGAGAGTAGTGATGATAGTCCGGTGGGTGGGTGCGGGCAGCGTTCGATAGAAAAGCATGCATTTAGTTTTACTAGCATTTAAGAGCAGTTGGAGCCACGGAAGGAGTGTTGTATGGCATTGAAGCTTGTTTGAAGGTTAGTAAACACAGTGTCCAAAGAGGGGCCAGATGTATACAGAATGGTGTCATCTGCGTAGAGATGGATCAGAGAGTCACCAGCAGCGAGAGCGACATCGTTGATGTATATAGAGAAAAGGGTTGGCCCAAGAATTGAACCCTGTGGCACCCCCATAGAAACTGCCAGAGGATCGGACAGCAGGCCCTCCGATTTGACACACTGAACTCTGTCTGAGAAGTAGTTGGAGAACCAGGCAAGGCAGTCACTTGAGAAACCAAGGCTGTTGAGTCTGCCAATAAGAATGCGGTGATTGACAGTCGAAATCCTTGGCCAGGTCGATGAAGACGGCTGCACAGTACTGTCTTCTATCGATGGCGGTTATGATATCGTTCAGTACCTTGAGCGTAGCTGAGGTGCACCCATGACCAGCTCGGAAACCAGATTGCATAGCAGAGAAGGTCCGGTGGGATTCGAAGTGGTCAGTGATCTGTTTGTTAACTTGGCTTTTGAAGACTTTAGAAAGGCAGGGCAGGATGGATATAGGTCCATAACAGTTTGGGTCTAGAGTGTCTCCCCCTTTGAAGAGGGGGATGACCGCGGCAGCTTTCCAATCTCTTGGGATCTCAGATGATACGAAAGAGAGGTTGAACAGGCTGGTAATAGGGGTTGCAACAATTTTGGCTGATAATTTTAGAAAGAGATGGTCCAGATTGTCTAGCCCAGCAGATTTGTAGGGGTCCAGATTTAGCAGCTCTTTCAGAACATCAGCTGTCTGGATTTGGGTGAAGGAGAAGCGGGGGGGGGGCTGAGCTGTTGCCCGGGGGATGGTGAGATAAGAGGTTGCATCCAAACCAAGATTTGACACAACAACAAACTGAACATTGAATATCTGGGAGGCTCTTTGAAGAGTTATGTGGTCACCATATGTGCCATCCTCCGTAAATAATGCCCCATGTCCCCTCCACATACTCAAAGTGGCATCCCACTCCATGCGGATGAAATGTTCGATCAGCCACAATTCCTTCTCGCAATGTTGATGCAGAATGGAATATTCCAATTGGTCAGCAACAGTAGCAAACTGCCATCTGGAATCGGGTCTAAACGAATGTTCAGGTTTGATTTATTCAATAGACCCATCTCTCCTAGTGTGTAAGGAATTAGCAGGTGGGTTTGAACTGGTTTGGGCGTCGCTTTTCCTCCAGTCTTGTGACACTGGTCACATCAGACACTGAAAACCACTTAGTGTTGGAGTCTTTCTCCTGTCCTATGTCATTTAGGTGCAGGACATGGACAAAGAGCAATGTCAGATGAGATCAATAATGTGGTACTCAAGGGGGCAATTGATTATCACTGTAGCACAGATTAAATAATCTGTCTGTAAACAATTGTTGGAAGAAATACTTGTGTCATGAACAAAGATGTCCTAACATACTTGCCAAAACTAGTTTAACATGAAATCTGTGGAGTGGTTGAAAAATGAGTTTTAATGACTTCAACCTAAGTGTATGCAGAGAGAGCGAGAGAGACTTTTCTCAACTGTCTGTTCCCATCCTGGGTTGTTTACTCATGGAACTGAGAATATTTGAGCAGACTGGTGTGTTATGTCCAGTAGCAAACACTAGGTGGTGCTATAACTACTTGCTCATACATGTGTAATCATCAAAATCCTGTTTTGAATGTCTGATCTTTTCTTCAGCTGCTTTCTTCCAAGACTGCATATCTGAGCAGGATCTGGATGAGATGAACATTGAAATCATCCGTAATACTCTGTATAAGGTGAGCAACGGGTTTAATTCACTTTTTTAATTCACAAGGTTAAACAACATCGTGCATCAGAAGATAGACACGGATAAAGTCGATGACTATCTTTCCAGGCTTATCTAGAGGCTTTCTACAAGTTCTGCTCCACTCTGGGAGGAACCACTGGTGACACCATGTGCCCTATTCTAGAGGTCAGTGAATGTGTCCCTTACTAACTTGATATAACTGTATACATACATACATACATACATACATACATACATACATACATACATACATACATACATACATAGCCAAATACATTTATACTCAGTTTTTCACAATTCCTGACATCACCACTTTATTTTAAGAATGTGAAATGTCAGAATAATAGAGAGAATTATTTATTTATTTCAGCTTTTATTTCTTTCATCACATTCCCAGTGGGTCAGAAATTTACATACAATCAATTAGTATTTGGTAGCATTGCCTTTAAATTGTTTAACTTGGGTCAAACGTTTCAGGTAGCCTTCCACAAGCTTCCCACAATAAGTTGGGTGAATTTTGGCCCATTCATCCTGACAGAACTGGTGTAACTGAGTCAGGTTTGTAGGCCTCCTTGCTCACACGCTTTTTCAGTTCTGCCCACAAATGTTCTATAGGATTGAGGTCAGGGCTTTGTGATGGCCACTCCAATACCTTGACTTTGTTGTCCTTAAGCCATTTTGCCACAACTTTGGAAGTATGCTTGGGGTCCAAGCTTTAACTTTCTGACTGATGTCTTGATGTTGCTTCAATATATCCACATAAACTTCCTTCCTCATGATGCCATCTATTTTGTGAAGTGCACCAGTCCCTCCTGCAGCAAAGCACCCCCACAACATGATGCTGCCACCCCCGTGCTTCAAGGTTGGGGTGGTGTTCTTCAGCTTGCAAGCCTCCCACTTTTTCCTCCAAACATAACGATGGTCATTATGGCCAAACAGTTCTATTTTTGATTCATCAGACCAGAGGACATTTCTCCAGAAGGTACGATCTTTGTCCCCATGTGCAGTTGCAAACCGTAGTCTGGCTTTTTTATGGCGGTTTTGGAGCAGTGGCTTCTTCCTTGCTGAGCGGCCTTTCAGGTTATGTCGATATAGGACTTGTTTTACTGTGGATATAGATACTTCTGTACCGGTTTCCTCCAGCATCTTCACAAGGTCCTTTGCTGTTGTTCTGGGATTGATTTGCACTTTTCGCAAACAAAGTACGTTCATCTCTAGGAGACAGAACGCGTCTCCTTCCTGAGCGGTATGACAGCTGCGTGGTCCCATGGTGTTTATACTTGCGTACTATTGTTTGTACAGATGAACGTGGTACCTTCAGGCGTTTGGAAATTGCTCCCAGGATGACCCAGACTTGTGGAGGTCTACAATAAAAAAAAATTCTGAGGTCTTGGCTTGTTTGATTTTCCCAAGATGTCAAGCAAAGAGGCGCTGAGTTTGAAGGTAGGCCTTGAAATACATCCACAAGTACACCTCCAATTGCCTCAAATAATGTCAATTAGCCTATCAGAAGCTTCTAAAGCCATGAAATAATTTTCTGTAATTTTCCAAGCTGTTTAAAGGCACAGTCAACTTAGTGTATGTAAACTTCTGACCCACTGGAATTGTGATATAGTGAATTATAAGTGAAATAATCTGTCTGTAAACAATTGTTGGAAGAATTACTTGTGTCATGCACAAAGTAGATGTCCTAACAGACTTGACAAAACTATAGTTTGTTAACATGAAATCTGTGGAGTGGTTGAAAAATGAGTTTTAATGACTTCAACCTAAGTGCATGTAAACTTCCGACTTCAACTGTATAATGCACTGTGGTTGTTCTCTTTAGTCATTGATACTGGACCATCCAATTTAAAGAAATTGACCCACACCTTGAAGTGTATTCTAGTATATTAATATATAATCTGTCAATCAATCTGTTTCCTATTTCCCCTCCATGTGTGTCCAGTTTGAGGCAGACAGGAGGGCCTTCATCATCACCATCAACTCATTTGGTACAGAGCTGTCTAAAGAGGACCGTGCCAAGCTGTTCCCCCACTGTGGCAAGCTGTACCCTGAGGGGCTGGCTCAGCTTGCCCGCGCTGACGACTACGAACAGGTCAAGGCTGTGGCCGACTACTACCCTGTAAGTTATACTATTACTACGACAACGATTACTACTACCCTGTAAATTATACTACTTCTAGCCTAGCCTACTACTAGCCTCACCCTGTACCCTGAGGGGCTTCAGCTAGCCTGTGCTGACGACGACAAGCAGGTCAAAGCAGTGTAAAGCTTCCACCATAAAGATCTGCAAACATTGAAGGGTTAGGGTCAAGGGAAGGGGCTACTGCCCTGTAAGTTACTGGTCCTTACTACTACTACTAGTCTAGCCTACTGGCTACTATCCTGTAAGTTACTTGTCCTTACTACTACTACTAGTCTAGCCTACTGGCTACTATCCTGTAAGTTACTTGTCCTTACTACTACTACTAGTCTAGCCTACTGGCTACTATCCTGTAAGTTACTGGTCCTTACTACTACTAGTCTAGTCTAGCCTACTGGCTACTGTCCTGTAAGTTACCGGTCCTTACTACTACTAGTCTAGTCTAGCCTACTGGCTACTGTCCTGTAAGTTACTGGTCCTTACTACTACTAGTCTAGTCTAGCCTACTGGCTACTGTCCTGTAAGTTACTTGTCCTTACTACTACTACTAGTCTAGCCTACTGGCTACTATCCTGTAAGTTACTGGTCCTTACTACTACTAGTCTAGTCTAGCCTACTGGCTACTGTCCTGTAAGTTACCGGTCCTTACTACTACTAGTCTAGTCTAGCCTACTGGCTACTACCCTGTAAGTTACTGGTCCTTACTACTACTAGTCTAGTCTAGCCTAGCCTACTGGCTACTATCCTGTAAGTTACTGGTCCTTACTACTACTACTATTACTACTAATACTACTACTACTACTGCTACTACTAATACTGCTACTGCCCTGTAAGTTACTGCTACTGCTGCTACTACTACTACTACTACTACTACTACTACTACTACTACTACCACCCTGTAAGTTACTGGTCCTTACTACTACTAGTCTAGCCTACTGGCTACTACCCTGTAAGTTACTGGTCCTTACTACTACTAGTCTAGTCTAGCCTACTGGCTACTATCCTGTAAGTTACTGGTCCTTACTACTACTAGTCTAGCCTAGCCTACTGGCTACTGCCCTGTAAGTTACTGGTCCTTACTACTACTACTATTACTACTAATACTACTACTACTACTGCTACTACTAATACTGCTACTGCCCTGTAAGTTACTGCTACTGCTACTACTACTACTACTACTACTACTACTACTACTACTACTACTACCACCCTGTAAGTTACTGGTCCTTACTACTACTAGTCTAGCCTACTGGCTACTACCCTGTAAGTTACTGGTCCTTACTACTACTAGTCTAGTCTAGCCTACTGGCTACTATCCTGTAAGTTACTTGTCCTTACTACTACTAGCCTAGCCTACTGGCTACTATCCTGTAAGTTACTGGTCCTTACTACTACTACTATTACTACTAATACTACTACTACTACTACTACTGCTACTACTAATACTGCTACTGCCCTGTAAGTTACTGCTACTACTACTACTACTACTACTACTACCACCCTGTAAGTTACTGGTCCTTACTACTACTAGTCTAGCCTACTGGCTACTACCCTGTAAGTTACTGGTCCTTACTACTACTAGTCTAGTCTAGCCTACTGGCTACTACCCTGTAAGTTACTTGTCCTTACTACTACTAGCCTACTGGCTACTACCCTGTAAGTTACTTGTCCTTACTACTACTAGTCTAGTCTAGCCTACTGGCTACTACCCTGTAAGTTACTGGTCCTTACTACTACTAGTCTAGTCTAGCCTACTGGCTACTACCCTGTAAGTTACTGGTCCTTACTACTTCTAGTCTAGTCTAGCCTACTGGCTACTACCCTGTAAGTTACTGGTCCTTACTACTACTAGTCTAGCCTACTGGCTACTACCCTGTAAGTTACTGGTCCTTACTACTACTAGTCTAGCCTACTGGCTACTACCCTGTAAGTTACTGGTCCTTACTACTACTAGTCTAGCCTACTGGCTACTACCCTGTAAGTTACTGGTCCTTACTACTACTAGTCTAGCCTACTGGCTACTACCCTGTAAGTTACTGGTCCTTACTACTACTAGTCTAGCCTACTGGCTACTACCCTGTAAGTTACTGGTCCTTACTACTACTAGTCTAGCCTACTGGCTACTACCCTGTAAGTTACTGGTCCTTACTACTACTAGTCTAGTCTAGCCTACTGGCTACTACCCTGTAAGTTACTGGTCCTTACTACTACTAGTCTAGTCTAGCCTACTGGCTACTACCCTGTAAGTTACTGGTCCTTACTACTACTAGTCTAGCCTACTGGCTACTACCCTGTAAGTTACTGGTCCTTACTACTACTAGTCTAGTCTAGCCTACTGGCTACTACCCTGTAAGTTACTGGTCCTTACTACTACTAGTCTAGTCTAGCCTACTGGCTACTACCCTGTAAGTTACTGGTCCTTACTACTACTAGTCTAGTCTAGCCTACTGGCTACTACCCTGTAAGTTACTGGTCCTTACTACTACTAGTCTAGTCTAGCCTACTGGCTACTACCCTGTAAGTTACTGGTCCTTACTACTACTAGTCTAGTCTAGCCTACTGGCTACTATCCTGTAAGTTACTGGTCCTTACTTCTACTAGTCTAGCCTAGCCTACTGGCTACTGCCCTGTAAGTTACTGGTCCTTACTACTACTACTATTACTACTAATACTACTACTACTACTACTGCTACTACTAATACTGCTACTGCCCTGTAAGTTACTGCTACTGCTACTACTACTACTACTACTACTACTACTACTACTACTACTACTACTACTACTACTACTACCACCCTGTAAGTTACTGGTCCTTACTACTACTAGTCTAGCCTACTGGCTACTACCCTGTAAGTTACTGGTCCTTACTACTACTAGTCTAGTCTAGCCTACTGGCTACTATCCTGTAAGTTACTTGTCCTTACTACTACTAGCCTAGCCTACTGGCTACTATCCTGTAAGTTACTGGTCCTTACTACTACTACTATTACTACTAATACTACTACTACTACTGCTACTACTAATACTGCTACTGCCCTGTAAGTTACTGCTACTACTACTACTACTACTACTACTACTACCACCCTGTAAGTTACTGGTCCTTACTACTACTAGTCTAGCCTACTGGCTACTACCCTGTAAGTTACTGGTCCTTACTACTACTAGTCTAGTCTAGCCTACTGGCTACTACCCTGTAAGTTACTTGTCCTTACTACTACTAGTCTAGTCTAGCCTACTGGCTTCTACCCTGTAAGTTACTGGTCCTTACTACTACTAGTCTAGTCTAGCCTACTGGCTACTACCCTGTAAGTTACTGGTCCTTACTACTACTAGTCTAGCCTACTGGCTTCTACCCTGTAAGTTACTGGTCCTTACTACTACTAGTCTAGTCTAGCCTACTGGCTACTACCCTGTAAGTTACTGGTCCTTACTACTACTAGTCTAGCCTACTGGCTACTACCCTGTAAGTTACTGGTCCTTACTACTACTAGTCTAGCCTACTGGCTTCTACCCTGTAAGTTACTGGTCCTTACTACTACTAGTCTAGTCTAGCCTACTGGCTACTACCCTGTAAGTTACTGGTCCTTACTACTACTAGTCTAGCCTACTGGCTACTACCCTGTAAGTTACTGGTCCTTACTACTACTAGTCTAGCCTACTGGCTACTACCCTGTAAGTTACTGGTCCTTACTACTACTAGTCTAGCCTACTGGCTACTACCCTGTAAGTTACTGGTCCTTACTACTACTAGTCTAGCCTACTGGCTACTACCCTGTAAGTTACTGGTCCTTACTACTACTAGTCTAGCCTACTGGCTACTACCCTGTAAGTTACTGGTCCTTACTACTACTAGTCTAGCCTACTGGCTACTACCCTGTAAGTTACTGGTCCTTACTACTACTAGTCTAGCCTACTGGCTACTACCCTGTAAGTTACTGGTCCTTACTACTACTAGTCTAGCCTACTGGCTACTACCCTGTAAGTTACTGGTCCTTACTACTACTAGTCTAGCCTACTGGCTACTACCCTGTAAGTTACTGGTCCTTACTACTACTAGTCTAGCCTACTGGCTACTACCCTGTAAGTTACTGGTCCTTACTACTACTAGTCTAGCCTACTGGCTACTACCCTGTAAGTTACTGGTCCTTACTACTACTAGTCTAGCCTACTGGCTACTACCCTGTAAGTTACTGGTCCTTACTACTACTAGTCTAGCCTACTGGCTACTACCCTGTAAGTTACTGGTCCTTACTACTACTAGTCTAGCCTACTGGCTACTACCCTGTAAGTTACTGGTCCTTACTACTACTAGTCTAGCCTACTGGCTACTACCCTGTAAGTTACTGGTCCTTACTACTACTAGTCTAGCCTACTGGCTACTACCCTGTAAGTTACTGGTCCTTACTACTACTAGTCTAGCCTACTGGCTACTACCCTGTAAGTTACTGGTCCTTACTACTACTAGTCTAGCCTACTGGCTACTACCCTGTAAGTTACTGGTCCTTACTACTACTAGTCTAGCCTACTGGCTACTACCCTGTAAGTTACTGGTCCTTACTACTACTAGTCTAGCCTACTGGCTACTACCCTGTAAGTTACTGGTCCTTACTACTACTAGTCTAGCCTACTGGCTACTACCCTGTAAGTTACTGGTCCTTACTACTACTAGTCTAGCCTACTGGCTACTACCCTGTAAGTTACTGGTCCTTACTACTACTAGTCTAGCCTACTGGCTACTACCCTGTAAGTTACTGGTCCTTACTACTACTAGTCTAGTCTAGCCTACTGGCTACTACCCTGTAAGTTACTGGTCCTTACTACTACTAGTCTAGTCTAGCCTACTGGCTACTACCCTGTAAGTTACTGGTCCTTACTACTACTAGTCTAGTCTAGCCTACTGGCTACTACCCTGTAAGTTACTGGTCCTTACTACTACTAGTCTAGTCTAGCCTACTGGCTACTACCCTGTAAGTTACTGGTCCTTACTACTACTAGTCTAGTCTAGCCTACTGGCTACTACCCTGTAAGTTACTGGTCCTTACTACTACTAGTCTAGTCTAGCCTACTGGCTACTACCCTGTAAGTTACTGGTCCTTACTACTACTAGTCTAGTCTAGCCTACTGGCTACTGTCCTGTAAGTTACTGGTCCTTACTACTACTAGTCTAGCCTAGCCTACTGGCTACTACCCTGTAAGTTACTGGTCCTTACTACTACTAGTCTAGCCTAGCCTACTGGCTACTACCCTGTAAGTTACTGGTCCTTACTACTACTAGTCTAGCCTAGCCTACTGGCTACTGTCCTGTATGTTACTGGTCCTTACTACTACTAGTCTAGCCTAGCCTACTGGCTACTGCCCTGTAAGTTACTGGTCCTTACTACTACTAGTCTAGCCTAGCCTACTGGCTACTGCCCTGTAAGTTACCGGTCCTTACTACTACTACTCGTCTAGCCTAGCCTACTGGCTACTATCCTGTAAGTTACCGGTCCTTACTACTACTCGTCTAGCCTAGCCTACTGGCTACTATCCTGTAAGTTACTGGTCCTTACTACTACTACTCGTCTAGCCTACTGGCTACTACCCTGTAAGTTACTGGTCCTTACTACTACTAGTCTAGTCTAGCCTACTGGCTACTACCCTGTAAGTTACTGGTCCTTACTACTACTAGTCTAGCCTAGCCTACTGGCTACTGTCCTGTAAGTTACTGGTCCTTACTACTACTAGTCTAGCCTAGCCTACTGGCTACTGCCCTGTAAGTTACTGGTCCTTACTACTACTAGTCTAGCCTAGCCTACTGGCTACTGCCCTGTAAGTTACCGGTCCTTACTACTACTACTTGTCTAGCCTAGCCTACTGGCTACTATCCTGTAAGTTACCGGTCCTTACTACTACTACTCGTCTAGCCTAGCCTACTGGCTACTATCCTGTAAGTTACCGGTCCTTACTACTACTACTCGTCTAGCCTAGCCTACTGGCTACTACCCTGTAAGTTACTGGTCCTTACTACTACTAGTCTAGCCTACTGGCTACTGTCCTGTAAGTTACTGGTCCTTACTACTACTAGTCTAGCCTAGCCTACTGGCTACTGCCCTGTAAGTTACTGGTCCTTACTACTACTAGTCTAGCCTAGCCTACTGGCTACTGCCCTGTAAGTTACCGGTCCTTACTACTACTACTCGTCTAGCCTAGCCTACTGGCTACTATCCTGTAAGTTACCGGTCCTTACTACTACTACTCGTCTAGCCTAGCCTACTGGCTACTATCCTGTAAGTTACCGGTCCTTACTACTACTAGTCTAGCCTACTGGCTACTGCCCTGTAAGTTACCGGTCCTTACTACTACTAGTCTAGCCTAGCCTACTGGCTACTATCCTGTAAGTTACCGGTCCTTAATATCAGACAAAAAAGTTGACATTGTCAGATATTCCACATTATAAAGGGCTTCCACAGCAAGTCAAAGCTTCCCACTGGCTAGCCTAGCCTACCTGGGAGTCTGTCTGCCCACTGGATAGTAATGTCACATTTCCACCACAGGGCTTTACACCACCCTGTATTTCACCACAGGGCTTTCTGTAACAAGACAAGCCAGGCTTGATACGGAGTGTAATCTGGATGCGAAATAAACTCACACCTGTTTGAGAGGTGCTGGCTAGCGGAGTGGAACACCTGAAAAAGAAAAGGACAGCCGCACACTCTAGGAAACTAAAGCTTAGGTTGTCTTCCTCTCAGGCTTCCATGTCTTCTACCTGGACCTCCTCAATGTCCACCTCTTGAACATCAGACTCTGAGGCCTCATCTTCACTGTCACTTTCCAACCTTGTTGAGGATGGCACGTTGCCAGGCTCAAAAAGACTCAAATCTGCCCAGATGTCCACCAACTTTTCAACCCTTGTATTGGTCAGCCTGTTGCGTGCTTTGGTGTGTGTGTTCCCTAACAAGGACCAGTTGCGCTCTGAGGTGGCTGATGTTGGTGGGATTTGGAGGATGATGGAGGCAACAGGGGAAAGAGCCTCAGATCCACAAAGTCCCTTCCACCAGGTGGCTGATGAGATATGTTGGCACGACTGCCATATTGCATCTCCATCCCAAAGCCCTTGCTTGGAAGTGTACTTCGCCAGACTGCCAAGAACCTTGATCTCTGCACCAGACAGGATTCTCTTGCCAGCATACTTGGGGTCCAACATGTACCCTGCGGCGTGTATGGGCTTCAGGCAGAAATCTTCACACTTTTTGATGTATATCAGAACTGCAGTTTCCTCTGCTTGGAGCAACAGTGAAGTGGACAGGGCAGTACGGATTTCTTCTCTTACATCTGCAAACAGAGTCTGAGGGAGACAATGCCATCCTGTCTGATGTTCAATCCGTGCAATGGCTACTGCTATAGGTTTCAGGAGTTTCAGGCTGCTTACCACTCTCTCCCAAAATACATAATCCAGGAGGATCCTCTTGATGGGTTGTCCATATCTGCAGACTGTGATATGGCCATTTCTTGGAGAGACTCCTTCCCCTCCAGGAGACGGTCAAACATGATGACAACACCACCCCAACGGGTGTTGCTGGGCAGCATCAATGTGGTGCTCTTATTCTTCTCACTTTGCTATTTGAGGTTGATTAACTTGATGACCCTTCACATACCTAACCATTTCCTTGGCTCTCTTGTAGAGTGTATCCATTGTTTTCAGTGCCATTATGTCCTTGAGGAGCAGATTCAATGCATGAGCAGCACAGCCAATGGGTGTGATGTGAGGGTAGGACTCCTCCACTTTAGACCAAGCAGTCTTCATGTTCACAGCATTGTCTGTCACCAGTGCAAATACCTTCTGTGGACCAAGGTCATTAATGACTGCCTTCAACTCATCTGCAATGTAGAGACTGGTGTGTCTGTTCTCTTGTAGAATACTGGTTGAGGGGTGGAGATGATGTAGTTAATTATTCCTTGCCCATGAACATTCGACCACCCATCAGAGATGATTGCAATACAGTCTGCTTTCTCTATGATTTGCTTGACCTTCACTTGAACTCTGTTGAACTCTGCATCCAGCAAATTAGTAGATAAAGCATGTCTGGTTGGAGTGGTGTATGCTGGGCGAAGAACATTCAGAAATCTCTTCCAATACACATTGCCTGTGAGCATCAGAGGTGAACCAGTTGCATACACAGTTCGAGCAAGACATTCATCAGAATTTCTCTGACTACGTTCCTCCATTGAGTAAAAAAACGTCTGATTCCAGAAGGACCATGAGCTGTTGCTATCGATAAGGTGTCTGATTCATCATTTTCACCTTGAATAGAAGTAGAGGGAGGTTGCTTGTTGTGAGCGCTGAGGGAACTTTATGCACTTGGCCAAATGATTCTGCATCTTTGTTGCATTCTTCACATATGATCTGACACAGTATTTACAAATGTACACAGCTTTTCCTTCTACATGAGCTGCAGTGAAATGTCTCCACACATCAGATAGTGATGATGCCCGTGGCATTTTCCTGTAAAGATTAGAAAGAAATGAGTAAAGATAAACCAAATACAATCTATGGTAACAGGTGAATTAACACTCCTCGGTTAGCAGGCTCAAGCAAGCTAAAACCCACATGGTAGCAAAAAATAACTAGCAGAAATTGTTAACAAGTTATAAATGATTTAAACACACTTTGCTGTAGGCTACTATTTACTAGTTAACAAAATATCATGTATGTCATATACAATATATTCACCCCACCCAGTATTGTAATCAAAACTTACCAGAAAGCATGTAGTCCTTGGCTCAGACAGTGTAGTAGTGTGGGCTCAATAGCATCTCATTAGTGTGCAAGATCTTGAGAATCAGCTGTACATGTGATGGAAGAATGCACTGTTCATGCAGAGGGTTGCAATTCCACTGAATTAGGGATAGTTTAACCAAAATATTCCACAAGACTTGATGTCTTGATGTGTATCCCACATAAAAGGTTCACTGTTATCAGCTAACTTTGATGAATTTAAGTAAAATTCCCCCAAATTCCAGGTTTTAATTTCCCATGGAAACATTCGACCCTAGTGTCAAAGGACACACAGGTGTCTGTAATCATGGCCAGTTGTGGCCTGATATCATTGGTTAATTCACAGATTCAAAAAACATGAATGGATAGCATACGATCATAGATACAATCTGGCTCCACAGGCCTTCAAACATTTAAAACGGACAGCAAAAACAATCACACGAATGTCTTCAGATCAAAGTCTACGTTGAGACCGACGGGAGCGACGGTCTTTAAATTAAACATCCAGGATGCCTCTCATTTTAACCAGAAATAGTCGACGTCACCCCCTCTCATGTTTGATGCCGATATAACGTGTGGACGAAATCGAGTGGTTCGCTTCCAACTGGGTACGTTTTGCACCTAATGGGCTCAGAGATTCGTACTTTAAATTGCTCTTTGTTTTACCCACATAATTTTTACCACAAGATATAAGATAAATGACTATCTTAGTGGAGCACGTGAGAACACCTCTGATTCCCTGGTTGAAGGATCTACATTTGTAAGTGCCATTGCATTGAGCGCAGCCATTATACTTGTATTTTCCATCCGATAGAGGGGCAGATAGACGTTGTGCGGGGGTATTTTGGGTGGTAAATCTGAGTTTACCAGTTGATATCTGAGATTTCTGCCCCTGGAGAATACCACCAAGGGAGGGTCTGTAAACACATTACCGATACTGTCATCGGATCTTACAATGTTTGAACCATTCCCTTCATTTGTTCAGAGACCTTTGAATAGCAGGTAGTTAGAACCCTTAGAATGCTTATTGTTGCGAGACTGTCCTTCAAAGAGATCATGTCTCAATTTTGTTTTGAATTTTCTTAATGGCAGTGTTAATCTGAACATTTTTGTAAGCTCATCTCCTTGAATTTTCTTTGCTCTCTTTTGTAAATTATTTTGATGTCACGGAATTAGCTGTAGGGCAAACTGTTTTTCAAGAGAAGCGGCTGACAACTATCATAAACCTACTCCAGCACCTGTACAAGTCTTTTTCTATTCTGTGACTGAATATAAATGATATACAGTGGGGAGAACAAGTATTTGATACACTGCCGATTTTGCAGGTTTTCCCACTTACAAAGCATGTAGAAGTCTGTAATTTTTATCATAGGTACACTTCAACTGTGAGAGACGGAATCTAAATCACAAATCCAGAAAATCACATTGTATGATTTTTAAGTAATTCATTTGCATTTTATTGCATGACGTAAGTATTTGATACATCAGAAAAGCAGAACTTAATATTTGGTACAGAAACCTTTGTTTGCAATTACAGAGATCATACGTTTCCTGTAGTTCTTGACCAGGTTTGCACACACTGCAGCAGGGATTTTGGCCCACTCCTCCATCCAGATCCTTCAGGTTTCGGGGCTGTCGCTGGACAATAGACTTTCAGCTCCCTCCAAAGATTTTCTATTGGGTTCAGGTCTGGAGACTGGCTAGGCCACTCCAGGACCTTGAGATGCTTCTTACGGAGCCACTCCTTAGTTGCCCTGGCTGTGTGTTTCGGGTCGTTGTCATGCTGGAAGACCCAGCCACGACCCATCTTCAATGCTCTTACTGAGGGAATGAGGTTGTTGGCCAAGATCTCGCGATACATGGCCCCATCCATCCTCCCCTCAATACGGTGCAGTCGTCCTGTCCCTTTTGCAGAAAAGCATCCCCAAAGAATGATGTTTCCACCTCCATGCTTCACGGTTGGGATGGTGTTCTTGGGGTTGTACTCATCCTTCTTCTTCCTCCAAACACGGCGAGTGGAGTTTAGACCAAAAAGCTATATTTTTGTCTCATCAGACCACATGACCTTCTCCCATTCCTCCTCTGGATCATCCAGATGGTCATTGGCAAGCTTCAGACGGACCTGGACATGCGCTGGCTTGAGTAGCGGGACCTTGCGAGCGCTGCAGGATTTTAATCCATGACGGCGTAGTGTGTTACTAATGGTTTTCTTTGAGACTGTGGTCCCAGCTCTCTTCAGGTCATTGACCAGGTCCTGCCGTGTAGTTCTGGGCTGATCCCTCACCTTCCTCATGATCATTGATGCCCCACGAGGTGAGATCTTGCATGGTGCCCCAGAGGAGGGAGATTGACCGTCATCTTGAACTTCTTCCATTTTCTAATAATTGCGCCAACAGTTGTTGCCTTCTCACTAAGCTGCTTGCCTATTGTCCTGTAGCCCATCCCAGCCTTGTGCAGGTCTACAATTGTATCCCTGATGTCCTTACACAGCTCTCTGGTCTTGGCCATTGTGGAGAGGTTGAAGTCTGTTTGATTGAGTGTGTGGACAGGTGTCTTTTATACAGGTAACGAGTTCAAACAGGTGCAGTTAATACAGGTAATGAGTGGAGAACAGGAGGGCTTCTTAAAGAAAAACTAACAGGTCTGTGAGAGCCGGAATTCTTACTGGTTGGTAGGTGATCAAATACTTATGTCATGCAATAAAATGCAAATTAATTATTTAAAAATCATACAATGTGATTTTCTGGATTTTTGTTTTAGATTCCGTCACTCACAGTTGAAGTGTACCTATGATAAAAAATTACAGACCTCTACATGCTTTGTAAGTAGGAAACACTGCCGATTTTGCAGGTTATCAAATACTTGTTCTCTCCACTGTATATAGGCCTATCCCATACGGTGAAGTACAGCAGCAGTAGGTCTACCCTCTTGTATCATATATCCTTTTGGTACTGAAAACATATGGTGACCCAGCTCAGACCAGTTAACATCTCTCCTCTCCAGGAATACAAGCTCCTGTTTGAGGGAGCTGGCAGCAACCCAGGGGACAAGACACTGGAGGACAGGTTCTTTGAGCATGAGGTGAGCAGGGCGATTCCTACACACACACACACACACACACTCACCTCGTTATAGTATTAACATTGTCCTCATTAACCAGGTCTTGTGATCTACAGGTGAAGCTGAACAAGCTGGCGTTTCTGAACCAGTTCCACTTCAGTGTGTTCTATGCCTACGTCAAGCTGAAGGAGCAGGAATGTAGGAACATCGTGTGGATCGCTGAGTGTATCGCACAGAGACACCGCGCCAAGATAGACAACTACATCCCCATCTTCTGATCTGACACACACACCAGTACGCCCCTACATTCTGATCTGACACACACACACACCAGTACGCCCCTACATCATGGGTTGTGTGTTTTGTTGTCGCTATAGAAGTGAAGTGACTCTTTACATTCAGCAGTTTAAGTGTGTGTGAGTGCGTCCCAAATGGCACCCTGTTCACGAAGTAGTGCACTGTATAGGGAATAGGGTGCCATTTGGGACACTGTCATGTAGAATGTCCATAGATGGATAAGCAGAGTTGACTGAAATCCTGTTCCCCCTCCTGATATGTTCTGTTCTCTGAAAATGATACCTTGTCTTTATAAATAATACGTGTGTACGAATTATGTCCTTTGTAAATGAGATGACTGAACCTGAACAGTCATATATATTATTATTATCATCCTGGGTTGTAACATATTTTATGTGTTTATAAGAAAACAGAATGTTATGGTTAAACTATACATATATTTAAAAATGGCTTGATGATTAGTTCATGTCTTGCTGTCATGGTCCTGTTCAAATTAGTTTTGTCTTAATTGTGAAATGTCTTGTAAATGTGATGAATAAATACTATGTGGAAAGAAATGTTTCAGTGCTAAAAAAAGACAGAAACCTGTTCAAAGCAACTAGTATTCAAAAACAACCTTTACATGTTAGTCATTTAGCAGACGGTCTCATCCAGAGCCACGTACAGTTAGTTGTAATGCAGACAACCCTGGCAGTGAAAGGGCCATGCCCTACCAACTGAGCTACACAGGACTACAACCGTGCTCTGGAAAAGACAGACAACCTTGACTTTAGTTAGTCTTTAGTCAAATCTGGTTCATTTTCAGAAAAAAAGCCTACACACATGAGACACTACTACAAATACAGTATCACAATACATACTCAATTTGATTTGGTATTTCCTTTATTCCTCGCTTCACCTCTTCTCTCCTTTCCTTCCAGTGAGGTTCTTCTCCTCTCCTCTCCTTTCCTTCCAGTGGGTTCTTCACCTCTCCTCTCCTCTCCTTCCAGTGGGT
Source organism: Thymallus thymallus (assembly GCA_023634145.1). NCBI lineage: Eukaryota > Metazoa > Chordata > Actinopteri > Salmoniformes > Salmonidae > Thymallus > Thymallus thymallus. Next base: position 1,052,279 of record CM042380.1, on the reverse strand, counting down.
TCTTCACCTCTCCTCTCCTCTCCATCCAGTGGGTTCTTCACCTCTCCTCTCCTCTCCATCCAGTGGGTTCTTCACCTCTCCTCTCCATCCAGTGAGGTTCTTCACCTCTCCTCTCCATCCAGTGAGGTTCTTCACCTCTCCTCTCCTCTCCATCCAGTGGGTTCTTCACCTCTCCTCTCCTCTCCATCCAGTGAGGTTCTTCACCTCTCCTCTCCTCTCCATCCAGTGGGTTCTTCACCTCTCCTCTCCTCTCCATCCAGTGAGGTTCTTCACCTCTCCTCTCCATCCAGTGAGGTTCTTCACCTCTCCTCTCCTCTCCATCCAGTGGGTTCTTCACCTCACCTCTCCTTTCCTTCCAGTGAGGTTCTTCTTCTCTCCTTTCCTTCCAGTGAGGTTCTTCTTCTCTCCTCTCCTTTCCTTCCAGTGAGGTTCTTCACCTCTCCTCTCCTCTCCATCCAGTGGGTTCTTCACCTCTCCTTTCCTTCCAGTGGGTTCTTCACCTCTCCTCTCCATCCAGTGGGTTCTTCACCTCTCCTCTCCTCTCCATCCAGTGGGTTCTTCACCTCTCCTCTCCTCTCCATCCAGTGGGTTCTTCAACTCTCCTCTCCTCTCCATCCAGTGGGTTCTTCACCTCTCCTCTCCTCTCCATCCAGTGGGTTCTTCACCTCTCCTCTCCTCTCCATCCAGTGGGTTCTTCACCTCTCCTCTCCTCTCCATCCAGTGGGTTCTTCACCTCTCCTCTCCATTCCATCCAGTGGGTTCTTCACCTCTCCTCTCCTTTCCATCCAGTGGGTTCTTCACCTCTCCTCTCCTTTCCTTCCAGTGAGGTTCTTCACCTCTTCTCTCCTTTCCTTCCAGTGAGGTTCTTCTTCTCTCCTTTCCTTCCAGTGAGGTTCTTCTTCTCTCCTCTCCTTCCAGTGAGGTTCTTCTTCTCTCCTTTCCTTCCAGTGAGGATCTTCTCCTCTCCTTTCCTTCCAGTGAGGTTCTTCTTCTCTCCTTTCCTTCCAGTGAGGTTCTTCTTCTCTCCTTTCCTTCCAGTGAGGTTCTTCTTCTCTCCTTTCCTTCCAGTGAGGTTCTTCTTCTCTCCTTTCCTTCCAGTGAGGTTCTTCTTCTCTCCTTTCCTTCCAGTGAGGTTCTTCTTCTCTCCTTTCCTTCCAGTGAGGTTCTTCTTCTCTCCTTTCCTTCCAGTGAGGTTCTTCTTCTCTCCTTTCCTTCCAGTGAGGTTCTTCTTCTCTCCTTTCCTTCCAGTGAGGTTCTTCTCTCCTTTCCTTCCAGTGAGGTTCTTCACCTCTCCTCTCCATCCAGGGGGTTCTTCACCTCTTCTCTCCTTTCCTTCTAGGGGGTTCTTCTCCTCTTCTCTCCTTTCCTTCTAGCGGGTTCTTCTCCTCTTCTCTCCTTTCCTTCTAGTGGGTTCTTCACATCTCTCCTCTCCTTTCCTTCTAGTGGGTTCTTCACATCTCTCCTCTCCTTTCCTTCTAGTGGGTTCTTCACATCTCTCCTCTCCTTTCCTTCTAGTGGGTTCTTCACATCTCTCCTCTCCTTTCCTTCTAGTGGGTTCTTCCCAACCCTGTGACATATTTTCCCATTGAATGCAATGTATTGGGGGAAAAAATCCTCAGCTACTGTGACATTTTACCTTTTTTCTTTAACTTGTTATGATTACATTTTCCTACATCATGTTGGATCTCCACAAAGCTTCTTCAGCCTTCAACATTCCAGGAAACACACTGCACAGCAGCCAGCAACCTGTCCTCCAACCCCTTGCAGGGATCCACACGTTACTATGTCCTGAAACCTGTCCTCCAACCCCTTGCAGGGATCCACACGTTACTATGTCCAGCAACCTGTCCTCCAACCCCTTGCAGGGATCCACACGTTACCATGTCCTGAAACCTGTCCTCCAACCCCTTGCAGGGATCCACACGTTACTATGTCCTGAAACCTGTCCTCCAACCCCTTGCAGGGATCCACACGTTACCATGTCCTGAAACCTGTCCTCCAACCCCTTGCAGGGATCCACACGTTACCATGTCCTGAAACCTGTCCTCCAACCCCTTGCAGGGATCCACACGTTACCATGTCCTGAAACCTGTCCTCCAACCCCTTGCAGGGATCCACACGTTACAATGAGAGACCCCCCTCCCAACCATTTGATTATGCAGCGAGAGGGGCTGAACAGGGACATAATAACATTACCATTCACAGCTAGAAATATGAGGAAGGTTTTAATGATTACAGGTTTAATTGTGACGTAGGTTAGACCGTAGGCAGACTAGTCAATCTGTCCATCCAGGTTGGTAGGTTAGACAGTAGGCAGACTAGTCAATCTGTCCATCCAGGTTGGTAGGTTAGACCGTAGGCAGACTAGTCAATCTGTCCATCCAGGTTGGTAGGTTAGACAGTAGGCAGACTAGTCAATCTGTCCATCCAGGTTGGTAGGTTAGACCGTAGGCAGACTAGTCAATCTATCCATCCAGGTTGGTAGGTTAGACCGTAGGCAGACTAGTCAATCTGTCCATCCAGGTTGGTAGGTTAGACAGTAGGCAGACTAGTCAATCTGTCCATCCAGGTTGGTAGGTTAGACAGTAGGCAGACTAGTCAATCTGTCCATCCAGGTTGGTAGGTTAGACAGTAGGCAGACTAGTCAATCTGTCCATCCAGGTTGGTAGGTTAGACAGTAGGCAGACTAGTCAATCTGTCCATCCAGGTTGGTAGGTTAGACAGTAGGCAGACTAGTCAATCTGTCCATCCAGGTTGGTAGGTTAGACCGTAGGCAGACTAGTCAATCTGTCCATCCAGGTTGGTAGGTTAGACCGTAGGCAGACTAGTCAATCTGTCCATCCAGGTTGGGGATTATGGAATGTATGGAAGCATGTTACTAAGAATCTTCAGCAGTTAATAATTTTAGGGTTTGGTGTGTGTCTGTGGCCGTGGGTGCATGCATGCATGTTTGTGTGTTTCTGTGTATGTGCATATATGTTTATAAGCATTAATGTGAGTCCAGTATATGTGTATGTACATTCATGTGATTACAATCTACTGTATGTGTGTGTCAGTGCGTGGCCATGTGGCTGGCGTGTCTGATTGTGTCAAGTGTCACACTGTCATACTGGTGCTGGAGTGGAAAATGAAGTCATGCAGATGGATGGTTCAGCCCACTGGACCATAATGAGGTGCTGCTGGTTCCAGCTTCATCTGAATTCTATTGTTCTTCTGTTGCCCAATCTCTGCACTCTCAACTAGCTCAGGTTTCACTCCACGTGAAGGCATATCACGGTTTGGGACAAACTTCTACCAGACAGAAGCCCATATGTGGTGAGTAAATGTGATTGCACTGACAGTCCCAAGGAAAGGTGAGGACAACTGAAACAACATGCGTTGCATACAGACTAAAGACCATGATAGTGCCTGTGACTTGTCTACTGGGTGGGTGTCTAGCTGTTCATAGACCTATCCAATCTAAAGAGGGGAGGATGGAGGGAGGGAGGGAGGAATGGAGGGATGGGTGAGGATGTCCCGAATGGCACCCTATTCAATATAAAGTGCACTACTTTGACCAGGGCCCATATAGTACACTACATGTACTGTATATAGGGAATATGATGCCCTGGTTCGGTCCGACCACACTTACCGTACATCACCTGCCTACCTCCTGCTTTATTGGACAACGTCCCTCATTGCTTACCATAAACACACAAGGCTCCCAGTCCCCTTGGACAACGTCCCTCATTGCTTACCATAAACACACAAGGCTCCAGTCCCCCTTGGATAACGTCCCTCATTGGTTACCATAAACACACAAGGCTCCAGTCCCCCTTGGATAACGTCCCTCATTGGTTACCATAAACACACAAGGCTCCAGTCCCCCTTGGATAACGTCCCTCATTGGTTACCATAAACACACAAGGCTCCAGTCCCCCTTTTGTCTGTCGATAAAACCCAAACACACGTTTCACTGTGCTGAGTCTGAATGCCTGTTAGGAGAGTGAAGTGGAAGTGGTACTGTAGGGTAACTGGAGGACACAGATGGACTGTTGTGAACCCAGTCCTGGTAGAGGGGGTGGACTGGAAAATACCTGGGTCCAAATATTATTTCATATCATGTCAAATACATATTCCTGTCTGGCACAACAGCTTGCCTGGGTTAATGGACCCAAAACATCTAACCCCGGCAATGAGGCAGTGATCGCTGAGATCCTGGTTGAAAACAGAGAAGGTATATTTGGTATATCTGTCCTCTGTTCCCCTCATTAGTCTCTGTGTATATCTGTCCTCTGTTCCCCTCATTAGTCTCTGTGTATATCTGTCCTCTGTTCCCCTCATTAGTCTCTGTGTATATCTGTCCTCTGTTCCCCTCATTAGTCTCTGTGTATATCTGTCCTCTGTTCCCCTCATTAGTCTCTGTGTATATCTGTCCTCTGTTCCCCTCATTAGTCTCTGTGTATATCTGTCCTCTGTTCCCCTCATTAGTCTCTGTGTATATCTGTCCTCTGTTCCCCTCATTAGTCTCTGTGTATATCTGTCCTCTGTTCCCCTCATTAGTCTCTGTGTATATCTGTCCTCTGTTCCCCTCATTAGTCTCTGTGTATATCTGTCCTCTGATCCCCTCATTAGTCTCTGTGTATATCTGTCCTCTGTTCCCCTCATTAGTCTCTGTGTATATCTGTCCTCTGTTCCCCTCATTAGTCTCTGTGTATATCTGTCCTCTGTTCCCCTCATTAGTCTCTGTGTATATCTGTCCTCTGTTCCCCTCATTAGTCTCTGTGTATATCTGTCCTCTGTTCCCCTCATTAGTCTCTGTGTATATCTGTCCTCTGTTCCCCTCATTAGTCTCTGTGTATATCTGTCCTCTGTTCCCCTCATTAGTCTCTGTGTATATCTGTCCTCTGTTCCCCTCATTAGTCTCTGTGTATATCTGTCCTCTGTTCCCCTCATTAGTCTCTGTGTATATCTGTCCTCTGTTCCCCTCATTAGTCTCTGTGTATATCTGTCCTCTGATCCCCTCATTAGTCTCTGTGTATATCTGTCCTCTGTTCCCCTCATTAGTCTCTGTGTATATCTGTCCTCTGTTCCCCTCATTAGTCTCTGTGTATATCTGTCCTCTGTTCCCCTCATTAGTCTCTGTGTATATCTGTCCTCTGTTCCCCTCATTAGTCTCTGTGTATATCTGTCCTCTGATCCCCTCATTAGTCTCTGTGTATATCTGTCCTCTGTTCCCCTCATTAGTCTCTGTGTATATCTGTCCTCTGTTCCCCTCATTAGTCTCTGTGTATATCTGTCCTCTGATCCCCTCATTAGTCTCTGTGTATATCTGTCCTCTGTTCCCCTCATTAGTCTCTGTGTATATCTGTCCTCTGTTCCCCTCATTAGTCTCTGTGTATATCTGTCCTCTGTTCCCCTCATTAGTCTCTGTGTATATCTGTCCTCTGTTCCCCTCATTAGTCTCTGTGTATATCTGTCCTCTGTTCCCCTCATTAGTCTCTGTGTATATCTGTCCTCTGTTCCCCTCATTAGTCTCTGTGTATATCTGTCCTCTGTTCCCCTCATTAGCCTCTGTGTATATCTGTCCTCTGTTCCCCTCATTAGTCTCTGTGTATATCTGTCCTTGTTCCCCTCATTAGTCTCTGTGTATATCTGTCCTCTGATCCCCTCATTAGTCTCTGTGTATATCTGTCCTCTGTTCCCCTCATTAGTCTCTGTGTATATCTGTCCTCTGTTCCCCTCATTAGTCTCTGTGTATATCTGTCCTCTGTTCCCCTCATTAGTCTCTGTGTATATCTGTCCTCTGTTCCCCTCATTAGTCTCTGTGTATATCTGTCCTCTGTTCCCCTCATTAGTCTCTGTGTATATCTGTCCTCTGTTCCCCTCATTAGTCTCTGTGTATATCTGTCCTCTGTTCCCCTCATTAGTCTCTGTGTATATCTGTCCTCTGTTCCCCTCATTAGTCTCTGTGTATATCTGTCCTCTGTTCCCCTCATTAGTCTCTGTGTATATCTGTCCTCTGTTCCCCTCATTAGTCTCTGTGTATATCTGTCCTTGTTCCCCTCATTAGTCTCTGTGTATATCTGTCCTCTGATCCCCTCAGTAGTCTCTGTGTATATCTGTCCTCTGTTCCCCTCATTAGTCTCTGTGTATATCTGTCCTCTGTTCCCCTCATTAGTCTCTGTGTATATCTGTCCTCTGTTCCCCTCATTAGTCTCTGTGTATATCTGTCCTCTGTTCCCCTCATGAGTCTCTGTGTATATCTGTCCTCTGTTCCCCTCATTAGTCTCTGTGTATATCTGTCCTCTGTTCCCCTCATGAGTCTCTGTGTATATCTGTCCTCTGTTCCCCTCATTAGTCTCTGTGTATATCTGTCCTCTGTTCCCCTCATTAGTCTCTGTGTATATCTGTCCTCTGTTCCCCTCATTAGTCTCTGTGTATATCTGTCCTCTGTTCCCCTCATTAGTCTCTGTGTATATCTGTCCTCTGTTCCCCTCATTAGTCTCTGTGTATATCTGTCCTCTGATCCCCTCAGTAGTCTCTGTGTATATCTGTCCTCTGTTCCCCTCATTAGTCTCTGTGTATATCTGTCCTCTGTTCCCCTCATTAGTCTCTGTGTATATCTGTCCTCTGATCCCCTCATTAGTCTCTGTGTATATCTGTCCTCTGTTCCCCTCATTAGTCTCTGTGTATATCTGTCCTCTGTTCCCCTCATGAGTCTCTGTGTATATCTGTCCTCTGTTCCCCTCATTAGTCTCTGTGTATATCTGTCCTCTGTTCCCCTCATGAGTCTCTGTGTATATCTGTCCTCTGTTCCCCTCATTAGTCTCTGTGTATATCTGTCCTCTGTTCCCCTCATGAGTCTCTGTGTATATCTGTCCTCTGTTCCCCTCATTAGTCTCTGTGTATATCTGTCCTCTGTTCCCCTCATTAGTCTCTGTGTATATCTGTCCTCTGTTCCCCTCATTAGTCTCTGTGTATATCTGTCCTCTGTTCCCCTCATTAGTCTCTGTGTATATCTGTCCTCTGTTCCCCTCATTAGTCTCTGTGTATATCTGTCCTCTGATCCCCTCAGTAGTCTCTGTGTATATCTGTCCTCTGTTCCCCTCATTAGTCTCTGTGTATATCTGTCCTCTGTTCCCCTCATTAGTCTCTGTGTATATCTGTCCTCTGATCCCCTCATTAGTCTCTGTGTATATCTGTCCTCTGTTCCCCTCATTAGTCTCTGTGTATATCTGTCCTCTGTTCCCCTCATGAGTCTCTGTGTATATCTGTCCTCTGTTCCCCTCATTAGTCTCTGTGTATATCTGTCCTCTGTTCCCCTCATGAGTCTCTGTGTATATCTGTCCTCTGTTCCCCTCATTAGTCTCTGTGTATATCTGTCCTCTGTTCCCCTCATTAGTCTCTGTGTATATCTGTCCTCTGTTCCCCTCATTAGTCTCTGTGTATATCTGTCCTCTGATCCCCTCATTAGTCTCTGTGTATATCAGCGCCTGGTATTTCTCTCCGGGTTATTCCCATGTTTACCTAATGATTTATTTTGTTCCTGTAAACATTTGTATCTCTCTCTCGTTGTATCCGATTGGATGTGAAATAATAAACCTTTCGTTACAAATCCCTCTCCTTCTCTTGGCTCCTATTCCTCTACAACCCCTTACAGGAAGTCCCATAAGGCGCCCAGCGTCGTCGTAAATAAGAATTTGTTCTTAACGGAGTTGCCTAGTTAAATAAAAAATAAATCAACTCTCTCCCATCTCTCATACCGTCTGTCCTACAGTGGTCCCCCCACGGCTTCACAGAATCCACTGAATCTCTGACGGTTCTAGGAAGACTGGCATCTAGGAAGAGGGGCCTCAGACCTGGGTCAATTTTAGGGGGTAGATGAGGGGGTCTTAAACATGGGGTATTTATTTGAATGGGCATATAGAGTAAACTCTGAGTCCTATTCACATTTGGGATGCAGACTTTCTGCAAGACTTCTAACTGTTGAGCAAAGTAAAGCAGGGTCAAACCATTCACTTCCACCCCTGCCCCCGGTCTTTCTTCAGTTATACAATGTTATGAGGCTTAATTAAGTGAACTCAGCTATGGAATTAGCATACCCTGCGCCAATTACTAATTGACAGATTATAAATGGGTGATTAGGTTTGAGTATGAAGGTCAAAGATGGCCACTTGGCATGTCAACAAACTGTCCACCTTCCAGGATGAAAAGAGAGTATTGTTTGTGTCTGAATGCTGAGGCGAGAGACAGACAGTTACCAGAGACAGATGAACAATGGGGGAAAAATGGACATTTTGTATTTATATTTTTTTTATTGTAAAATTCAGTTTCAGTGATTCATAAAATAAAACTGGCATAGCTACTCTGATTTAAGAAGAACATTCAGTGGCGTGAAAAATACAATAAAAAGAGATGCAGAACCATGAACTGTTCAAAGTAAAAATAATATTAGCAATAATAATTATCTATAAGGTCCTTGAACCCAGAGCTCCATGGTGATGTGACAGGTGATGTGACAGGTGATGTGACAGGTGATGTGACAGGTGATGTGACAGGTGATGTGACAGGTTCCAGAACTGATGAGGAAAGACAACTCAACCCATAGGAGAAGAAATGACAGTCATTATAAGGGATTCACCCTACAGTGGGTATAGTATAGCCTGGGTACCCGACCCTACAGTGGGTATGGTATAGCCTGGGTACCCGACCCTACAGTGGGTATGGTATAGCCTGGGTACCCGACCCTACAGTGGGTATGGTATAGCCTGGGTACCCAACCCTACAGTGGGTATGGTATAGCCTGGGTACCCGACCCTACAGTGGGTATGGTATAGCCTGGGTACCCGACCCTACAGTGGGTATGGTATAGCCTGGGTACCCAACCCTACAGTGGGTATGGTATAGCCTGGGTACCCAACCCTACAGTGGGTATGGTATAGCCTGGGTACCCGACCCTACAGTGGGTATGGTATAGCCTGGGTACCCGACCCTACAGTGGGTATGGTATAGCCTGGGTACCCGACCCTACAGTGGGTATGGTATAGCCTGGGTACCCGACCCTACAGTGGGTATGGTATAGCCTGGGTACCCGACCCTACAGTGGGTATGGTATAGCCTGGGTACCCGACCCTACAGTGGGTATGGTATAGCCTGGGTACCCGACCCTACAGTGGGTATGGTATAGCCTGGGTACCCGACCCTACAGTGGTTATGGTATAGCCTGGGTACCCGACCTGTTAGGGCTATCCTTCCACTCCATATGCCAATGTTTGTAGCACAGACAGGTTGGGTACACACGCTAGGTATGGTGGTGTTTGGTGGTGACAAGAATCTCAGGAGTATGGACACTTTGCTAGCTGTATTTAGCTTGTCAATGCACCTCACTGGCCCCCATCAAACAGGTGAAACATGTCTACCACTGCTCAATGCACCTCACTGGCCCCCATCAAACAGGTGAAACATGTCTACCACTGCTCAATGCACCTCACTGGCCCCCATCAAACAGGTGAAACATGTCCTGCTCAATGCACCTCACTGGCCCCCATCAAACAGGTGAAACATGTCCTGCTCAATGCACCTCACTGGCCCCCATCAAACAGGTGAAACATGTCCTGCTCAATGCACCTCACTGGCCCCCATCAAACAGGTGAAACATGTCCTGCTCAATGGCGAAATACTGCTATTGTGACATTCTATTTTGTGTGTGTCTGGTGTATTGGACGTTCAGTATTAGTCCAGAACACTTCAGTACCGATCTGTTCACAGACTGCAGCAGAGGTGAGAGAATAGCTGGGAGAGGTAAGGACCACGCAAACCTAGGATCTAAAATGCGTCCCAAATGGCACCCTATTTCCTACATAGTGCATTACTTTGTGAGCACGGCCCATAGCGTTCTGCTCAAAAGTAGTGCACTTGGACTAAAGTAGTGCACTACATATGGAATAGGGTGCCATTTGGGACGCATACCTAGTGTCTGTGGTTGTGGTGATAGCTAAACTTGACCTCTGACTTTCCACTTTGCTTCTGTGCCAGCTACTGTCTGTGCCAGCTACTGTATGTGCCAGCTACTGTATGTGCCAGCTACTGTCTGTGCCAGCTACTGTATGTGCCAGCTACTGTATGTGCCGGCTACTGTATGTGCCGGCTACTGTCTGTGCCGGCTACTGTATGTGCCAGCTACTGTCTGTGCCAGCTACTGTCTGTGCCAGCTACTGTATGTACCAGCTACTGTCTGTGCCAGCTACTGTCTGTGCCAGCTACTGTATGTGCCAGCTACTGTATGTGCCAGCTACTGTATGTGCCAGCCATGTGCCAGCTACTGTCTGTGCCAGCTACTGTCTGTGCCAGCTACGTCTCTGTGTGCCAGCTACGTCTCTGTGTGCCAGCTACGTCTCTGTGTGCCGTCTACTGGGAGGGGAAGCAATACAAATACATCTTCAATGATCCCTTCAATATGAACACCAATGTAAAACCACATAACAAAATAGACACTATGAGCGTGTTTATCCTACAACTCACAACATCTCATTGTTTTACTCCATCAATGTTGCTGAGGCTGAGGCTGAGGCTGCCGTTGAGCCCATTCTCCTTCCTCAGCGCTCGGGGGATGATCTTCTTCTGGACAAATAGTCTCTGGAGGAACTTGTCTGAGAGACTCAGAGGGAAATAACTGTAGATGAAGTACATGAAGCCCACGCCAGGCCCAGCGTAGTACCGGACCAGGGGCTGGGGGGAGAGCAGCGCCTCACTGATGGTGTTGATGACCGGACCAGGGGCTGGGGGGAGAGCAGCGCCTCACTGATGGTGTTGATGACCGGACCAGGGGCTGGGGGGAGAGCAGCGCCTCACTGATGGTGTTGATGACCGGACCAGGGGCTGGGGGGAGAGCAGCGCCTCACTGATGGTGTTGATGACTGGACCAGGGGCTGGGGGGAGAGCAGCGCCTCACTGATGGTGTTGATGACCGGACCAGGGGCTGGGGGGAGAGCAGCGCCTCACTGATGGTGTTGATGACCGGACCAGGGGCTGGGGGGAGAGCAGCGCCTCACTGATGGTGTTGATGACCGGACCAGGGGCTGGGGGGAGAGCAGCGCATCACTGATGGTGTTGATGACCGGACCAGGGGCTGGGGGGAGAGCAGCGCCTCACTGATGGTGTTGATGACTGGACCAGGGGCTGGGGGGAGAGCAGCGCCTCACTGATGGTGTTGATGACTGGACCAGGGGCTGGGGGGAGAGCAGCGCCTCACTGATGGTGTTGATGACTGGACCAGGGGCTGGGGGGAGAGCAGCGCCTCACTGATGGTGTTGATGACTGGACCAGGGGCTGGGGGGAGAGCAGCGCCTCACTGATGGTGTTGATGACCGGACCAGGGGCTGGGGGGAGAGCAGCGCCTCACTGATGGTGTTGATGACTGGACCAGGGGCTGGGGGGAGAGCAGCGCCTCACTGATGGTGTTGATGACTGGACCAGGGGCTGGGGGGAGAGCAGCGCCTCACTGATGGTGTTGATGACCGGACCAGGGGCTGGGGGGAGAGCAGCGCCTCACTGATGGTGTTGATGACCGGACCAGGGGCTGGGGGGAGAGCAGCGCCTCACTGATGGTGTTGATGACCGGTGACAGGTCCTCGTTAGCCGACTGGGAAAAGCGCTGGAAGAGGTCCTTGGTCTCATGGGTGTAGTACTACCCGTACTCCTCCAGCAGGCCTGACCTGGGATCAGAAGATATAAAGGATTGAGTTCGATTTAATAATATCTGCAGCTAATAATAATATTAATAATAATAATAATACAGGCTGTTAAGATGCTAATAAGATGTAAATATGTTAGTCTAGTTCCACACATGGCTATCCAATCAGAAGAGGCAGATTAAGGTACATCCTGTGGTCAAATGGGATGTAATTACACAGCGTTACATCATCGTTGTTGCTATTAGCATGAAATAATGTTTAACATGTAAGAATGTTTGTCTTGGTTCACAAATGGTGACTGACATAATGAGTGAATGAATAAGGAACTACACTGTTACTACCAATGAAGATCACAGCTGCACTTCCTGTGTTGTTCTGAAGGGATGCTCAGCTGAGCCCAGCCCAGGGTCTTACACCACCAGACAGTCATATCAATATGGACTGTGAGCAGCTCTCTGTTTTCCAAACCACTCTAGATAGATGATAGATAGGTACTTTATTGATCCCCGAGGGGGAAATTTCTTTCTTTTTCTTTCTTTTAGAGGTTAGAGTGTGAACAGCTTTCAGGATTTTTTATTTTTTATTTTATTTAACCAGGTAGGTCAGTTGAGAACAAGTTCTCATTTACAACTGCGACCTGGTCAAGACAAAGCAAAGCAGTGCGACAAAAACAACACAGAGTTACACAGTAAACAAACATAGTCAAAAACACAATAGAAAATCTATATACAGAGTGCAAAATGTAGTGCAAAATGCAGTAAGGTTAGGAAGGTAGGACAATAAATAGACCATAGTGGTGAGATAAATTACAGAATTATCATCATTAACACAGGAATGAAGGATGTGCAAATTATGATGTGCAAATAGATATACTGGAGTGCAAGATTAGTGAAAATAACAAAAATAAATATGGGGATGAGGTAGTAGTGTGGGCTATTTACAGAAGGGCTATATACAGGTGCAGTGATCGATAAGCAGCTTTGACAGCTGATGCTTAAAGTTAGTGAGGGAGATAGGAACCTCTAGCTTCAAGGATTTTTGCAATTCGTTCCAGTCATTGGCAGCAGAGAACTGGAAGGAATGGCGGCCAAAGGAGGTGTTGGCTTTGGGGGTGACCAGTGAGATATACCTGCTGGATAATGATGCCAGACAGCTAGTTGTACATGAATAAGAGCAGGGGTCTGGCCAGTACTCATAGACCACTACAATACACAGGAGCAGGGGTCTGGCCAGTACTCATAGACCACTACAATACACAGGAGCAGGGGTCTGGCCAGTACTCACAGACCACTACAATACACAGGAGCAGGGGTCTGGCCAGTACTCATAGACTACTACAATACACAGGAGCAGGGGTCTGGCCAGTACTCACAGACCACTACAATACACAGGAGCAGGGGTCTGGCCAGTACTCATAGACCACTACAATACACAGGAGCAGGGGTCTGGCCAGTACTCATAGACCACTACAATACACAGGAGCAGGGGTCTGGCCAGTACTCATAGACCACTACAATACACAGGAGCAGGGGTCTGGCCAGTACTCATAGACCACTACAATACACAGGAGCAGGGGTCTGGCCAGTACTCACAGACCACTACAATACACATGAGCAGGGGTCTGGCCAGTGCTCACAGACCACTACAATACACAGGAGCAGGGGTCTGGCCAGTACTCACAGACCACTACAATACACAGGAGCAGGGGTCTGGCCAGTACTCACAGACCACTACAATACACAGGAGCAGGGGTCTGGCCAGTACTCACAGACCACTTGTCACGATATTTTCTATTCCAATGTTCTAAATGAACTTTTTAAGTCTATCTGTATCCTGAAGGTTGTAAATTCTTCAGTTTGTTTAAATAATACAGAGAGAGCTCCAGCTTTACAATGGTCAGGTTTTATTCATAGAGAACGTTCTGCCCCTCCCATGAGGAGCCCCTTATTTATACCCACACAAGTTCCTGTTATCTCAGTTCACTCCCTTCAAGACATTCCTCAGTTGCTAATGTTTACACCTCAAGGACAAGACCCCCACTCTGATAGATGAGGGTGGTAACCTTTTATGGCTAATCTCCTGCTAGCCTAAGAACTACATCCTGACTCATTTACCAAATGGTAACATTCTAAACATTGTCTATGTAATTTCTAATACATCTTACACATTACACAGTTTCAGGGTGAAACATCTTAGTCATTAACTTTAAACATACACATTCCTTTATCAATCCACCCTTTGACTAAATTTTCACACTGATCATTACACATCTATCCTCATAGGATTCCTAATCAAACTTAATCCAAACAACCAATACATGTATTTATATTCCAAACTTATCAACTACTGTTCTAGGCCTATTCAGTCATAACTCTTCCGGTTAGGATCTTCGTCATGACCTTCATATGAAGAATCAGTCTTTTCTAAGCATTAAAGATTGTCTCATTCAACATGGGCTCCTTGGAATGGAAAGGATCTCAATCATTTACTAGTCTTGGAGGGGTATCTTCATCATTCAACACAACATCTGTTAGCCTAAGCAAAGTTCAATTTCCCCTTCCAGTTACAACTCTTTATTCAAGATTTTCACTATAACCTTCACACATTAGATCTAAGAAATGTTTCATCTAATTGTAGTCTTCTGGGTCGAATCGATCATCAGTGTCCTCCTCGTCCACCACTGCTGGTGAATTGTATTCCTCCTTCCACTGATCAGAATCTGGAACTGGTCCATGTCTCACCATCTGCTTGGACGCCTGCACTTTCCAACGCCTTTCTCACCTATCCTCTGACACAGGAAATAAGAATACAAGCATGCACATACAAGCAATAGCAGCACCCGAGATGGTGGCTACTATGGTTTTCCATTTCCCAAATATTTCATCAAACCATTCTGTCACATATGTATTCACTCCTGAGTTCTCAGTCCATCCTTCACTTAGAGCTGTCAATCCTGCAAAAGCTCTGGTGTCGTTAGGAATAAATTTACAACAACTGCCCCCCACCATTCTGCATACTCCACCCATTTCTGCCAGCAACATATCTAGAGCCAACCTATCTTCCCAGGTCATGAGCGAGGTGGCGGATAATTGGTTTGAGATCCCCTTCACTGCATCCTTACTCCCCTTTACGAATCGTTACTGATTGATCCAATCCACATGTTTATTGAACGTCACCCACCAAAAGAACGTTGTCCTGAAACCTTCACCTACTTGATTCATTGCTTCATATTCATCAGGGACTCCCCTAGGAATTCCAATCGCATCAATCCAGATAAGGCTATTCTCCTCCTTGGCACAACCCCTCCTACGTCTGATTAAACCTTTCCTTGGTTTCTGGTGACTAATTCTAACTGGCTGAACCAATAGGACCGGGGTGCAGGTACCTACCCACCCTTTTTATAGTGTCTGCCTTATACGTCCTTTACTGGTACACGCCCACCACACATCTGTTACCAGGGCTCTAAGGTTTAGTAGTTTCTCCTGTGCCTCTGAACTCAGATCAGTAACATTAACTACTGACTTACTCCATTAAAATCACCCAAATCTCTGCTGTCATTCTATAACACTCCCCTGGAGTCAGAGTGAACTGGGGTGGGTTAGCAGCCTCTTTCAATCTCGCCAACCCCATCCCTGTACAGTTTTCACCTCTGTTTTGCTCAGTTAATTTGGTGCTATTTACGTCTATACAGGTATCCTAACCATAGTCATCCGCGCAAGCCCCATACTTGTATAATATCTTCTTGGCACACTGCCTTCACTTAATATTTTCCCCAAGTATGTTTAAACTGTAGGCCAAGGGTAACTAGCAGTAGGTCCTGTACAGAGGTATAATGCATAAGTATGAACACCTTTCTCTCGACTACATACTCCCACTTAATGGAGAGGTTATCAATATTTATTTTGAAAACCACATCCTGCCTCTCTCTGGCCACTATGTTATAATACTCACTTCCAGTGGAATCCTTATCCTGAGTCATCTGTCTTTTAATTATTCCCATGGTAGAGTTTCATTTTTATTTTTGGTGAGTGGTGGATCTGGATGTATCAAAATTAAGACTGATGCAGCTCAGGGTCCCCCATATTCCCAAGAACCGCCAACCCTCTCCTGTCCTTAGTCAGTCTGCTGAGTACCACCCCATACTCACACCTCTAGGAACACACTACAGTGATGATAGGTCGGGGTAGGGAATCTTCGTTAAGGAGGTAACCCCCGGACCCTATTGGTACTCGGTTCTGCTCCTTAACTCTGTGTGTGTTCAGCAGTGTTTGTATGTGTTCTTACCTCCTTGCAGTGGGCAACGTGGACCCAGGTCGCTCTCTTTCTGAACATATCTAAACGGCAAATAGGCAGTTTCCAACAAGACCTGGTAGGGCCTTCCCAACCGGGCTGCTTCCAGTCTTTCCTTTTCAATCATTGGACCCACACCCAATCACCTGGTTGGATAGAGTGGGTCACTCTCTCCTTCAGTTCACCTGTAGGTCACAAAATCTTTGACATACGGGTGTGATTAGCAAACAATCTTCTCATGTATTCAGCCAGAGTATTCTCAGTGTCTATCTCTGCCTGCTCTGGTCCTCCTATCTCTACGTTATATATGGTCTCCAGAACTCTCTTCAGAGGAAGATCACCCATCTCTGTCTGCCGTTACTCTAATGGTCATTAACACTATAGGTACTCATCTTACCAAGTTTCTTCCAGTACTTATATAGGTAGCAAAGTCTACTTGTTATTGTTCCATTCATGCGTTTAATTAAACCTGCCGATTGCGGATGACATGAACAATATTTCTTCCTGGTAATATCTAACTTCTATCATAGTCAATCACCATTTCTATCCTTCACCCCTTGTAAGTTCTATGATCATTACTCTGTGCACATACAACACACCTGGAACAAAACGTTTTTTTTTTTTAAGTAATTTGTTCTTCCATACGCTACAATCATACTTCCTAATTGTTTTAAGTAATTAGTTCTCCCCTGTGATACATGACTCCGCCCATGTATCATAATTACTACATATCTAAACAAAGACTTTAGTAATATTGGTAAATTACCATGATGCCAAATATCATCTCGGAGGATTGCCCCTCCCTTTTTCCATATTTCTAATTCTCTCTGTGTGAAGAGCAGAATGTAGCACCCAGGCTCTACAGTAATTAAAACTCATCTGTTTATAAATCTTGGTACTCCCAAAATCGTCTCTTTTCTAGAGGGGTTCAGAGTACGCCCTTCTCAAGGTATAGTATGTCTCCAATACACAACCACAGTTTGCTACAATTGTAGTTTCCTTTTGCTCACTTTATGGCCTCGTTCTACCATATACTGTAACTACAGTTTATCCCATCCACATCCTACACCAGTAGGGTTAGCCACTAGAATATCATCCACATCCTACACCAGTAGGGTTAGCCACTAGAATATCATCCACATCCTACACCAGTAGGGTTAGCCACTAGAATATCATCCACATCCTACACCAGTAGGGTTAGCCACTAGAATATCATCCACATCCTACACCAGTAGGGTTAGCCACTAGAATATCATCCACATCCTACACCAGTAGGGTTAGCCACTAGAATATCATCCACATCCTACACCAGTAGGGTTAGCCACTAGAATATCATCCACATCCTACACCAGTAGGGTTAGCCACTAGAATATCATCCACATCCTACACCAGTAGGGTTAGCCACTAGAATATCATCCACATCCTACACCAGTAGGGTTAGCCACTAGAATATCATCCACATCCTACACCAGTAGGGTTAGCCACTAGAATATCATCCACATCCTACACCAGTAGGGTTAGCCACTAGAATATCATCCACATCCTACACCAGTAGGGTTAGCCACTAGAATATCATCTACATAAATCAACATGTCTGTTTCCTCTGAGGCTCTAATTTTACTAGATTACATCCATTTCCTCCCCTAAAAGGTAAACCCAAACCACCCTTGGCTAACAGGATGTACAGGTATGCTAAAAAAACATTTAGCCAAATTCATCATAGTTAGCTAAATATTTTCCCATCTCACTTGACTATGCAGGGTGTGTGAATCTGATACACCTAGAGCTCTATCACACTCTGATTCACTCCCTGGAGATCTAATACCATCCTCCAATCATTACTGGGAGCTGCTTGTTTTTTACTGGAAACATTAAAACATTCCACTATGCTTAGCTTGATCCTGTTTTCCATTCTGCTTGTGATGAATCGCATATCTTTTAACTTCTACCAATGGTGCAGTCCCCCATATTCCCACCAATGTTTTCTTAACAGCTTCTACTTATTACAGGTCTCATTTCAGTGAGGAATATGGCCTATACACATCTAATGTGGGCGCTGCCCCATCTATGCCTGCTAATGTATTAGGTAGGCTATCAATGGGCACTGGTTTGCAGGGAGACCTCCTGTTACCTCATCTTCAGACTCACTCTGATCCTTCTCTGAGCTTTTCTCATAACTGGACTGCTATTATAAGGTTCACGTCTCTTTAGGGATCTGGGTTTTCCACCCTCTATGACCTCTCCCTAGTTTTGTTTCTCTCCTGTTCTTTCCTTCACTCCCTTGCCTCCCTGTCTCACCAATAGTTCCTTTAACATTTCTGTGATACGTATCTCTACATCTGTCTCATCCCCCTCTCCCCCCTGAGCTCCCTCAGTTTCCCTTTGATTAGGATAGGGGGGTTGGGGTCCCTCACCACTACTACTTCATCATCTGGATTCTCCCTCCATGCCTGATACTAATGAGGATATAATTTCAATCCAGAATCATCTAAGGGTGGCCGTGGGTTCTGACTTCAACTGTTCTTTCTTACTCTCAGACTTCATAAAATATTACTTTTAATACAATCTATAATTAACCTTCAAATCTACCTTCACCAAAATTACTCCTTTAATCAATCCTTCATCAACAAATCCTTAGGACTATAACTTAGAAGGTATGGCTTCAACTCACTTCCTTTCCCTGAGTGAAAAACACATCTCTCTGTCATTAGTCAGGTCCCACTTCTAAGTGGACCCTGGTCAAACTTTCTCTCTCCAATTCAACTCTCATCTATATCTGCCAATAATATAGACTATACTAGTCTCCCTCTGGTATTTATTACCAATCTACTATTCATTACCCACTTCCCTAAGAACCTCCATTCCTCTGAGGTATCTTTCCACTAGGGATATGTGTTAACTCAACTTTTCACCTATATAATCTCCAATTCTGTGGTCCCAACTCCTTCTACTTGCTGACATTTACAATTATCTTCATTCATCAGGTCTCCTAGTTCTTGAGACATCTGATCTGATAGTGGAGAACCAGTTGTTCTCTTGGTCTGGCAGGGTACCTAACCTCCCCCCAGGTCAAATCTTCAGTAAACATTCAGGGTTTATGGATAGACTCCCAACTTATCTCTACAGAACGGAGGGGGCCTCAATAGGCTTGCCTCCTCCTCCCCTCTGTCAAATGCTCAAAATGTCCCTCCATAAAACTATCACATTGTAAACCACTCGGTTTCTCCTGTCCTCCAGTATTTTCCTAATAGCCCATCTGATCTGGAATAACTAGACCAGAATTGTTTCCCTCCTAATAACATCCATGTTATTTCTCTATCATATGGTGTTTCAAACCTCCAAGTATTAACCTCTCCTGTCTCTTACATTTTTAAGTACTGAATTTATCAGCTATTCCACATTTCCATATAAAATATCTCCATGGTTCTAATAATATACATATTATTCTACTTAACATCTATTTCCCTATCAACACACCCTCTCAGTATGCAATTACTTCAAAACTATTCCCTTCCAAATTATCATGGGTCAGCAACACATTGGATTCTCCATCATCCTCATTCCTATTACCAACACAGCCCATCCCCCAATTTATCAAGCTCAAACGTTAAAATCACAGCCCAGGCAAACTACCTTCCTTCAAACGTTTAAGATCCACCAGAATTATAACTCCATCATCCACTAGGGTCGTCCTACATGTATTGTAACCTAAAATGCCAATTCATTTCTCATGTCAGTCAATATATAATACCATCTATTACACACAACCTCGTTAATGAGGAGTAAAATGTATATTATGGGGAAAGAAACCCGCGGTACTAAACACAGTACATACTATATGCTTTCCAACTCACCATTCACCTACAAACTGAGTAGTCATTTACTTTAAAATGAATGCGGCCCGATTGAACAGATAGTTCAACAGTTTTACGTGCGCTAGCCAACCATGCTACTATGGAAATAGTCTAGATCATTACTCTAACTTCCCCAAGCAAAGCTCCTTTGGGAAATGGCCCTAAACTAGTTTCAAAAAGGTTTTCACTCAATATAGCCAACCTAGACTCCTAAATTCTATATCTACCAAGGTTTATCGCGACGCAGCCTCTCTTGGTGTCCGTTGTTAGTTAAAGTTAACCTACCCAATATGAAGAAAAAAACAATCCGACACCCAGCCCTTGATCAACGTTCAAAACAATATTTATCAACACAATGAGTTATTCACACACAGGGACAAACTCTTCACTTACCTACATCAACACAATGAGTTATTCCCACGCAGACAAACTTTTCGCTTACAGTTCCTTGCAAGACATACAACAATCAACAATCAGAGACAAACGATGCCACATGTTGGTTCCTACCGTTCCACACACAATCACGACAAACTAGTCAGTTTTCGCTTAGATTCATACTTATATTATACTCGTTATTACAATACCGGTTTACACACCAATAACACAATTCTACAGCTTAAATTCACAATACAATTAACTTGGATAAACGCTCCCACAAGCGGGGTTTCAAGATTAACTTTTCAAACGCACCTTCTTCGCAGTATCCACTCTTCACCTGGAATAATTATTTTATGACTTTTAGTAGATCACTAGGTCTCACATGTATACGGGTTAAATAATTTATAAAATTATTGTGCCGTTCCTTATGACTTTTGACTGATTAGTATTACTAGGTCTCACACGTATACGAATTATCGTTAGTGACTTTCGACTGTGTACTATATCTATCTCAGACTCAAGTAATTATCTTCTTATCCTCGTGGAAAACGTTCCATGTGTGCTCCTACCGTTATGGAATAGTCAGTTCTATTATTCTCTCTCTAGAAGTCCACCTTCGTCTTTTGTTTACTCTGAAATACTGGCGCGGGGTTTTCTTCCAGATAAACGTACAAAAACTGTTCACTTTCTTCCTGTATACTTTTAATGAACTGGATCGCCTCAACGCAGGGTAGTTTATATTGGTAATGGCCTCTACTACCTGGAGTCATTGCGGACCCCCTACTTGGGTGACCTTACCCTAATACAATCATTTTCTATATACCTGGATACTGGCGCAGGGTTTTCTCCAAATAGACGTCTAAAAACCACGTATTAGGCAAGAATCCTAGGTGGGTTTCTAAAGAAATCCGTATTATTTTCCACAGAAAATCTCTCCCTTTGAGGATTTATCTCCCATATTTGTAAACTGAGATCCTCACTCCTGATTTACTGTATTTTAAAACACAAATTCCCCCAAAACCCATGAATAAAAATTACTGACCGTATCCTTGCAGCTGGGACTAAATGTTGGTTGGATCTCGTCACCGTTAAATGTTGCGTTACCAGTTATCACCGGCCTGAAATAAACCCTCAATTTCAGAGGTCAGGTCTTTGTTATAACGGATCCTAAAGATCCGCCCGTGCACGGTTTCGGTGTTTCACTGGGACGACAGATATCAGCTATTGAGTCCGGATCGAAGGACCAAATTGTCACAAATATTTTTTTCCAATGTTCTAAATGAACTTTTTAAGTCTATCTGTATCCTGAAGGTTGTAAATTCTTCAGTTTGTTTAAATAATACAGAGAGAGCTCCAGCTTTACAATGGTCAGGTTTTATTCAGAGAACGTTCTGCCCCTCCCATGAGGAGCCCCTTATTTATACCCACACAAGTTCCTGTTATCTCAGTTCACTCCCTTCAAGACATTCCTCAGTTACTAATGTTTACACCTCAGGGACAAGACCCCCACTCTGATAGATGAGGGTGGTAACCTTTTATGGCTAATCTCCTGCTAGCCTAAGAACTACATCCTGACTCATTTACCATTATTTCCCATTGGCCGCGGGATAGCACACACCCCTGCTGCTGCCATATGAAACCACACCCCTGCCATATGAAACCACACCCCTGCCATATGAAACCACACCCCTGCTGCTGTCATATGAAACCACACCCCTGCCATATGAAACCACACCCCTGCCATATGAAACCACACCCCTGCCATATGAAACCACACCCCTGCCATATGAAACCACACCCCTGCTGCTGTCATATGAAACCACACCCCTGCCATATGAAACCACACCCCTGCCATATGAAACCACACCCCTGCTGTTGTCATATGAAACCACACCCCTGCCATATGAAACCACACCCCTGCCATTTGAAACCACACCCCTGCCATATGAAACCACACCCCTGCCATATGAAACCACACCCCTGCTGCTGTCATATGAAACCACACCCCTGTCATATGAAACCACACCCCTGCCATATGAAACCACACCCCTGCTGCTGTCATATGAAACCACACCCCTGCCATATGAAACCACACCCCTGCCATATGAAACCACACCCCTGCTGCTGCCATATGAAACCACACCCCTGCTGCTGTCATATGAAACCACACCCCTGTCATATGAAACCACACCCCTGCCATATGAAACCACACCCCTGCTGCTGTCATATGAAACCACACCCCTGCCATATGAAACCACACCCCTGCCATATGAAACCACACCCCTGCTGCTGCCATATGAAACCACACCCCTGCTGCTGTCATATGAAACCACACCCCTGCCATATGAAACCACACCCCTGCTGCTGCCATATGAAACCACACCCCTGCCATATGAAACCACACCCCTGCTGCTGTCATATGAAACCACACCCCTGCTGCTGTCATATGAAACCACACCCCTGCTGCTGCCATATGAAACCACACCCCTGCCAGATGAAACCACACCCCTGCTGCTGTCATATGAAACCACACCCCTGCTGCTGCCATATGAAACCACACCCGTTCTGTCCCCAAATTAAACCACACCCCTGCTGTTGCCATATGAAACCACACCCCTGCCATATGAAACCACACCCCTGCCTTATAAAACCACACCCCTGCCTTGTAAAACCACACCCCTGCCTTATGGAACCACACCCCTGCCTTATGAAACCACAACCCTGCCTTATGAAACCACACCCCTGCCTTATGAAACCACACCCCTGCCATATAAAACCACACCCCTGCCTTATAAAACCACACCCCTGCCTTATAAAACCACACCGCTGCCTTATGAAACCACACCCCTGCCATATAAAACCACACCCCTGCCATATAAAACCACACCCCTGCCTTATAAAACCACACCCCTGCCTTATAAAACACACCCCTGCCTTATAAAACCACACCCCTGCCTTATAAAACACACCCCTGCCTTATAAAACCACACCCCTGCCTTATAAAACCACACCCCTGCCTTATAAAACACACCCCTGCCTTATGGAACCACACCCCTGCCTTATGAAACCACAACCCTGCCTTATGAAACCACACCCCTACCTTATGAAACCACACCCCTGCCATATAAAACCACACCCCTGCCTTATAAAACCACACCCCTGCCTTATAAAACACACCCCTGCCTCAAAGATTCCTCTCAAAGATCATTGGAGGAGAGGATCCAAGGTCTCTCCCTCTCCCTCACCCCACAGAGCATCTACAGATGGCAGAAACAGACAGACGTTGTGGTGTTCTGACTAGAAACACATGCACCATGCCAGGCCTCAAAGCACCATGCCAGGCCTCAAAGCACCATGCCAGGCCTCAAAGCACCATGCCAGGCCTCAAAGCACCATGCCAGGCCTCAAAGCACCATGCCAGGCCTCAAAGCACCACGCCAGGCCTCAAAGCACCATGCCAGGCCTCAAAGACACTGGTTTATCCTCCTTATTCTCCTACAACCATTAGAAATATAATAAGTGGAAAACGAGATGCGACTTTTCCTGACAGACCTTTCACCCTCTCTCACCCTCTCTCACCCTCTCTCACCTTCTCTCACCCTCTCTCACCCTCTCTCACCCTCTCTCACCCTCTCTCTCACCATCTCTCTCTCTCACCCTCTCTCACCCTCTCTCACCCTCTCTCACCTTCTCTCTCTCTCACCCTCTCTCACCCTCTCTCACCTTCTCTCACCCTCTCTCACCCTCTCTCACCCTCTCTCACCCTCTCTCACCTTCTCTCACCCTCTCTCTCACCCTCTCTCACACCCTCTCTCCTCACCCTCTCTCTCACCATCTCTCTCTCTCACCCTCTCTCACCCCCTCTCTCACCCTCTCTCTCACCCTCTCTCTCACCATCTCTCTCTCTCACCCTCTCTCACCCTCTCTCTCACCCTCTCTCTCACCCTCTCTCACACCCTCTCTCTCACCCTCTCTCTCACCCTCTCTCTCACCCTCTCTCTCACCCTCTCTCACACCCTCTCTCACCCTCTCTCTCACCCTCTCTCACACCCTCTCTCTCACCCTCTCTCACCTTCCCTCTCACCCTCTCTCTCACTCTCTCTCACCCTCTCTCTCACCCTCTCCCTCACCCTCTCTCTCACCCTCTCTCTCTCTCTAATTCTCTCTCGCCTTCCCTCTCACCCTCTCTCTCACCCTCTCTCTCACCCTTCTCTCACCCTCTCTCTCACTTTCTCGGCCACTCTGTCTCTGTCAAAAGCAAAAGGTTTCAACAATACACAGACACATCCAGGCCAAAGCAGGAGGTTTAAACAATACACAGACACATCCAGGCCAAAGCAGGAGGTTTCAACAATACACATTGACACATCCAGGCCAAAGCAGGAGGTTTCAACAATACACAGACACATCCAGGCAAAAGCAGGAGGTTTCAACAATACACATTGACACATCCAGGCCAAAGCAGGAGGTTTAAACAATACACAGACACATCCAGGCCAAAGCAGGAGGTTTCAACAATACACATACACATCCAGGCCAAAGCAGGAGGTTTCAACAATACACAGACACATCCAGGCCAAAGCAGGAGGTTTCAACAATACACATTGACACATCCAGGCCAAAGCAGGAGGTTTCAACAATACACATTGACACATCCAGGCCAAAGCAGGAGGTTTCAACAATACACATTGACACATCCAACAATACTTGGTAGTCACCAGAGTTCCAGAGCATGTCTTTAACTGTAGTCATGAAAACATTTAAAAAATATATATTATCTGATATTGCTCACTCGTTGTATGCGTTCATATATAACTACTGTGCAATTGCAACCCAAAACCTCCCAAGGTTGCTGAGTTGGGATAAAATGCCGTTGGGATATTCACATATATCACACATTGCTGCCCTCTGGTGTTCATTCTATTACATTACAATGATGTAGGTAGGAGACCGTTGTTAATTTATCATATGACTCATCAGATGACTCATCAGATGACTCATCAGATGACTCATCAGATGACTCTTCAGATGACTCTTCAGATGACTCATCAGATGACTCATCAGATGACTCCCACGTATCTGGGGAAACTAAACATACATGTATTGTAAGTGTTATTTTCCCCACTGATTGTTATACTGTACATATCAAACCCATGTGCCACACAGAGTAGCAATACTGGGCAATACGTTTCGTTTTCAACCATCGCCAATGGGTACCAAACAATACAATTCAGAGGGGAAATGATGGTGTGGTGTTTGGCTGCAAACTCGGATCTACTGACCCAAAGCCAGACACTCCAGATGTATCATAGAAACCAAGTGCTATATGCATGGCATTGCATCATGATGCATTTCCTCCATTCTTGTGTCAGTGCCACTCTTTGATTGGTACTGCACATCTTACAGATTGTGGCTTTAAATCAGCTGAAAAAGATAATCATACTGTTTACAGGTTTGTACAATATTCAAAGTATTCTGCTGAATCAATGCATTCTGCTGAATCCATCCTGGAAACCATGTGTGAAACAAGTCCAGGGCAAGCAGATGGCCTGACCACCAGAGGGCCCTGTGGCGGCGCTCCGAGGATGACCAATCAGAATGGGGCTCTGGGTCGTTACCAGGGAAACCAGGGATTTGAAGTCGGAAGGGATTTTATAAGAAAATAACCTGTTCATTGGACGTGCCACGTTGTCCCAGACCTGCTGTTTTCATCTCTCTCTCGCTCTATTGCACTGAAAAACCAAGTGACATTCACTCCTGATGTATTTACCTGTTGCAACCTCCAAAACTACTTTTATTATTATTTGACCCTGTTGGTCATCTATGAACCTTTGAACATCTTGGAGAAAGAACTGGCCTTAATGGCCATGAATTGTTATAATCTCCACCCGGCACAGCCAGAAGAGGACTGGCCACCCCTCAGAGCCTGGTTCCTCTCTAGGTTTCTTCCTAGGTTTTGCCTTTCTAGGGAGTTTTTCCTAGCCACCGTGCTTCTACATCTGCATTGCTTGCTGTTTGGGGTTTTAGGCTGGGTTTCTGTATAGCACTTTGTGACATCGGCTGATGTAAAAAGCACTTTATAAATAAATTTGATTGATTGATTGATATAAGAACCAACTCAAAGTCTACCGTTATCTGGTTAAAATACGTTACCATTTAAGATTCAAATATTATAACAATTGGTGGTAGCTTTTGGTATTTCGTGATTTGGAATTGTTTTTGTTTCCTCGTTTTTTAAACTAGCAACAAGCTAACGTCGCTGAGTTTACTGATGCCGTTAACAGCGCAGTTAGCCACAGAGCTAACACATTAGCTACATAGATATGCGGTCTCCCAGGATCTCCAGACATCAACAATGATCTCCTAGTCAATTAACTGATCCCAGTACAGTTAGCTAACGTTACCTTTCCTTTTTTGCTTTCAGATAGCTAGCAAATAGCAATTAGCTAAGTTAGCTTGCTAGCCTAATACAAATCGCATGGATGGTGCTGATTTAGAAGCTAGCACGTTTAGATAGCAAGTTATATCCCCCATGGCATATGCTTTTACGCCCTACTGACTTGAATTCCTTTGAGGAGGAGGGTTGGCTGACAGATTGTGGCCTACCGGTCAGGTAGTCCGTGACCCAGGAGACTAAGGGTGCTTCCACTTTCATCCTCCTCATCTTCTCACCCAGTAGCAGGGGCTGAATGGTGTTGAAGGCACTGGAGAAGTCAAAAAACATGACCCTCACAGTGCAACCTGCGTTGTCCAGGTGAGAGTAGGCCCTCTGCAGAAGGTAGATGATTGCATCATCCACCCCGATGTTGCGCTGGTATGCGAACTGCAGGGGGTCCAGTGATGTACACACCAGGGGTCTGAGGTGAGCGAGGACTAACCTTTCCAGGGTGTCTGGCCTGGGGAGCTGGAAGGGAGGTGGACAGGGCCAGTATCAAACCTGTTAAAAAATTGGTTCAGCTCATTGGCGCTGTCCTGGGTCCCCTCCGTCTGCCCACTGTTTGACTTTTTGAAGCCAGTGATATTTCTCATACCATTCCACACCTCTCTCACCTGGCTCTGCCTCAGCTTGTCCTCCATCTTCTCCTTATATCCTCTCTTCCCCTTAGCAATCCGCAACTTCAGCTCCTTCTGGACGCATTTTAATTTGTCCCTGTCCCTCTCCTTGAAGGCCCTCTTCTTCTCATTCAGCAGGACCTTCAGGTCGCTGGTGACCAAGGTTTTATTATTTGGAAAACAGTGTACCTTCCTGGTGGGTACGGTGTTGTCTAAACAAAAGTTGATATAGTCTGTTATGCAGTCTGTAAGTCCATCAATGTCCTCCCTGTCTGTTGTTTCAAAGCAGTCCTGTAGGGCCTCATTTGCCTCCGGGGACCATCTCCTAATGGTCCTGGTGGTCGCAAGCTGCTGTTGGACCAAAGGCCTGTAGTGTGGAGTGAGGTGGACAAGGTTGTGATCCGATCTACCGAGGGGAGGGAGTGCAGTGGAGTTGTATGCATCCTTCACATTAGCATATAACAAGTCCAGAGTTTTATTATTCCTGGTTGGGCACTTCACGAACTGTTTGAACGTGGGCAGCGTTGAAGAGAGAGAGATGCATGGTTAAAATCCCCCGAAATGGCAAAGAAAGCACTGGGATGTGCTGTATGTAACCTCGCGATAACAGAGTGGATGACGTCACACGCTGTGTTTGCGTCCGCGGAGGGCGGGATGTAAACAATAACAGCAATGGCCGCCGTGAATTCTCTCTGCAAATAGTAGGGTCTCAGGCTAACGGCTAACAACTCAATGTCTGGCTACAAAACTGTTCCTTAACAGTAATATGGCTCAGATTACACCATCTGTTGTTAACTAATAAAGCCAGCCCCCCTCCCTTACTCTTACCGGAAGAAACGCGATCCCTGTCCGCTCTGATGGTCTGGAAACCGCCGATAGTGACGTTCTCTATTGGGATGTTATCATTCAGCCATGTCTCGGTAAAACACACTAGACTAGCTTCCCTGTAATCCCTATGTCCACAGACTAGACCCTGGAGTTCATCTATCTTGTTATGCAGCGATCTCACGTTGCCCATAATGATAGACGGGCTTGTACTTCCCAAGCTTTGCTTTACACTTCAATCCCGCCCTACATCCATGCCATCGCCTTTTCAACTCGTCCGGAATATCAAACCTTTCCCTAGGGTGCAATAGCGCTGCGTGTGCTAAATCCAGGAGCTGGGCTCGTTTGTAAATAATTGAGGACTAAAAAGTGCCTCAGTGATAAAAAGGATGACTAAAACCTTCATAAAACAGTAGCACTCCATAATCCTGGACTATTATAGTTCAACTGTTGAAAAGAAAACTCTAGAAAAATATACTAAAACAACAATTAACACACAAACAATGGGAGCTGCTTAACAGGCGACCAGCAGGGCGGAGCCAACATATAGAGAGTGCAGGACGGCGTCCTGAAGAGGTATGTCTAAGAGGGGTGCCATCCAGCCCAGCCTCATCGGACCTCTCTGGGGTCAGAGTCACACACATAGGAACAGACACTGGCAGACAGGGAGAGGGAGAGAGGTGGGTGGTGGCCAGACCAAGCCTCCTGAGTCTCGCTGCAACAACTGGTGGAGAGTTCAGACAGACAGATGGAGGGCCGGATAGCAAGCCAGGCAGGGAGGCAGCATGTCTAGGGCCAGAGAGGGCCACGACACACCATGGACTCAGATTGCTCAACGCACCCACAACGCAGAGTGAGAGAGAGAGAGAGAGAGAGAGAGAGAGAGAGAGAGAGAGAGAGAGAGAGAGAGAGAGAGAGAGAGAGAGAGAGAGAGAGAGAGAGAGAGAGAGAGAGAGAGATCTGTTGCAATGCCCCTGTTTGGCCTAGACATGATGTTTGAGTTGATGTTTGGTCTTTGGGGTTCTAGTCAACACAATGCAACACACACAGTGTTGAGCAGGAATGATGGAGTGTTGGACAGATATGTATTGTTGGGACAGATACAAGCTCACACCGCCCAATTTCTAAACTATCTTGCCTTGAAAAAATATTAGAATCACTGGCAAACTCTCAGCTAAGAACTTTTTAAACTTTAAATTGTATTCTTATATTCTGGTTTTAGACCTGGACATAGCTGCTATGCTTTACTTAAATTATGTGTTCAATAGCTTAGATCATAGGAATCACTGTGCTGCCATATTTACAGACCTATCCAAGGCCTTTGATACTGTCGACTATCCCCTACTCATTCAAAGGTTGTCTGAAATGGGCCTTGACCAGGCATCTTGCAAGTGATTTTGGGAACTACACTACATGAACAAAAGTATGTGGACACCTGCTCGTCGAACATCTCATTCCAAAATCATGGGCATTAATATGGAGTTGGTCCCCCCTTTGCTGCTATAACAGCCTCCACTCTTCTGGGAAGGCTTTCCACTAGATGTTGGAACATTGCTGTGAGGACTTACTTCCATTCAGCCACAAGAGAATTAGTGAGGTCGAACACTGATGTTGGGCGATTAGGCCAGGCTCGCAGTCGGCCTAACCCATTTCATGAAGCTACCGACGAACAGTTATTTTGCTGACGTTGGTAGTGAGTGTTGCAACCGAGGACAGATGATTTTTACGCTTTACATGCTTCAGCACTCAGCGGTCTCGTTCTGTGAGCTTGTGTTTCCTACCAGTTCGCGGCTGAGCCGTTGTTGCTCCTAGATGTTTCCATTTCACAATAACAGTACTTTCAGTAGACCAGGGCAACTCAAGCAGGGAAGAATTTTTACAAACTGACTTGTTGGAAAGGTGGCATCCTATGACAATGTCACATTGAAAGTCACTGAGCTCTTCAGTAAGGCCATTCTACTGCCAGTGTTTGTCTATGGAGATTGCATGGCTCTGTGCTTGATTTTATACACCTGTCAGCAACGGGTGTGCCAGGTCGCAGTTGCAAATGAGAACTTGTTCTCAACTGACCTACCTGGTTAAATAAAGGTGAAATAAAAAAAAATAAAAAAAATAAAAAGTGTGGCTGAAATAGCTAAATCCACTAATTTGAAGGGGTTTCCACATTCGTTTGTATATATAGTGTATCTGTCAGACAGGACATAACGTCTGCTTTCTGGTTGTGTCAAGTCAAGTTACCTGGATATTACTAAAGGTGTAGTAATATCCAGGTAGATATCCAGGTGTAGTAATATCCCCAAAATATTTTTTGACCTGTCCTCTTTACTATTTATGTAAATAATATTGGTCTATCTGCAAAAACCTGCAACATTCATCTGTTATGTACTCTATTGCCCCTACAGCTGACCAGACTATGTTAGAGCTGCTGTCTGATTTGGTTGCCTTGCAGAAAGCCCTGGTCGATTTAAAATGGGTACTTAATGGGAAAAACTAAATGTGTTGTTTCCTAATTTCCATAGAAATATCTCAGATGGTTTACACATTTATGCATTGGATGGTTCTTTCATCCAGCAGGTTCCTGCCTAAACATATCTGGGCTTTTGGACTGACAAAAATGTGACCTTTAAAATTAAACAAATGGAGCTATGTCAAATCAAATCAAATCAAATGTATTTATAAAGCCCATCAGCCGATGTCACAAAGTGCTGTACAGAAACCCAGCCTCAAACCCCACACAGCAAGCAATGCAGATGGAGAAGCAGGTAAGGTCTGGACTAGTGGTGCAGGTCAGCTGTTTGTTCATCCTCAGGTCAGCTGTATGTTCATCCTCAGGTCAGCTGTTTGTTCATCCTCAGGTCAGCTGTATGTTCATCCTCAGGTCAGCTGTTTGTTCATCCTCAGGTCAGCTGTATGTTCATCCTCAGGTCAGCTGTATGTTCATCCTCAGGTCAGCTGTATGTTCATCCTCAGGTCAGCTGTATGTTCATCCTCAGGTCAGCTGTATGTTCATCCTCAGGTCAGCTGTATGTTCATCCTCAGGTCAGCTGTTTGTTCATCCTCAGGTCAGCTGTATGTTCATCCTCAGGTCAGCTGTATGTTCATCCTCAGGTCAGCTGTATGTTCATCCTCAGGTCAGCTGTATGTTCATCCTCAGGTCAGCTGTATGTTCATCCTCAGGTCAGCTGTATGTTCATCCTCAGGTCAGCTGTATGTTCATCCTCAGGTCAGCTGTATGTTCATCCTCAGGTCAGCTGTATGTTCATCCTCAGGTCAGCTGTTTGTTCATCCTCAGGTCAGCTGTATGTTCATCCTCAGGTCAGCTGTATGTTCATCCTCAGGTCAGCTGTATGTTCATCTCACCCCCCTGCTCTGATAATAACCCATCCACAACCACCAGACTATATGTGATGAAGTGAAAATCTGAGGCAGGATTTGTTGTTTCCTGATTTAGATTTGTTTCTGCTTCTAATTTCAGACATTTGGTTATTTGTTAATCAGCTTGTCTATAATTAGATACACGCAGCTTCTCATCTGTCATTATATGTTGACCTAGAAGACTAAATAATTCATTGCTCACCAGAATAATGTAAAATATCGATAGAATGAATGGGGTGGTTGACATCGGTGACGTTTTCTCTGTCATCTTTCATGGAGCGAAGACGTTTAGGGACTGGGGAGAAAATACATCAAATAAAATAAAACAGGAAAGATTTTCTGTGCAAAATGTCCAAATGACATCAGTTACAAGGAAAAAGAAAGCTGTGAAAACGTCCCAACATGTTTCTGATAAGACTTCAGTTCGGCTTCGATGCATATTTGATGTGGCTGAAATACTATTAGATCTTATGATGCTGATAAAGATAGCACCTCTACAGATGGTATCTAACTGAGCATTGCATTCTCTCAAGATGCAGAAAGAAATACATCATATTTCTCCACTCCTGTTCCCAAGTCCAAATTTAGCCTACATTTAGTGTATAATTTTACTGTAAGAAATGCTTAATTGTGCAGGAGTTCTTATTAAGGCTGTAGCCCTGTTCAAACCAGACTAGTAATACTAGAGAACGTTGGTTATGTATTTATTACCCCAGAATGTCTGTTATTCCAGAGGCGCAATCATTTGTTATGATGTTCAATTCATTCACACAAAATGTATTAACAAAAGCATTCACTGTGAAAGTGGATACATGTAGGCCCTCCATATATAGGCTATGCACAGCACTTTCATTTATAGAATCACTTATTTCTTTCTTGCTCGACCCGCATGGGACTAGTATTACGACCCGCATGGGACTAGTATTACGACCCGCATGGGACTAGTATTACGACCCGCATGGGACTAGTATTACGACCCGCATGGGACTAGTATTACGACCCGCATGGGACTAGTATTACGACCCGCATGGGACTAGTATTACGACCCGCATGGGACTAGTATTACGACCCGCATGGGACTAGTATTACGACCCGCATGGGACTAGTATTACGACCCGCATGGGACTAGTATTACGACCCGCATGGGACTAGTATTACGACCCGCATGGGACTAGTATTACGACCCGCATGGGACTAGTATTACGACCCGCATGGGACTAGTATTACGACCCGCATGGGACTAGTATTACGACCCGCATGGGACTAGTATTATCAGAGGACTAAAACTCTAGGTCATTCTGATCACAGTGTCCAGATTTCAGTTTCCATTCAACCCATCTGAACAGCAGGCTCTAGTTCTGTTCCCTGTTGCTCAGATTGTAGAGCATGGCACTTGCAACGCCAGGGGTTTGATTCCCACAGGGGACCAGTACGAAAAAAATTCTGAACATGTATGAACTAACTGTAAGTGGCTCTGGATAAGAGTGTCTGATAAATGACTAACATGTCATTTGAAATACTTCCTGTAACTGTTGAGTTTGTATATTCCTCACAATCGTGAGACATAACATACTTTTCTGTCCCTCCCTTCTCTTTATTTTCAACTCTCCTTTCGAAGCTTTTGTCTTATTGAATGAAACTTTGACAGTGTCCTTTTTGCCTCCATGGACAGACATGAACTGTTTCTGCCTGTTCCCGGTTTGCCGATTGGCTTGTGTAGGATATTTGTTTGTCTTTATTCAACCCGCTGCCCCGCGGATAGAACTGAGTCAACCCGCGAATCACTAGTCTGGACCTCAAATTCCCTACATCCAGTGGTGATTTTAGCATGTAAATCTTGGTGGGGCAAAATACTAATATGTGGGATGCAGGCCAGCAAAGCCAGTACACAACACAACACATGAATTACACTCTAATGGTGACAAACTGTTATGGCCGACATAAAGCAGAGTCCCAACACCTTACCACTGCTACACCTGGCTATCAGCGGAGTTCATTCAGACTGCCTTACCACTGCTACACCTGGCTATCAGCGGAGTTCATTCAGACTGCCTTACCACTGCTACACCTGGCTATCAGCAGAGTTCATTCAGACTGCCTTTAAAAAAACATAGCTGATATGGCTGACTTGCTTAAACAAATGTGGATAAGAAGCAATCCTTCATTTAGACTTTTGAATTGTACAACAACAGAATTCAGAACAGTGTTCTCCCTGAACACCAAGTCAGAACCATAGGACAAATAAAGGGTGAATATAAGCAAACAATGAAAGCA
The DNA here is from genome assembly GCA_023634145.1 of Thymallus thymallus. Lineage (NCBI taxonomy): Eukaryota > Metazoa > Chordata > Actinopteri > Salmoniformes > Salmonidae > Thymallus > Thymallus thymallus. Next base: position 1,018,555 of record CM042380.1, on the reverse strand, counting down.
CTACTATCCTAGTGGTATAGGGGAGGTCAGTATGTACTACTATCCTAGTGGTATAGGGGAGGTCAGTATGTACTACTATCCTAGTGGCCTACATCACTTAATTTCTCCCTCTTTGTTGACAAAGCTCTGCTGCACAAGCTTCCTGTGATATTGCGAGCTGTGAAAGTGAGAGAGGAGGCGAAAGGGTCAAAGGGTATTTAGTGAAAATGAAAGATTTAATAATAACAGCAATACACAACGAAAGAAACAATAACCTGCGAGGGGTGAACCAAAACAGACAGTGCTAAAAGGTGTTGCTACCATCTTCCCACGACCGCTGGTTAGAACGGTGGCGAGGATGAGCGCTGGAGAGGAGGAGGGACCGCAGCTCTGCGCGGGGCATTCGTTACAGTACCCCCCTCCCTAGGCGCGGCTCCTGACGTCGCCACTCGCCGGCACCCTGGACGACCCCGAGGGCGAGGAGCTGGCCGATCCGGACGGCGTGCATGGAACTCTGTAGTTAGGGATGGATCGCAGATGTCCACCGCCCGAACCCAGCTGCACTCCTCAGGGCCGTATCCCGCCCAGTCCACCAGGTACTGGATCCGACCCTGCCGTAGCCGAGAGTCCAGCACTTTCTCCACCCTATACGCCAGCCCCCCAGCTACCTCCATTGGGGGTGGAGGCACCACTGCAGGACCGGACCCCCCTAGTGGACCAGGAACCACCGGCCTGAGGAGAGAGACATGGAAAGAGGGAGGTTAGTGTAAGGTCGTGAGCAGAGGTGAGGCCGGGTAGTGGCAGGAACCGCACCATCTTTGAGAATCTGTCCACTACTACGGCGATGGTCGTTTTCCCCTCTGCTGGCGGTAGATCAGTGACGAAATCCACCGCGATGTGAGACCAAGGTCGCTGAGGTACTGGTAGGAGATTGAGCTTGCTTATTATTTGTCCCAGAGCGCATCCAGGTCCGGCTGATACCCGGATGGCCTGTGGCAGGTGTAGTGTGCACCCAGGTTACCAACCTTCCCCGCACTCTCCTAGGCACATAGATCTTCCCCAGAGGGGCCCACAATGCTTCATGGAGGTAATATGGGTACGTCCCTCCTCAATTCAACCCCCAGGTCGTGGATGCGGGAGAGTGCCATTCATCGTTCCTGGACGGTAGGTCAGGGTGAACCGGAAGCGCTCAAAAAACAAGGTCCAGCGGGCCTGACGGGAGTTAAGACGCCGGGATGCCCTAACGTACAGGTTTCGATGATCCGTCAGGACAGTGAACGGCTCATAAGCACCCTCCAGCCAATGTCTCCACTCCTCCAATGCCAACTTTATCCACCAGTAATTCTCGGTCACCCACGTCGTAGTTCCTCTCCGCAGCACTCAGCTTCATTGAGTAATAGGCACAGGGGTACAGCAGTGGCCAGTTGAGGCGTTGAGGGTGTTCTTTCAACAACGACGTGAGTGGCGCAGTGATGGAGCTAAAACCTTTGATAAACCGGCGGTAAAAGTTAGCAAATCCCAGGAAGCTCTGTAGTGCCTTGATGGTCTTCGGGACTGGCCATGACCTGACCGCCTCCACCTTCAACTCCTTTATCTTCACTCCCTCCGGAGTGATACAGTAACCCAGGAAGGAAGCGGCCGTTTGGTGGAAGGCGCATTTTTCCTCCTTTACATACAGATTATTCTGTAACAAACGTTGGAGGACAGCACGAACGTGAGTCACGTGTTCTTGGAATGTCGGGGAGTAGACCAGAATGTCGTCAATATACACCACCACATACCTCCCTGACATATCCCGAAATACCTCATTCAGAAACGACTGGAATACCGCTGGGGCATTGGCTAGTCAGTATGGCATAACTAGGTTTTCATAGTAACCCGACGCCGTGCTAAATGCGGTCTTCCACTCGTCTCCTTCCCGGATCCGCACAAGGTTGTATGTTTGGAGGAGAAATGGCACTGCACATCACCCTAAAAACACCATACCAACAGTGAAGTTTGGAGGTGGGAACATCATGGTGTGGGGCTGCTTTTCAGCAAATGGTACTGGCAAACTTCACATAATTGAAGGAAGGATGAATGGGCAAATTTACCGAGACATTCTTGACAAAAATCTGCTGCCATCTACCAGGATGATGAAGATGAAACATGGGTGGACATTTCAGCAAGTCAATGATCCCAAACACACAGCCAAGGAAACTCTCAATTGGTTTCAAATAAAGAAAATAAAGCTGCTAGAATGGCCCAGCCAATCACCTGACTTAAATCCCATTGAAAATCTATGGAAAGAACTGAAGATCAAGATTCATAGAAGAGGCCCACGAAACCTTCAAGATTTGAAGACTGTTTGTGTGGAAGAATGGGGCAAAATCACACCAGAGCAATGAATGCGACTAGTTTCTCCATACAGGAGGCGTCTTGAAGCTGTCATTACCAACAAAGGCTTTTGTACAAAGTATTAAATAAATATCAGTAAGTGTGTTCAATACTTTTTCCCTGTGTCATTTCACATTATTACACATAACATAATTTCTGAACTTATTTGTTATATTCTTTGTATGTATGGATTACTTGGGTTGTTACCAACATCTGGTGAAAATTTCATGTCAATAGCACCTTTGGAAATATATTTACTGAGAAAAATGGTGACGTGTTCAATACTTATTTCACCCGCTGTATATGTCTCTATAGTCTCCGTTTCGGCCATAGAGAGCGGATAGATTCGTCTTGGCGGCGGTGTGCCACCTAGTACTAGGTCAATGGCACAGTCCCAAGCACGGTGTAGAGGGAGACACTTGGCCTTTTCTCGGGAAAACACCCCGCTCAGATCTTCATATTCAGGCGGAATGCTCCCCGTGAGGGTGATCTCTGGGCTCTCTTCAGACTACTGTTGGTGTCAAACAGGTCCTCGGACATTTATCAGACCATCCCAGGATCCTTTGTGCACTCCAGCCTATGTTGGGGTCGTGCTGCTGGAGCCAAGGATGTCCCAAGATGACCGGATGTATGGAGGAAGAGATCCCCATCAGTTCCAGTCACTCTCGATGGCAGCCGTGAATGGTGAGGGTGACAGGACGAGTCACGTGAGTAATGGAGCCAGACCCCACCGGCCGACCATCCAGAGCGTGAATGGGCATAGAGGACCTCAAACAGCGCAGCAGCAGTCGGAGAGCGTCAACCAAGGTCCGGTCAATGAAACTCCCCGCAGCTCCGGAGTCAATCAGGGCTGTTGACACATCCTCCTGACGTGCCCTCTCACACCGCAGTACAGGCATAGCCCCTGACGACTCCGCCGCGGAGAGTCTCTCATGTTCTGGCTCAGATCGGGTAGGGGAAGATGCGCGCCGGCACTCCAGCTGGTCACGGTCCTGGAGCTGCCCGTCGATGGCAATTGCCCGGGCGATGTAGGCGTCCAGCATCATCGACTGACTCACACAAGCCAGCTCCATCTGGACCCCAGTCCGCAGACCCCTGCGGAAAGCGGTCCTAAGTGCCGGCTCGTTCCACCCACTGGAGGCCGCCAATGTCCGTAACGACAGCGCATACTCCGAGGCCGTGCCCCGACCCTGTTCAAGGCGCATAATCCGCTCGCCCGCATCTCGTCCCTCTGCAGGATGGTCAAAAACGGCTCAGAACTGGGCGATGAACCTAGGGACAGACCTTAACTCCTCAGCCCCGCTCCCCCACAGTGCCGCTGCCCAGTCGAGTGCACGCCCCGTGAGGAGAGTAATCATCGTGTGAACCTTCTCCGAGTCCGACACAGGCTGAATACAGTTCGCACTGGAGAAGGAACCCACGACAACCCTCCGGATTTCCATCATACTTATCGGGGACGGCTTTCCGGAGTTCTCAACCCCCCTCGAGGGGTGAACCAAAACAGACAGTGCTAAATAGTGACCCTGGGGTGTTGCTACCATCTTCCCACGACAGCCGGTTAGAACGCCGGCGAGGATGAGCGCTGGAGAGGAGGAGGGACCGCAGCTCTGCGCGGGGCATTCGTTACACTTCCAACATATCTCACTTCTCTGTATAAAAATACGAGTCACCAAAACCGCTCACAGGGTTGGTTAACTCTGGAGGTTCCTCGTGTCTCTACTAACCAGGTAAAGCCTTTAGTTTTAACCCCCTCCATGTCTGCATTCATTTACAAAGCACATCAGTTTAGACATCAGTTTAGAAGGCTGATGAGGAATGAACTGACTGAGGTTTGTGTGTGTTCTGGTTGACTGTAATAATAATTTGTAATGTGTTGTTCTTTCAGTTGATTTGGGAAATGTTTGTTCTCATTGAGAATGAGACCCTGGTCTCAAAAAGGAGTTCCAGAGCACTCATTTCAACACAACACAATAAATTCACATTATGTACAATCCAATTATTATGTCACTAATAGAAGAAAGTATTTCCTGACTGAGAGTAGCTGATGTCCTATAGTCTGAGACAACAGAATTATCACCATGCAAAGCAACTCACTGTTTCATACAGGGCCCCCATGGGAATCAAACCCACAACCCTGGTGTAGCAGACTCTACCAACTGGACCACAGAGGATCAGTCATCTGATAAGTAGTCAGAGTCTTTGTGTTCTGTTAAAGGTGATAACACTTCTCTGCCCATATCATTGAGTAAGTCTCCTCATTGAGTAACCCCCAGCCCCACACCACCCCCATTGTCGGGCCTTGCCCAATCCGCTGTTCTCTGTTTGTGGTCTCCCAGTCACACGACAGACATCAGGGGTCCCTGAGGCACAAGTCTCTCTCTCTCTCAAATTAAAATTAAAATTCAAGATGCTTTATTGGCATGAAAAACATTATGTCAATATTGCCAAATCAACAATGTATACAATATACATTGTAATAAAATAATAAAGATTTTAACACTAATAATAAGTCAGTTACTGCTTACTTATGCAGATGTTGTTATTCAGTGTCTCAGGCTATGGCAGGCTAATACATATTTGGCTGCAAGAGCAGAGGTTGCTCCTTCACCCAGGAGTATTTTTTGTTTTTCCTCTGGGTTTAATAAGTTAACATCTGTAATAAATGTAGTTATTTGTGTGAATAATGAAACTCTTGGTGAGGAATATTTCTCCCAGTATAGGAGAAAGTGCATCTCTGTTTCTACCTCCCCTGTGGTGCAGTGACCACATACAGGCTCCTCTCTGGGTAGCCATGTCTTTATGTCTGCAGGTTTCTGTTGCCAGTTGGTCACTCAGCCTGTACTTGGTAAGGATCTGTCTCTGCTTCGTATCTCTGACAGAGTAGATAATCAGCCAATTCATATTCTCTGTTCAGAGACAGATAGCAATTTAGTCGGCTTTGGGATTTTGTTTAGTTTTTCCAATGTTGTATATATGAGTCCTTTGATTGGTTCATGATTTTGTTTATTTGAATTATTTCTTTTGAAGCAGTGCTGGTGTCAGCTTGGTTGGTTCGGTCCAACACCAGCTGACTGAGAGGCTCGTTTCTGGGCTCAGTTCTTGGGTTTGAAGAGCTTTAAATTGGAGACTAGAATTTGGACTTGAATTTAGTTGTAGACAAAATTTTTATGATCTTTTTTGTACTTTCATTACCACTGGAAAGCAGCCCAAATCTGCCCTACTGTCACGGAGCGAGGTAAGGGAACATGGGGCAGAGCGAGAGGTCCGTGCAGACATTATTTATTTGTACTAAAAATGACAAAACAAGAAATGCACTAAACAGAAAACAGCACTGTTCATCACATGTTTTTATCACCTAGTGGTGGTCCATCACATGTCTTTATCACCTAGTGGTGGTCCATCACATGGTGCATGATGGACCACCACTAGGTGATAAAGACATGTGATGGACCACCATCATGTGATAAAGACATGTGATGGACCACCATCATGTGATAAAGACATGTGATGGACCACCATCATGTGATAAAGACATGTGATGGACCACCATCATGTGATAAAGACATGTGATGGACCACCATCATGTGATAAAGACATGTGATGGACCACCATCATGTGATAAAGACATGTGATGGACCACCATCATGTGATAAAGACATGTGATGGACCACCACTAGGTGATAAAGACATGTGATGGACCACCACTAGGAAAGTCCTCTCTCTATAAGCTCATTAACAGCTTGTAATAGTAAAGTCCTCTCTCTATAAGCTCATTAACAGCTATTTCTTCCTTAGTTATCTGAAACACTGGTAAAGGCCCGTCTTTGAGCTTCTCTCGTCTCCACAATGTAATGTGTGATCTTAGTCAATCTGCGGAGGCTCCCAGGATAGTGATACAGAATCTCTAGTAATGTCCTTGACTTCAAAGCGCTCAGGGGCACTTGGTGAGTCCAACACTCTGACATTAATGAAAGCAGACTTCATACCGCTGACGTTCTCAAGAGTCAACGCATACTTGCCACTGTCAAGTCTGTTAACAGTTTGGATGACAAGGACTGTGTAGGAGCTTGTGACCTCAATGTGTGCACACTCAGTAAGAGGACGTTCCATCTTTTTTTAAATTCTTTTTTTTCACCTTTATTTAACCAGGTAGGTTTTATTTCACCTTTATTTAACCAGGTAGGTCAGTTGAGAACTAGTTCTCATTTACAACTGTGACCTGGCCAAGACAAAGCAAATCAGTGCGACAAAAACAACAGAGTTACACATGGGATAAATAAACGTACAGTCAATAACACAATATAAAATCTATGTACAGTGTGTGTAAATGTAGTAAGATTAGGAAGGTAAGGCAATAAATAGACCATAGTGGTGAAATAATTACAATTTAGCATTAACACGGGACTGATAGATGTGCAGATGATGATGTGCAAATAGAGATACTGGAGTGCAAATGAGCAAAAATAATAATTTCCCGATGAGGTAGTAGGGTGGGCTATTTACAGAAGGGCTATATACAGGATGAGGTAGTAGGGTGGGCTATTTACAGAAGGGCTGTATACAGGTGTAGTGATCGATAAGCAGCTTTGACAGCTGATGCTTAAAGTTAGTGAGGGAGATAGGAACCTCTAGCTTCAATGATTTCTGCAATTTGTTCCTGTCATTGGCAGCAGAGAACTGGAAGGAATGGCGACCAAAGGAGGTGTTGGCTTTGGGGGTGACCAGTGAAATATACCTGCTGGAGCGCATGCTACGGGTGGGTGTTGCTATGGTGACCAGCGAGCTGAGATAAGGCAGGGATTTACATAGTAAAGACTTATAGATGACCTCGAGACAGTGGGTTTGGCGCCAAATATGTAGTGAGAGCCAGCCAACGAGAGAATACAGGTCGCAGTGGTGGGTAGTATATGGGGCTTTGGTAACAAAATGGATGGCACTGTGATAGATTACATCCAATTTGCTGAGCAGAGTGTTGGAGGCTAATTTGTAAATGACATCGCCGAAGTCAAGGATCGGTAGGATAGTCAGTTTTACAAGGTCATGTTTGGCAGCATGAGTGCAGGAGGCTTTGTTGCGAAATAGGAAGCTGATTCAATATTTAATTTTGGATTGGAGATGCTTAATGTGAGTCTGGAAGAAGAGTTTACAGTCTAACCAGATGCCTAGCTATTTGTAGGTGTCCACATATTCTATGTCAGACCCATCCAGAGTAGTGATGATAGTCCGGTGGGTGGGTGCGGGCAGCGTTCGATTGAAAAGCATGCATTTAGTTTTACTATCATTTAAGAGCAGTTGGAGGCCACGGAAGGAGTGTTGTATGGCATTGAAGCTGGTTTGGAGGTTAGTTAACATAGGGTCCAATGAAGGGCCAGATATATACAGAATGGTGTCGTCTGCGTAGAGGTGGATCAGAGAGTCACCAGCAACGAGAGCGACATCATTGATGTATATAGAGAATAGGGTCCGCCCAAAATGTGAACCCTGTGGCACCCCCATAGAGACTGCCAGAGGTCCGGACAAAAGGCCCTCCGATTTGACACACTGAACTCTATCTGAGAAGTAGTTGGTGAACCAGGCGAGGCAGTCTTTTGAGAAACCAAGGCTATTGAGTCTGCCGATAAGAATGCGGTGATTGACAGAGTCAAAAGCCTTGGCCAGGTCGATGAAGACGGCTGCACAGTACTGTCTTTTATCAATGGTGGTTATGATATCGTTTAGGACCTTGAGCGTGGCTGAGATGCACCCATGACCAGCTCGGAAACCAGATTGCATAGCGGAGAAGGTACAGTGGGATTCGAAATGGTAGCTGATCTGTTTGTTAACTTGGCTTTCGAAGACTTTAGAAAGGCAGGGCAGGATGGATATAGGTCTGTAACGGTTTGGGTCTAGAGTGTCTCCCCCTTTGAAGAGGGGGATGACCGCGGCAGCTTTCCAATCTCTAGGGATCTCAGATGATACGAAAGAGAGGTTGAACAGGCTGGTAATAGGGGTTGCAACAATTGCGGCGGATAATTTTAGAAAGAAAGGGTCCAGATTGTCTAGACCAGCAGATTTGTAGGGGTCCAGATTTAGCAGCTCTTTCAGAACATCAGCTGTCTGGATTTGGGTGAAGGAGAAGCGGGGGGGGGGTTTGGGCAGGTTGCTGCGGGGGTACAGAGCTGTTGGCCGGGGTAGAGGTAGCCAGGTGGAAAGCATGGCCAGCCGTAGCAAAATGCTTATTGAAATTCTTGATTGTCGTAGATTTATCGGTGGTGACAGTGTTTCCTAGCCTCAATGCAGTGGGCAGCTGGGAGGAAGTGCTCTTATTCTCCATGGACTTTAGTGTCCCAGAACTTTTGGGGATTAGTGCTACAGGAAGCAAATTTCTGTTTGAAAAAGCTAGCCTTTGCTTTTCTAACTGACTGTGTATATTGGTTCCTGACTTCCCTGAAAAGTTGCATATCGCGGGGGCTGTTCAATGCTAATGCAGTGCGCCACAGGATGTTTTTGTGCTGGTCAAGGGCAGTCAAGTCTGGAGTGTACCAAGGGCTATATCTGTTCTTAGTTTTACATTTTTTTGAATGGGGCATGCTTATTTAGGATGGTGAGGAAAGCACTTTTAAAGAACAACCAGGCATCCTCTACTGACGGGATGAGGTCAATATCCTTCCAGGATACTCGGGCCAGATCGATAAGAAAGGCCTGCTCACTGAAGTGTTTTAGGGAGCGTTTGACAGTAATAAGGGGTGGTTATTTGACCGCGGACCCATTACAGACACAGGCAATGAGGCAGTGATCGCTGAGATCCTGGTTGAAAACAGAGGAGGTGTATTTGGAGGGCAAGTTAGTCAGGATGATATCAATAATGGTACCCATGTTTATGGATTTAGGGTTGTACCTGGTGGGTTCCTTGATAATTTGTGTGAGATTGAGGGCATCTATCTTAGATTGAAGAACAGCCGGGGTGTTAAGCATATCCCAGTTTAAATAACCTAACAGTACAAACTCTGAAGATAGATGGGGGGCAATCAATTCACATATGGTGTCCAGGGCACAGCTGGGGGCTGAGGGGGGTCTGTAACAGTGAGAATAGATTGAGGGCATAATATACAGACAGGGATATGGTAGGATGTGAGTTCAGTGGAGGTAAACCTAGGCGTTGGGTAATGATGAGAGAGGTTGCATCTCTGGAGGCACCAGTTAAGCCAGGTGAGGTCTCCGCGTGTGTGGGGGGTGGGACAAAGGAGCTATCTGAGGCATGTTGAGCGGGACTGCGGGCTCTACAGTGAAATAGAACAATAAGAACTAACCTAAACAGCAACAGACAAGGCATATTGACATAAGAGAGAGGCATAAAACAATCACAGGTGTTAATCAAGAGAGCTAAGACAACAACGGGTAATGGCGATGAATGGACAGAGAGGATCAGTTAGACTGAGAAAATGTTGTGCTACACACAGGACCTGAGTTGGAGGCTGAGGTTTAACAGATAAACAGAATGAGGTACCGTGTAATGGAACAGTCCAGCAGGCATCAGCTGTGTAGCCGAGTCATCATAAGGTCTGATGAGCAGCAAAGAGGTGAGCCAGGGAGCAGTTCAGTGGACGCTGCACTAGGCGAGCGGGAGGCACGGCGTTCAGAATGATAGTGGGCCGGGACTAGCAGAAAAGCCTGTTGAAACCACGTCGGACGATTACGTCGGCAGACCAGTCGTGATGGATCGGCGGGGCTCCGTGTCGACAATAGAAGGTCCAGGCCGGTTGACAAAGAGGTACTGCAGCCCAGGAATTAGCTAGTACAGGTCGGCTAGTCGGGAGATTGGCCTAGCTCGAGGCTAGCTCAAGGCTAACTGGTGCAAGCTTCAGGACAGTAGTGTTAGCTAAACAACAGCCACTCGGTTGCAGCTAGCTAGCTGCGATGATCCGGTGTGATGGTCCTGTGATTTCGGCAGAAATCTGGTGATGTGGTAGAGAAAGCAATCCGATATGCGCTGGGTTGGTAGCGCTCTGTGCAGACTGGCTGGTGCAGCCGGCAGAGCAGTGGTGAAGACCGCTAACAATGGCTAGTAGCTAGTTAGCAGGATAGTTAGCAGGCTAGTTAGCAGGCTAGTTAGCAGGCTAGCTTCTGTCGGAAGTTCAGTAAGATGGGAAGGAAATAAAGGAATATAGAAATAGTAGATCTGTTCCATGTTGCACAGATGTGGACGTTGTATTCTCCATTTTCCTTCAGTCTTTTCACAGTGAAGTATGTTTCTTCTACACCAGTTGGTGGTGTACAGGTTGTCCACTCTTCCTCCGTTACTTCCTTCATCTCAACAATATATCCTTTGATGGCTGCTACACCATCATAGATGGGTTTTGTCCATGAGAGGGACACAGTTGTGGTTGAGTGGTCTGTCACCCTAGGGTTGTAAGGAGGACCCGGTGGATATAAGGGATCACAGGCTTTGATATATACTGTTGGTTCACTTGGCACTCCCACATCAGCACAATTCTCAGCAGATACTCTGAACTCATAGGAATGTCCCTCGGTGAGTCTGGTGCATCTGAACCGGATATCATTAAGTCTTCTCTTGTTACACTTTGTCCATCTAACACCGTCTTTGTCACGTTTTTCAACGATATAGTCATTGATTTCTGAGCCACCATCGTCTTCTGGCCGATTCCATGTAAGGACAATTGAGTCTCTTGTTATAGCACTTGCTTCAGGAGTGGAAGGAGTGCTGGGCGGCTTGAAAGGACAACATGCAGTAACAGGGTCTGATTCAAGAGGTTCACCACTGCCAAACTTATTCACTGCCTTAACTCTGAAGACCGGCACCGATAACAAATTTTTCACCAGCACGGACAACTATACCATCCTTAAACTCCGGATCCATCCATGCTGTTGGTGCCTCAATTTCCATGGTAGCCCTTGTCACTGATGACACAAACGGAATACTAGGTGCAAGAGGTTCACTAAGAGAGAGAGAGAGAATGGGAGAACAGGTGGGAGAAAGAGAGAGAGAGAGAGGTGGGAGAAAGAAAGAGAGAGAGAGAGAGAGAATGGGAGAACAGGTGGGAGAAAGAGAGAAGTGGAAGGAAAGAGAAAGAAAGACTAATAAATATGTATAATCTGATGTGACACATTAATAAAACCTTATTGATTGATTATCTTCATTCGCACAGAGATAGTCTATTATGTTGAGATATGCTATATGATGGATTTACAAGGGTTTTGCAGGTGAAGATGGCAATAGTCCCACGTGGGTCTACCACTTCTGACCAATCATATTAGCCAAACTAATCACACCCTCTGTTTGATAAGTATATTACAACGATATACTTTTATGGTCTGTTGTTCACAGGATTGTACTGAACAGGAAGTAGAGAGAGGGAGAGAGAGAGAGAGAGATGTGTAATGAAAAAGCTATAATCTATGCTTCCCAACGTGATTTGAAAATGATTTGTTTTGCCAAAAGAGGACAATGTTTTGTTAAAGTAGCCTTCAACTAATGTGTCTGTGTGATAGGCTGCACAATGTTGATGATGCAAGATGATACTACTAGCTGGCTATTTACATGCACAACTATGTTATTAAATGATATCAAGAGCACTTTTATATATTTAAGTACTTACAAATAATTTCACTAATTTAAAATAAGTCATGTCAACAGTTGGAATTTGCGCCTCTCCTGAATGGCACATTTTCATATGACATAAATTATACTACCTAAGTGCAGCACCGTTCTCCCATTGGTTGTTCAAACTACCACTCAAGCAGTTTATTGCATCACCCTTCCTCACCAACAACGCTGATTGGCTCGGCGGGTAATGTCCCTTCCTCAACACCAACGCTGATTGGCTCGGCGGGTAGCCGTCCCTTCCTCACCAACGCTGATTGGCTCGTCGGGTAACGTCCCTACATGGCGCAATACTCCCAGCAGCTCTAGCTACATGTTCTAAACAAAAACAGACTCCATCAACTAACTTATATGGTCAACGAAAACTGACATTACTCCAACTTTTTATACCTTTATATAAGAAGTTGACGATACCTAAAAGCGGACAAAAGGTACGTTGTTGATTTGACATGTTTTCAAGTCCTCGTCTATCGAGAAGGTAGCTAGCTAGCTAGGCTAAACGGAATCCACTAAGTTACACAACAATAAAACGTATGTTTGGTTTATCTCACCACGGTTTAGTAAACGATGTGATAATAATATAGTGATGGGCATCCAAAGTGTTGTTTTGACGTTAGGTGATGTTATTTTCGGTTGTGGGAAATGCAGCTAGTTCGTGTTAGCCAGTTGCCTAGCTAGCTAACAAGCTAACGTTAGCAAGCCAAGCTCCACACCGCTGCTATGGTCAAATCACTCTCTCTAGTTGTGTATTCACACAAACATCCTAGCTATCTAACTAGTTAGTCTCACGTCAAACGTTGTGTGTTTAGTGAATTAGCCGGCACAATTCATCCCAAAACGGCCGTTTATCTTACCACTGTCACTACGGAGTTCCCCTCTCCAGTGGTACAAAGAGTGTCTGCCATGTATGGAGGGATGATGCAACCACAGGCAACACTACGTTATCTGGCTGGCAGGCAGGCTGATGAACGGATGAGGGAGAGATGTTGTCACATACACAGGCTGATGAACGGATGAGGGAGAGATGTTGTCACATACACAGGCTGATGAATGGATGAGGGAGAGATGTTGTCACATACACAGGCTGATGAATGGATGAGGGAGAGATGTTGTCACATACACAGGCTGATGAACGGATGAGGGAGAGATGTTGTCACATACACAGGCTGATGAACGGATGAGGGAGAGATGTTGTCACATACACAGGCTGATGAATGGATGAGGGAGAGATGTTGTCACATACACAGGCTGATGAACGGATGAGGGAGAGATGTTGTCACATACACAGGCTGATGAACGGATGAGGGAGAGATGTTGTCACATACACAGGCTGATGAACGGATGAGGGAGAGATGTTGTCACATACACAGGCTGATGAACGGATGAGGGAGAGATGTTGTCACATACACAGGCTGATGAACGGATGAGGGAGAGATGTTGTCACATACACAGGCTGATGAACGGATGAGGGAGAGATGTTGTCACATACACAGGCTGATGAACGGATGAGGGAGAGATGTTGTCACATACACAGGCTGATGAACGGATGAGGGAGAGATGTTGTCACATACACAGGCTGATGAATGGATGAGGGAGAGATGTCACATACACAGGCTGATGAACGGATGAGGGAGAGATGTTGTCACATACACAGGCTGATGAACGGATGAGGGAGAGATGTTGTCACATACACAGGCTGATGAATGGATGAGGGAGAGATGTTGTCACATACACAGGCTGATGAATGGATGAGGGAGAGATGTTGTCACATACACAGGCTGATGAACGGATGAGGGAGAGATGTTGTCACATACACAGGCTGATGAATGGATGAGGGAGAGATGTTGTCACATACACAGGCTGATGAACGGATGAGGGAGAGATGTTGTCACATACACAGGCTGATGAACGGATGAGGGAGAGATGTTGTCACATACACAGGCTGATGAACGGATGAGGGAGAGATGTTGTCACATACACAGGCTGATGAACGGATGAGGGAGAGATGTTGTCACAGTTGACTGGGTACATTACAACTCACTGTGGGACCTGATCAGACTAACGTTAGCTAGGATTTCCCATTAGCCAGGATTTTTCATAATAAATCCCATCATGTGTTTATAGTAAAAGTAATCTCTGGTGGGCAGACTATGTAAACATAAATGCTACCATAGATCTGTCTTTATACTATGGCACCAATAGCAAACGAGCAGCAACAGTTCCAGTGCTGGGATTGTTCGTCATTGGCTACTTGGACAAATCACTATTTCGCAGGTGTTTGGCCCATAGACTTGCCCTTAACTTGCAAATAGAGAGGGTGGAGCTGCTTGTTCCGGTTCCGTAACTGGTTCTAACATCTTCTCTTATCACACATGGACCCAGAACTTAATCGAGCAGCTGACCAATTACACAATACTTTTTTCTGGTTAAATCAAGATTACTATAAATTAAATGTGTGACTGAGGTTGAGTCCTGCTGTATCCCTGACTATCCTGACTCAAGTAGATCTGACTAAAAGCTCAAATCAGTTAAGAACAAATTCTTATCAACGGCCTACCTTGTCGGCTCGGGTATTTCGAACCAGCGACCTTTCGGTTACTGGCCCAACTCTCTAACCGCTAGGCTACCTGCCGCCCTGACCCTCATAGACTATGCCTTGTTGCTTACACTCCAGAATGTTCTTAGCTGTCACTATGTGTAACCTATTTAGTAATCGATCCATAGCAACAAGTGTTTCTGACCTTCTTCTCTGGGGAAAGTGAAACTGTCCCTCCTCTAGTCTACAGGAGACAAGACTAACATATTCCTGTTGTCCTTCCTCCAGTAACTCCATTCTACAGGAGACTAGACTAACATATTCCTGTTGTCCTTCCTCCAGTAACTCCATTCTACAGGAGACTAGACTAACATATTCCTGTTGTCCTTCCTCCAGTAACTCCATTCTACAGGAGACTAGATTAACATATTCCTGTTGTCCTTCCTCCAGTAACTCCATTCTACAGGAGACTAGACTAACATATTCCTGTTGTCCTTCCTCCAGTAACTCCATTCTACAGGAGACTAGACTAACATATTCCTGTTGTCCTTCCTCCAGTAACTCCATTCTACAGGAGACTAGACTAACATATTCCTGTTTGTCCTTCCTCCAGTAACTCCATTCTACAGGAGACTAGACTAACATATTCCTGTTGTCCTTCCTCCAGTAACTCCATTCTACAGGAGACTAGACTAACATATTCCTGTTGTCCTTCCTCCAGTAACTCCATTCTACAGGAGGCCAGTGCAGCCAGATACCAAGCCATTCACCCAGAGTGTCACCCAACCAGCACGCCAGTTATAGCGGACGGACAGTGAGATTAGTGGTTAGCAGATCCAAATGAGCAGGCAGTTGCAGCAGAAGATAACCACAGACCAGAACAGGGGGACCGTTAGTGTGATCCAAGGCCAGGCTAGTGGAGCAACTACAACACCTACACTGTCAGACTTACAGCAGGTACCCCAGCCCCAGCTAGTCCCTGTGACCCTAGCCGGCAAGATGAAGAGGATGTCAGGGGACAAGGACAGTGATGAGTACCGTCAGCGGCGGGAGCGGAACAACCTGGCGGTTAAGAAGAGCAGGATGCGGTCCAAGCAGAAGGCTCAGGACACGCAGCAACGTGTCAATGAGCTGAAGGAGGAGAACGAGAGGCTGGAAGCTAAGATCAAGCTGCTCAGCAAGGAGCTGTCTGTCCTCAAGGACCTCTTCCTGGAACACGCCCACAACCTGGCCGACAACGTCCAAGCGCCAGGCGCAGAGGGGGCCAGCCCCGCCCACAACAACAACAACAACAACAACAACAATGGGGTGTGCAACAACAACAACAACAACAGTCAGTGAGAAGAGGGATATGATGCCTCCTGGTTGACTGCATCCCAAATGGCACCCTATTCCCCATAGGGCCCTTGTCAAAAGCAGTGCACTGTAAAGGAAATGTGGTGCCATTTGGGACACAGCCAGGGTGATGCTCGATCGATAGCTTCTTAACCGTACGGAAGCTTCTTCCTCTTTCCTCCTGGAGATGATATATACTGTCAGAGAGATTTCACTGTTGTCATCTTTGTGCGTTCAGATTGGTTCACATGAGGTTTTAGAGTTTCAGGTCAGGAATTGTCCTTTGACTATTTGGATCCATTTCTAAAGAGATCTGTTGTGTTGAGTCACAACATAAACTATCCAGTAGTTAATGTGTAAAGTATAGATTTCTCTTTGATAAGCTCTTGTTAAACTCCTTAAAGAATGTTTGGTGAACCAGCTGACATTGGTCTGGAATTTAGGTAAACATACACTTTTTTTAAACTCATTTTTCAACCACTCCACAGATTTCATGTTAACAAACTATAGTTTTGTCAAGTCTGTTAGGACATCTACTTTGTGCATGACACAAGTAATTCTTCCAACAATTGTTTACAGACAGATTATTTAATTTATAATTCACTATATCACAATTCCAGTGGGTCAGAAGTTTACATACACTAAGTTGACTGTGACTTTTAAACAGCTTTAAACAGGCCTACAAACCTGACTCAGTTACACCAGTTCTGTCAGGAGGAATGGGCCAGAATTCACCCAACTTATTGTGGGAAGCTTGTGGAAGGCGACCTGAAACGTTTGACCCAAGTTCAACTATTTAAAGGCAATGCTACCAAATACTAATTGAGTGTATGTAAACTTCTGACCCACTGGGAATGTGATGGAAGAAATAAAAGCTGAAATAAATAATTCTCTCTACTATTATTCTGACATTTCACATTCTTAAAATAAAGTGGTGATCCTAACTGACCTAAGACAGGGAATTCTTACTAGGATTAAATGTCAGGAATTGTGAAAAACGTAGTTTAAATGTATTTGGCTAAGGTGTATGTAAACTTCCGACTGTATGCCTGTTCTATTTTCTATGTGTCTGGCGGCGGCAGATATGCATACTTTGTAAATGTTTTTGTTTGTTTGTCCTAATCTAATGGCTTTACTTCTGCTTTGAGCTCTTTTGGGTAGAAGGGGACTGTAAATATCAAGTCAAATACAAAGAGGTAGGGTAGGCTTTGGGTCCAATCCTAATTTAAGATCAGAACGCTTAATCCAGATTTTTGCGCAAGTCCTGTAGTTGTTGACGTCAATGGGAGCTTTGCATGATCTCTAGTTAGGTTTCAGGCCTGAATGAGATACAGTCAGTCACTATTACCCATAGTTCCACAGTCCTGCAGGCCTCAGACCAACCCTTCTGTCAGAGACCCAGACTGACAGAGGCTGCGTCCCAAATGGCACCCTATTCCCTATACAGTGCACTAGTTTTGACCAGAGCCCTATGAGCCCTAGTCCAAAAAGTAGTTCACTAAATAAGGGATAGGGTGCCATTTGGGACGCAGACAGACGGACAGAGGTGTGCTCACTCTAAGGCGTGCCCCAGCCCAGACTAGACAGCCCAGACTATCATACACCTTCATGGGATTAAACTCCAGACTTTTCACATGGCGTCACAGGCCACTACTAAATCAATGTTAAGCCTTTCTCCAAACCAACCCTAAAACCTGGAGAGAGAGAATGCCTCATTGTCCTGTTGTTCTGTCTGTCTGGGCGTTGGATGCTAAATTAACTCCTAATTAGCCCAGCTAGCTAGAGCAGAGCAACCGTCTCCAGAGGTGTCCGGCTCAGTCAGAGGGAATCAGAATGTATAGAAAGAAAGCCAGACACTGACTGTTGATGTTGCTGTTGTCAGACTCAGTATTTATCCAGCTTTGTGAGGAATTGTCTTCCCATAGGATTGTCATCTCTGAAATAACTGCATATTCTGATGTTGTCTGTTGAGTGTCTGTGATTTCGGCTGTGTCCCAAATGGTACCCTGTTCCCTGTATAGTGCAGTACTGGTCAACGATAGTGCACTATATCAAACACAGGCTGCCATTTGGACTGCTACCATAGACTTCTGTACCTCAGGCTACCAGTATTAGCCACACCAAGCAGGGCCTTTTCTTCCTCAACACCTCTGAAGCATCTTTTCAATAGTTTTTTGTATTCCTCATTTTTCTACAACTTGGATTTAAAAGCAGCATGACAGAAAGGGTTTGCATGGGGAGCACTGTTCAAAGATGTTATTTTGCACTACAAAAGACAAACAATGGTAAATATGGGCATATTGAAACCATTCTCTTCAACATGCTGTGCAGTGTTGCTGTGTTGAACAGAAGATGACACTAAAGTGAAAATAATGGCTGAATTCAAAAGAAAGATATTTTATGTAAAACAACATTTGATGACTATTTGTTTTGGTATGAATGTTGCTGGGCAGCATTTTCTCTTTTAGCTAAACTTGCTTTTTTTAATAAGATTATATTGGGGTAACGTGCATTGTAAATTAAAATTGAGTACAAACTTTCAACCAAGGATTTTGTTTTTGTGTGTTTAATCAATGTGTGTGTAATCAAGGCCACATCTCAATTTCATTTACCATATACAGTGGGGAGAACAAGTATTTGATACTGCCGATTTTGCAGGTTTTCCTACTTACAAAGCATGTAGAAGTCTGTAATTTAAAAAAATCCAGAAAATCACATTGTATGATTTTTAAGTAATTAATTTGCATTTTATTGCATGACATAAGTATTTGATACATCAGAAAAGCAGAACTTAATATTTGGTACAGAAACCTTTGTTTGCAATTACAGAGATCATACGTTTCCTGTAGTTCTTGTCCAGGTTTGCACACACTGCAGCAGGGATTTTGGCCCACTCCTCCATACAGATCATTCAGGTTTCGGGACTGTCGCTGGGCAATACGGACTTTCAGCTCCCTCCAAAGATTTTCTATTGGGTTCAGGTCTGGAGACTGGCTAGGCCACTCCAGGACCTTGAGATGCTTCTTACGGAGCCACTCCTTAGTTGCCCTGGCTGTGTGTTTCGGGTCGTTGTCATGCTGGAAGACCCAGCCACGACCCATCTTCAATGCTCTTACTGAGGGAAGGAGGTTGTTGGCCAAGATCTCGCGATACATGGCCCCATCCATCCTCCCCTCAATACGGTGCAGTCGTCCTGTCCCCTTTGCAGAAAAGCATCCCCAAAGAATGATGTTTCCACCTCCATGCTTCACGGTTGGGATGGTGTTCTTGGGGTTGTACTCATCCTTCTTCTTCCTCCAAACACGGCGAGTGGAGTTTAGACCAAAAAGCTATATTTTTGTCTCATCAGACCACATGACCTTCTCCCATTCCTCCTCTGGATCATCCAGATGGTCATTGGCAAACTTCAGACGGGCCTGGACATGCGCTGGCTTGAGCAGGGGGACCTTGCGTGCGCTGCAGGATTTTAATCCATGACGGCGTAGTGTGTTACTAATGGTTTTCTTTGAGACTGTGGTCCCAGCTCTCTTCAGGTCATTGACCAGGTCCTGCAGTGTAGTTCTGGGATGATCCCTCACCTTCCTCATGATCATTGATGCCGCACGAGGTGAGATCTTGCATGGTGCCCCAGACCGAGGGAGATTGACCGTCATCTTGAACTTCTTCCATTTTCTAATAATTGCGCCAACAGTTGTTGCCTTCTTACCAAGCTGCTTGCCTATTGTCCTGTAGCCCATCCCAGCCTTGTGCAGGTCTACAATTTTATCCCTGATGTCCTTACACAGCTCTCTGGTCTTGGCCATTGTGGAGAGATTGGAGTCTGTTTGATTGAGTGTGTGGGCAGGTGTCTTTTATACAGGTGACGAGTTCAAACAGGTGCAGTTAATACAGGTAATGAGTGGAGAACAGCAGGGCTTCTTAAAGAAAAACTAACAGGTCTGTGAGAGCCGGAATTCTTACTGGTTGGTAGGTGATCAAATACTTATGTCATGCAATAAAATGCAAATTAATTATTTAAAAATCATGCAATGTGATTTTCTGGATTTTGGTTTTAGATTCTGTCTCTCACAGTTGAAGAGTACCTATGATAAAAATTACAGACCTCTACATGCTTTGTAAGTGGGAAAACCTGCAAAATCGGCAGTGTATCAAATACTTGTTCTCCCCACTGTATATTGAAGAACAGGGATCAACTAGTCAGCCACGGGATAATAGAGCAGGTATCATCAACTAGAGTCAGCCACGGGATAATAGAGCAGGGATCATTGAAAATGTTATTATTATTTTTTTTATATAACCTTTATTTAAGTAGACAAGTCAGTTAAGAACAAGTTCTTATTTACTGGTTGCCAGAACATAATTACAAATAATATGTAGACTGCAAATGAACCGCAAGAAGCCCAACCAGATTAAAACATGACTAAATCATTTCTACACGCTCACATATCTCTTTTAAGGTGTGGGAATCATTTTGGAACAGATATCCAAACTTAAAATCACTTGGAGCTGATTGGCTGTTTTTAATCACTTGGAGCTGATTGGCTGGTGTTTTTAGTTTATGTCCAACCAAAAAAATGCACTTTGTTTTTGCTCCGAGAACTTGGGGGGCCAAATAAACCCCCGTTGGGCTGCTAGTTGGGGAACCCTGGAATAGAGGTTGGTTTCAATGTGGACAGTCAGTCTGAGTGATAAGGATGGCCATTCTACACATCTACAACCCTTCAAATAGCACTACTGGTTCAGTAGCTCAGGTTGTAGTCTCTAACACAGCAAGAAGTGGATGACTCATATGACCATGAACCCTTAATACAGAACAAGGTGTTCAACTGGACTCGTCACACACAGCTGGCACCCTGTTCCCTATATAGTGCACTACCTTTGACCAGAGCCCTATGGGCTTTGGTCAAATCTAGTGAACATACAGGAAACGGCTGCCACTTGGGTCTTATCCAGGGACTTGGTAATCTAACTCTTCTGACTCACTGTTCTAACCAGAGCTCAGTAAACAGCTCTGTATGGAGAGTAGAGCTAGCCAGCTTTGATTGGCTAGGTGGTCATTCTGTCACTAGGTGAGCACAGAGCCAAGTTCTATTTCTGTCGGCTTGCTCTGAAAGCTGAGTCAATGAACACAGCTTATTTAAGACCTGTGCAAACACCCAGGGAGAGAACAGGGTGGAGCCACCTCTCAGGGCATGGGGAGGGTCAATGGTACACTACCTACCTTACTGCCTCAACACAAAGCCAACATTCATAGCAGTGGTTCACCTCCTCTACCTCTCTGTATCTCTTTATGGTGAGCTCTGTCAAGGAGATCTACCTGACAATATTACCCTCCCTCCCTCCCTCTCTGTGCTCCCTCACTCCACCTTCCTTCCTTCCTTCCTCTCTGTGCTCCCTCCCTCTCTGTGCTCCCTCCCTCCCTCCCTCCCTCTCTGTGCTCCCTCCCTCCCTCCGTCTCTGTGCTCCCTCCTTCACTCCCTCCCTCTCTGTGCTCCCTCCCTCCCTCTATGTGCTCCCTCCCTCCCTCCCTCCCTCCGTCTCTGTGCTCCCTCCCTCACTCTCAGGCAAGATACTTAATTGAATCATTGATGCACAGATATTCAGACCACCTCTAAATAGACATGTGGATATGGTTCATATTGTCTATTAACAGTAGAGAACCTGCCTGCAGCCTGCCAGTGTCATATTGTCTATTAACAGTAGAGAACCTGCCTGCAGCCTGCCAGTGTCATATAGGGATGGTTTTCCCTCCAAATTCCTGCCTAAAGGATGACTTGTATCTTCCATTATAAGGGCACAGAGACCCAGATGCAGACACAGGAGGCAAATGGTTTTGAGCGCCGATATTTATTAAGGCACAAGAGGTAGGCAAGAGTTCATAAACCAGGTCAGAGTCCAGACAGTACAAGGTGGCAGGTAGTCTCGAGGTCAGAGCAGGAAGAATGGTCAGGCAGGCGGGCTCAGTGTCAGGACAGGCAAGGGTCAGAACCAGGAGGACTAAGAGAAACGGACTGGGAGAAAAAGGAGCTGAGAGAAAAACGCTGGTTGACTTGATTAACAAGACGAACTGGCACAGAGACAGAAAACACAGGTAGAAATACACAGGGGGTGATGAGTGACACCTGGAGGTGGTGGAGACGAGGACAGGTGAAACAGATCAGGGCGTGAATACTTACATAAATAAGGAATTTCTTTTTTTTTTATATATATATAGATATACATTTGCAAAGATTTCTAAAAACCTGTTTGCGCTTTGTAATTATGGGGTATTGTGTGTAGATTGTTGAGGAATCAAAGTAATTTAATGTATTTTAGAATAAGGCTTTAACAAATTGTGTAAAAAGTCAAGGGGTCTGAATGCTTTCCGAATGCAGTGTAGATGTAGGTTATTTTGAAAACCTTTAACGTGTAGAAGGTATAGAATATTAAGCCAAGACATTGTATTGAAGAGGTTGATGTATTGAATAGGCCTAGCCTGTTGCCTTTGATTCGTTAGGAAGAATGAAATTTCCCCCCCGGGGGATCAATAAAGTACCTATCTATCTATCTATCTATCTAGGTGACAGCGAGAAATCCCTAGCTCTGGTCCAGCGTGTTAGGTGCTGACGCTGAGCCTTCAGCAAGCTGCACGTAACGCCCTGGACGAGAGCATAGCAGTACCTCTCCATTTGTTCTCAGTTTAGGGGTTCCCCTGTGGCAACAACAGAGGGAGCTCCCAGCCCGTTGACAGGAGTCTGGCTGGTGCCTGTGTGGTTCCTCTTTGCCCTGGCTAATACGCAAACTACCACAACACATTATTACACTGGGTATTTCGGTAGAATAGCCTACTTCCGCAAGTTTATTATGGCGGCAGGTAGCCCAGTGGTTAGAGGGTTGGGCCCGTAACTGAAAGGTTGCTGGATCGAATCCCCAAGCTGACAAGGTAAAAATCTGTCGTTCTGCCCCTGAACAAGGCAGTTAACCCACTGTTCCTAGCTAGGCCGTCATTGAAAATAAGAATTTGTTCTTAACTGACCTGCCTAGTAAAATAAAGGTAAAATAAAATAAAAAATAAAATTATGAAAAGGAATTTATACACATAAACCCTTTAATCCAAATAAGAACCTGGAAAACCAAAGTAGTCGCTAGGCTACCTGCCGCATCAATTAATCAGATAATCTATCGCTCACATTTTGTCAGGTATTTTTCCGTTACTTAGCGAGGCGAGCCTCAGATAGTGAACTCACGACGCAGGGAGACGTGCGCTCTGCCCCGGGTGTGTTGGCTAATCCTCTCTATCGAAAGAGCGCGACAGGTTCCCGTTCCAGATCTTCCGCAGAGGAAGCAGCCAGTCGCAAACTGCGTGCCGCGGACACTATCAGTCGATGTCTCAGGTTTCTAGTCAGTTACAGCAGAGGGAGAATACTGCTCCACTCATTGTCATGCATGGTGTTATCGGTGCATCCACGCACTTTTTGCACATATAATCCAATTTAAGTTTTGATTTAAATGTTGTGAATTGATTAGAGTGGCACATGCACATGTATTTGCATATTGGCCTACTTAGTTTTATTAGGCCTACCTATTTATTTGCCCAATATTTATTGTGTTTTTATCAAATCTGTAGTGAAACTGGCGTTAGTCCTCCACCTCCATCGATTGATACATATGAAATTTTATACTAGAAAATAAATAAATTAGTTAAAATATTTAAATAATGTCAAATGAAATTAGTTTGCAATTATATAGGCTTATTATTCATATTTCAAATGCATTTTCAAGTGATCCCATTTATTACATTCAATACATATTCTCCAAGTCTAACCTACTGCTGCGTAAAGGCGCGCAATAGGACCCTGCATGCTGCGCGTCCGCCCACCTTCCCACTGTATATATAGGAGAAAGGAGAGGAGTTAGACAGTTGTGAGGTTCAGCAGCGTGGAGTAGTTCAGCCTGCAGCAGTGTACTTTGAACTATAGTCTCGAGAAACCAGTCCTGTCAGGGAGAGTCACTAGGTTTTATTCAAGACATTAGCCTATAGCTTCTCGTGGCGAGTTCGAGAGCGATTTACTTCACACCGAGGAGCTGTCCTGTTTATTCGTCTAGCCAGTGTGGCTTCCTCCGGTACTGTGAGCAAGCTGGATTCCCGCAGCTCCTCACCATGTCTAGCGGGTTATAGATACTCCATGGAGCAACCAAACCTATATGAGGTCGCCCCACGACCCCCGATGACCAGCCTAGGCCAGAGTCAGAGTCAGCAAAGGGCCTATTGCTACAAAGACCCCTCCGCTGCTGGACCCGTGGCCGGAGCAGGAGGAGACCTCGGTGAGATCTGTGAGAACGAAAACTCCATCGACATCAGTGCCTATATCGACCCTGCAGCCTTCAACGACGAGTTCCTGGCTGACCTGTTTCACAACAGCTCGAAGCAAGAGAAGCTCAAGCTGGCGAACAGTGAGTACGAATCCTACCCCCACGGGGTGAGCTCTGGCCCGGGGGAGCACCACCAACAGCACCAGCAGCAGGGCTATGGTTGTATGCCAGGGTATATGGACACATCTAAACTTGAACCCATTTATGACAACCAGTCCACGAGAATCAGACCTGTGGCGATAAAGCAAGAGCCCAGAGAAGAAGATGAAATTAGCCATTATATGCCCCCCACCTACCACCATCCCCACCAGCATCTCCCACAGCACCTGTCCCATCTCCAGTACCAGATTGCGCACTGCGCGCAGACGACCATGCATCTCCAACCCGGACACCCGACGCCTCCACCGACTCCCGTCCCGAGCCCACACCACAGGGACGGCAGCATGTCCTCCGTTGGATCCATGAAGATGATGGGACGCGACGACCGCGGCCGGGACCGGGGTAAATCCAAAAAGCGCGTCGACAAGGCCAGCACGGAGTACCGGTTGAGGCGGGAGAGGAACAACGTCGCGGTGAGGAAGAGTAGGGACAAGGCGAAAATGCGCAATGTGGAGACGCAGCAGAAAGTGATAGAGCTGGCGTCGGACAACGAAAGACTGCGGAAGCGAGTGGAACAACTTACCCGAGAACTGGACACATTAAGGGGCATCTTCAGACAACTTCCCGATGGATCTTTCAAACCCATGGCCAACTGCCAGTGAACACGGACTATAGTAGCTTTTTCATTGGACTTTTAAACACGTACTTGTGCATGTCTGCTGGACATTGCCTACACGCTATAGATTCATCTGACAGATTCTGACTGCAACAGTTTGTTTCTTAAGGAGAGGCAGGGCAGCTGAGGTATACATGCCTTCTGTACAAAACAATAAGCTCATTTCTCCACGTTTGAACAGTGGACCTGTGGTTTTTTTGTGCCTTTATTATATAACATTGTGTGTTTAGCCACGCAAAAACAACATATCAGTGCAGCTGAAGGTACAGGGCGTGATCTTAACCATAATCACTAGCCCGCTCGTTGTTCATGTTTTAACGTTACCATATCAATATCTTGTTCCTGTCTTATTAAACTAAACATTTGTGCATTTACTTATAGAGCTACAGAATATTATTCAACTGCAAACTGCACACAGATTTCCAAAAACCTATTTTTTTTCAAAGCAAAAGTCTGAGCAGTGATCAGAATATCTTTCCATGTATTGTTGTTCAGACTGAAAGCCCATCTAAGGTACAGAGCTACAACATATAGCCTGCTGCTGTCTGCTGTGGCAGCATTCACACACTGAGGACATCTATGGACTGAATTAAATGCCACAGCAAACGATGTGAGTCTGTTTTACTGTGGTACCTGCTTCTTCACAAGCAGGTCATTGTGTGTATTATAACTGTCTTCAAAATACAACCAAATGAAGCACATTGGATTTCTTCCATAGGTTTGGGTACCAATCTAAACACGTCCCTCAGATAAAAGGCTTTACAAACTAAATGTATAGCTTTGTCTTTGTGTAATTAATAGAAAATGTGAAAAGGGTTCCTCTTCACTCTTAGGAAAAAGGGTTCCAAAAGGGTTCTTTGGCTGTCTCCATAGGAGAACCCTTGTTGGTTCCAGGTAGAACCCTTTTTGGTTCCAGGTAAAACCCTTTTGTGCTCCATGTAGAACCCTTTGTGGAAAGAGTTCTACATGGAACCCAAAACGGTTCTACTCGGAACCAATTGGGTTCTTCCTAGAACCAACAAGGGTTCTATATAGCACCTTTTTTTTCGTAGAGTATAACTATGCAATGTTGGTTGCCTGCGTCTTCTGTATGATGATTTCACATGAAGAAGATCACAGTCTGTCCTGCTTTCTCACAGGTTTTGCTGTGAAATAGTGTTTGAAGCTCTCTTCTCCACAGTGTCAACTCAACTGTCTCTGTTCTCTTTCCTGAGCAGCCTTCCTACAAGCCCACGCCATGAAGCAGTGCCTTTAAACTTCTCTCTCTCTGAAGTAAGACTGGACTTTACCACTGGCTGAGACTTCTTGGATTCTATACGTGTTCTAGAATGTTCTAGACTCTTATTGGATTCTATAAACAAATGCTAAGATATAGAGACTTTGCATCAAGGAAAAGGAAGCACTTTTTACAAACTCCTATTGCCGATGTTATAGAAATAGAAAAACGTTTCAATTGTAAAATGAACCTATTTTATAAATGTCAATAATGATGAATTATAATAAATTTTTTATTGTGTTTTAATTTGACCTCATTTTCCACGTTTCCTTTGAATCTGTGTTTAGGATCAGCCTGTAACTCATCTGCATTCCACAGACCACAGCGTTCTGTACAGGATTCACTCAGGACACTCATTGCACCTTGGATCCCTGTCATTAATGATTGAAAACAGGTTGTTATCAGGTTATGTAAAGGACATGATAAGAACCTAGAATACCACTTTGACTACAGATCTCACTGTCACTCACCTCTCACCACATCATCTGTCTCCATGATAGATTACATTCACCGGTAGGCTACCGTCGGTAGATGGCGCTTATCAAGCACTACTGATAGTTCTATTAAATCATTCATATTGTTGATTAGTCAATCATTTTAAACTATGTTCACCACCTAAACAAAACCACTAGGACTCCAGGCAGCAAACATTTGAAGTGGCAAATAATATAACAGGACATGAAATAACAAAAATAACTTATTAAATGTGACTATTTGGAATAATACAATACATATATGATAGATTAGGCATTAAGACACATATAATTAAATGTAGATTTATTTTTTGAATCCAAGTGAAATTAACAGTTAGTGATGGATCTAGCTGATGGATATGCTCACTTTTTAAACACTGGCACATCTGAATATTTCCTTACAGTTCACGCCTCCATTGGTGCAATTAATCAGTATAAAACCACATCAATCAGCCAATCAATCAGTCATGTCAAGTAATCACTCTGATCTGTAACTCAACATTGATTAAGAGAGTTTAAGATAAATTGATCATTGCAATCATAAATGGATCATTGTTTTGGTCTGTTAGTCCAGTTCACTATACTGATAACTATTGGTCTGTTAGTCCAGTTCACTATACTGATAACTATTGGTCTGTTAGTCCAGTTCACCATACTGATAACTATTGGTCTGTTAGTCCAGTTCACCATACTGATAACTATTGGCCTGTTAGTCCAGTTCACCATAGTGATAATCTTTTTGCCTGTTAGTCCAGTTCACCATAGTGATAACTATTGGCCTGTTAGTCCAGTTCACCATAGTGATAACCTTTGGCCTGTTAGTCCAGTTCACCATAGTGATAATCTCTCCCTATCATCTCATCTACCAGGTAATCACATTATTAATGACAGCTCAGCTCCTCCACAACTGATCAATGGCTCAGTGAGGCTCATCTTTCTGTTAATGTTCATAAGGGATTGGTATGCACATATCCAAAGAACCCTCTGGCCCAGGTTCTGAACTAGATTAAACAACACCAGAGAACTCCCAAAATGGCTTTGTTTCTTCATTTAGTTTTTTTTACCAGAGGTGGGTCTTCTTCAGGACCTTGTGATAAATAGACAAGCTTTAAGATACCATGGCCTTTTCACATTACAAATCACTGAGAAATAAAGTGGTGAAGAATGTGCCATGCATATCTAAGCTGTGCCTGGAGAAGTGATGTCCGTCTAGTTAGAATCAATGTTGTCTTTCTGTCTGTGTCTGTTTCCACATAATCAGTTGCACTGTGATTCACTCTAGAAATCATTACTGTTGCCAAGCTGCTGTCAAGGGGAGGGCCTGTGTGTGTGTGTGTGTGTGTGTGTGTGTGTGTGTGTGTGTGAGTGTGTGTGTGAGATCTGACCTGACCCATACACATCTGGGAGATGGATCCACAGTCAGCCAACAGTATGTGTTACGCCAATATTCTTCCCCATTCAATGTGCTGTGCCAATATTCTTCCCCATTCAGTTCTCCTGTGATTCATGTGAAGAGCTCTCTAGTGATGAAGGCTCCTAAAAGAAAAGGTGATGTAGTAATGTGCAGGGATACCAGGTAATAACATGGCTATATACATGAGGTACCAGTACCTAGTTAATGTGCAGGGATACCAGGTAATAACATAGTTATATACATGAGGCACCAGTACTGAGTCAATGTGCAGGGATACCAGGTAATAACATGGCTATATACATGAGGTACCAGTACCTAGTTAATGTGCAGGGATACCAGGTAATAACATGGCTATATACATGAGGTACCAGTACTGAGTTAATGTGCAGGGATACCAGGTAATAACATGGCTATATACATGAGGCACCAGTACTGAGTCAATGTGCAGGGATACCAGGTAATAACATGGCTATATACATGAGGCACCAGTACTGAGTTAATGTGCAGGGATACCAGGTAATAACATGGCTATATACATGAGGCACCAGTACTGAGTCAATGTGCAGGGATACCAGGTAATAACATAGTTATATACAGGAGTTACCAGTACCTAGTTAATATGCAGGGATACCAGGTAATAACATGGCTATATACATGAGGCACCAGTACTGAGTCAATGTGCAGGGATACCAGGTAATAACATAGTTATATACAGGAGTTACCAGTACCTAGTTAATATGCAGGGATACCAGGTAATAACATGGCTATATACATGAGGCACCAGTACTGAGTCAATGTGCAGGGATACCAGGTAATAACATAGTTATATACAGGAGTTACCAGTACCTAGTTAATATGCAGGGATACCAGGTAATAACATGGCTATATACAGGAGTTACCAGTACCTAGTTAATGTGCAGGGATACCAGGTAATAACATGGCTATATACATGAGGCACCAGTACTGAGTCAATGTGCAGGGATACCAGGTAATAACATGGCTATATACAGGAGTTACCAGTACCTAGTTAATGTGCAGGGATACCAGGTAATAACATGGCTATATACATGAGGCACCAGTACTGAGTCAATGTGCAGGGATACCAGGTAATAACATGGCTATATACAGGAGTTACCAGTACCTAGTTATTATGCAGGGATACCAGGTAATAACATGGCTATATACATCAGGCACCAGTACTGAGTCAATGTGCAGGGATACCGGGTAATAACATGGCTATATACAGGAGGCACCAGTACTGAGTCAATGTGCAGGGATACCAGGTAATAACATGGCTATATACATGAGGCACCAGTACTGAGTCAATGTGCAGGGATACCAGGTAATAACATGGCTATATACATGAGGCACCAGTACTGAGTTAATGTGCAGGGATACCAGGTAATAACATGGCTATATACATGAGGCACCAGTACTGAGTCAATGTGCAGGGATACCAGGTAATAACATAGTTATATACAGGAGTTACCAGTACCTAGTTAATATGCAGGGATACCAGGTAATAACATGGCTATATACATGAGGCACCAGTACTGAGTCAATGTGCAGGGATACCAGGTAATAACATAGTTATATACAGGAGTTACCAGTACCTAGTTAATATGCAGGGATACCAGGTAATAACATGGCTATATACATGAGGCACCAGTACTGAGTCAATGTGCAGGGATACCAGGTAATAACATAGTTATATACAGGAGTTACCAGTACCTAGTTAATATGCAGGGATACCAGGTAATAACATGGCTATATACAGGAGTTACCAGTACCTAGTTAATGTGCAGGGATACCAGGTAATAACATGGCTATATACATGAGGCACCAGTACTGAGTCAATGTGCAGGGATACCAGGTAATAACATGGCTATATACAGGAGTTACCAGTACCTAGTTAATGTGCAGGGATACCAGGTAATAACATGGCTATATACATGAGGCACCAGTACTGAGTCAATGTGCAGGGATACCAGGTAATAACATGGCTATATACAGGAGTTACCAGTACCTAGTTATTATGCAGGGATACCAGGTAATAACATGGCTATATACATCAGGCACCAGTACTGAGTCAATGTGCAGGGATACCGGGTAATAACATGGCTATATACAGGAGGTACCAGTACTGAGTCAATGTGCAGGGATACCAGGTAATAACATGGCTATATACAGGAGGTACCAGTACTGAGTCAATGTGCAGGGATACCAGGTAATAACATGGCTATATACAGGAGTTACCAGTACCTAGTTATTATGCAGGGATACCAGGTAATAACATGGCTATATACATCAGGCACCAGTACTGAGTCAATGTGCAGGGATACCGGGTAATAACATGGCTATATACAGGAGGTACCAGTACTGAGTCAATGTGCAGGGATACCAGGTAATAACATGGCTATATACAGGAGGTACCAGTACTGAGTTAATGTGCAGGGATACCAGGTAATAGCATAGTTATATACAGGAGGTACCAGTACTGAGTCAATGTGCAGGGATACCAGGTAATAACATAGTTATATACAGGAGGTACCAGTACTGAGTTAATGTGCAGGGGTACCAGGTAATAACCTGGCTATATACAGGAGGTACTAGTACTGAGTTAATGTGCAGGGATACCAGGTAATAACATGGCTATATACATGAGGTACCAGTACTGAGTTAATGTGCAGGAATACCAGGTAATAACATGGCTATATACAGGAGGTACCAGTACTGAGTTAATGTGCTGCTGTACAAGGTAATTGAGGTAGATATATAACTAGGAATAAAGTGACTAGACAACAGGATACAGTGTAGATAATAAACAGTAGCAGCAGTGATGAGTCAAAATAGTGAGTGAAAAAGGGTCAATGCAGATAGTCCAGGTAGCTATTGGTTAACTATTTAACTAACTATTTAGCAGTCGTGGCTTGGGGGTAAAAGCTGTTAATGGTCCTGTTGGTTTCAGAACTGGTGCATCGGTATTGTTTGCTGTGCGGTAGCAGAGAAAACAGTCTATGACTTGGGTGACAATTTTTAGTGCCTTCCTCTGACACCACATGGCCCCAGTGATGTACTGGGCCGTACGCATTACCCTCCGTAGCGCTTTGTGGTCGGACGCCAAGCAATTGCCATACTGTGACGGCCCCTCCTTGCTCTGTCTACTGAGTTTTGTTGTGCTTACTTCCTGCAGGAGATAGGTGGGCGGAGTTGGAGAGGTGGGCGGAGCTGGAGGGTCGTCAGTGCTGATAGGGCCTCACCTTTGAAAGCTCAGCTATGGCATATAAAGTCACTGTTTTCCCGTTCAGCAGGAGATTCCTCTCTCCATGCAGACCTTTGGTTGTTTCCTTGTGGTTTTGGCAGTTAACACTTAATGTACTGACCTTCATGCTGCATCTGATTATTGTTTACTTTATTTATGGCATGAATTAATTTTGTTATTCGTTTACTCAGTGTGTGGTTTCCAGTTGTTACCATCTTGAGCCAGGTTGTACAACACCAAGCGATGATGCAGCCAGTCAGGATGCTCTCAATGGTGCAGCTGTAGAACCTTTTAAGGATCTGAGGGCCCAAATCTGTTCATGGAACTTAAAGTTCAATAACCCTCCATTTCCTGTAGTCCATGATCAACTCCTTTGTCTTGCTGACGTTGAAGGAGATGTTGTTGTACTGGCACCACACTCATCATCGTCGTAATCAGGCCTACCACCGTCATATCATGCACGGCCATACAGTCGTGGGTGAACAGGGAGTACAGGAGGGCACCAAGCACGCACCACTAAGGGGCCCCCGTATTGAGGGTCAGTGTGGCGGATGTGTTGTTACCGACCCTTACCACCTGGGGGCGACCCGTCAGGAAGTCCTGGATCCAGTTGCAGAGGAAGGTGTTTAGTCCCAGGGTCCTTAGCTTAGTGATGAGCTTTGAGGGCACTATGGTGTTGAACGCTGAGCTGTAGTCAATGAACAGTATTCTCACATAGGAGCGAGATCACACAGTCGTCTCGAACATCTGGTGCTCTCATGCATGGTTCAGTATTGCTCGAGCATAGAAGGCATTTAGCTCGTCCCTGTTACTTTGCACATCCGACGAGTGTCAGAGAAGGCGTAGTAAGATTCGATCTTAGTCCTTTATTGACGCTTTGCCTGTTTGATGGGTCATTGGAAGTCATAGTGGGATTTCTTATAGCGTCCGGATTAGTATCCCGCTCCTTGAAAGCATCAGCTCAAGCATTTAGCTCACTGCGGATGTTGCCTGTAATCCATCGCTTCTGGTTGGGATATGTACGTACGGTCACATGCTGGGATGACGCCGTGAATGTACAGTACTTACTAATGAAGCCAGTTACTGATGTGGTAAACTCCTCAGACATATTCCAGTCTGGGCTAGCAAAACAGTCCTGTAGCTTAGCGTTTACTTCATTGGACCACTTCCATATTGAGCACACCACTGGTATTTCCTGTTTGAGTTTTTGCTTGTAAGCAGGAAGGATATAGGATTATGGTCAGATTTGCCAAATGGAAGGCAAGGGAGAGTTTTGTATCTGTTTCTGTGTGTGGAGGTGATCTAGAGTTTTGTCACCTTGCACAGGTGACATGCTTGTAGAAATTAGGTAAGATGGATTTCTGTTTCCCTGCATTAAAATCACCGGCCACTAGGAGCGCCGCCTCTGGGTGAGCATTTTCTTGTTTGTTTATGGCCTTACACAGCTGGTTGAGTGGGTCTTAGTACCAGCATCGGTTTGTGGTGGTAAATAGACAGCTACGAAAAATATAGATGAAACTCTCTTGGTAAATAGTATGGTCTACAGCTTATCATGAGGTATTTTAACCTGCAAACTCTCACAGTCTCACATCAGAGTTAGACTTTCATCCAGGTTTCTTAAATGTACATTTTTTACGTTGTTCCAAATGTTGAATTTGTGTGTTTAAGGTTAAGTTTAGGCATTAACTCCGAATTCATAAGGTTATGCATTAATTTTGAACGGTTAAGGTAAGGGTTAAGGTTTAGGATAGACTTAAAACAAAAACATAACATATTTTTATAGGATTCCAACATGCAACCTTATGAACCAGAGGCAGATGCTTACGTCCATCCACCATCCGTCCACAACGCCCTGGCAAAACCAAAACGACTTCAAGGTAACATCGCTCACTGTTGCCCCTAGTGGCTGCTTTTCATGTCATTTCCTGACTACTCAGACATGAATGGATGTTGAATACTGTCTTGTATCATGGGTGAACTGCCTGATTCTAACTCAGGCAAGCAGAACCTCAAGACTTCCTTAATATAAAGATTGCGCACCAGCAGTTGTTAACAGAGAGACACACTCCTTCCCTGAGGCTGCCGTTAAGTCCTGCTAAAGTAGAGCAAAACCAGCTAGATGTAAATGATCCATGTCCTTAGTCAGATAAGGTGGTGTAACTATCCCATTCAGTTTGCAGACTACCACTAAATCATTTGAGTTAAGTACATGAGAGTTTTCCCTGTGAAGGTGTCAAACCTGCATCCATAATACTTTCATCTGTTTTCATCTGGCCTGAGTGAATCTTAGAGGAGGCCAAGGAATTAGAGGAGTTTTGGATGGAGAGAGAAGCTCTCACCAGATGGAAGAATTTTGTTTTTATGTAACCTTTATTTAACTAGACAAGTCAGTTAAGAACAAATTCTTATTTACAATGAAGGCCTACCTACAGGGCCAGCCCCTGGAGCAAATGAGGGTTAAGTGCCTTGCTCAAGGACACATCGACAGGTTTTTCACCTTGTCGGCTCAGGTATTCAAACCAGCAACCTTTCGGTTACTGGCCGAACTCTCTAACCTCTAGGCTACCTGCCGCCCTCAGACACCACTATAGTTACTGGACCAACTCTCTAACCGCTAGGCTACCTGCCACCCTCAGACACCACTATAGTTACTGGACCAACTCTCTAACCGCTAGGCTACCTGCCACCCTCAGACACCACTATAGTTACTATCCAACTCTCTAACCACTAGGCTACCTGCCACCCTCAGACACCACTATAGTTACTGGACCAACTCTCTAACCTCTAGGCTACCTGCCGCCCTCAGACACCACTATAGTTACTGGCCGAACTCTCTAACCGCTAGGCTACCTGCCACCCTCAGACACCACTATAGTTACTGGACCAACTCTCTAACCGCTAGGCTACCTGCCACCCTCAGACACCACTATAGTTACTGGACCAACTCTCTAACCGCTAGGCTACCTGCCACCCTCAGACACCACTATAGTTACTGGACCAACTCTCTAACCGCTAGGCTACCTGCCGCCTGCTAAAATAGCCTGTTACAGAGAGAGAAGATCTCACCGCATGGAAGACATTGTCGCTCTCTCTCTCTCTCTCTCTCTCTCTCTCTCTCTCTCTCTCTCTCTCTCTCTCTCTCTCTCTCTCTCTCTCTCCCTTTCTCTCTCTCTCCTCCTCTCTCTCCCTTTCTCTCTCTCCTCCTCTCTCTCCCTTTCTCTCTCTCAAACATTGATATATTCTTTGAAGTCATGAAAGTCAAAGCAAACTTGGCTGATGTATTCTGCTAAATCAATTTAGATTTTGTCTTCACTCTAGAATATCTGTTGTTGTGGGCCTGTTGACCCAGCTGACCTGTTGTTTTATTTCCAAACGACAAATCAGCATCATGTTTCAGTTGCATTTCAAATTATTTTAAATAAAGATTTGTGTTTCTGGTTCGTAAGAAGCTTGCATGGAAATTCCACAGTGTATTCTTCATAATCTCTTCTGCTTGCTGTCTCAAAGGGCCCTTATTTATTGGCAGATGAGTTTGCAGGTGGAGGGCATGTGTGTGCCAGTGCGTGCCTGTGTGTTTTAGTGTCTCTGGATCTATGGCTGTTCTATTTGACAATCCACTTCTTCTATTTGCCTTTCTGAAGAACATTAACCAGGTCTTTTCATTGGCTTGGGCTGTGTGTGGTTGGCCAAGCAGCCTAGTCAGCCTTAGAAGACTTGTGAATTAAATGTTCTACGTCCCAAATGGAACCCTATTCCCTATATAGTACCTCCTGTATTTGAATATCAGTTATACAACTTATTTTGAAATGTCTGTTAATTGCAAGAGAATCAATGGTATTTTCTTTCACTGTGTTGAATGATTTTGAGATGCATTGTTATACACTTCCCTCAGAGACAGCAGGTTGTTCCATATCTCAAAGACTGTATAACACTTCCCTCAGAGACAGCAGGTTGTTCCATATCTCAAAGACTGTAGAACACTTCTCTCAGAGACAGCAGGTTGTTCCATCCCAAATAGTGCCTTATTACCCATATATTGTGCATATACTGTAGAGCACTATCGGCCCTGGTCAAACGTGCCATTTGGGACAAAAACAGCAAGCCCCTATCTTGTGACTGCAATTCCCCTTGTTCTATCAATCCAGAACTAGAAGCTGAGGGACTGCTACTGTGTACTGATACTCTTCTGGAGTGTTGCAGTAAACACAGACCATTTAGATGACTAACTGAACCTAGGATTATCTAACTTAGGTATTGTAGTCAGATGGATTGCACCCTGACTCACTTTAAACATTCAAAAGTACCTTCAAAACACACCTGTCTACTGTTGGCAGTAGTACCTTCATAACACACCTGTCTACTGTTGACAGTAGTACCTTCATAACACACCTGTCTACTGTTGACAGTAGTACCTTCATAACACACCTGTCTACTGTTGACAGTAGTACCTTCACAACACACCTGTCTACTGTTGACAGTAGTACCTTCACACCAGTCTACTGTTGGCAGTAGTACCTTCACACCTGTCTACTGTTGGCAGTAGTACCTTCTTAACACACCTGTCTACTGCTGGCAGTAGTACCTTCACATCTGTCTACTGTTGGCAGTAGTACCATCACAACACACCTGTCTACTGTTGACAGTAGTACCTTCATAACACACCTGTCTACTGTTGACAGTAGTACCTTCACAACACACCTGTCTACTGTTGACAGTAGTACCTTCACACCAGTCTACTGTTGGCAGTAGTACCTTCACACCTGTCTACTGTTGGCAGTAGTACCTTCTTAACACACCTGTCTACTGCTGGCAGTAGTACCTTCACATCTGTCTACTGTTGGCAGTAGTACCTTCACAACACATCTGTCTACTGTTGGCAGTAGTACCTTCACACCTGTCTACTGTTGGCAGTAGTACCTTCATAACACATCTATCTACTGTTGGCAGTAGTACCTTCACACCTGTCTACTGCTGGCAGTAGTACCTTCACATCTGTCTACTGTTGGCAGTAGTACCTTCACAACACATCTATCTACTGTTGGCAGTAGTACCTTCATAACACATCTGTCTACTGTTGGCAGTAGTACCTTCTTAACACACCTGTCTACTGTTGGCAGTAGTACCTTCACACCTGTCTACTGCTGGCAGTAGTACCTTCACACCTGTCTACTGCTGGCAGTAGTACCTTCACACCTGTCTACTGTTGGCAGTAGTACCTTCACAACACATCTGTCTACTGCTGGCAGTAGTACCTTCACATCTGTCTACTGTTGGCAGTAGTACCTTCACACCAGTCTACTGTTGGCAGTAGTACCTTCACAGCTGTCTACTGTTGGCAGTAGTACCTTCATAACACACCTGTCTACTGTTGGCAGTAGTACCTTCACACCAGTCTACTGTTGGCAGAAGTACCTTCACAACACATCTATCTACTGTTGGCAGTAGTACCTTCACACCAGTCTACTGTTGGCAGTAGTACCTTCATAACACATCTGTCTACTGTTGGCAGTAGTACCTTCACACCTGTCTACTGTTGGCAGTAGTACCTTCACACCTGTCTACTGCTGGCAGTAGTACTTTCACACCTGTCTACTGCTGGCAGTAGTACCTTCACACCTGTCTACTGTTGGCAGTAGTACCTTCACAACACATCTGTCTACTGCTGGCAGTAGTACCTTCACATCTGTCTACTGTTGGCATTAGTACCTTCATAACACACCTGTCTACTGTTGGCAGTAGTACCTTCACACCAGTCTACTGTTGGCAGAAGTACCTTCACAACACATCTATCTACTGTTGGCAGTAGTACCTTCACACCTGTCTACTGTTGGCAGTAGTACTTTCACACCTGTCTACTGTTGGCAGTAGTACCTTCACAACACACCTGTCTACTGTTGGCAGTAGTACCTTTACACCTGTCTACTGTTAGCAGTAGTACCTTCACAACACACCTGTCTACTGTTGGCAGTAGTACCTTCACACCTGTCTACTGTTGGAAGTAGTACCTTCACAACTGTCTACTGTTGGAAGTAGTACCTTCACAACACACCTGTCTACTGTTGGCAGTAGTACCTTCACACCTGTCTACTGTTAGCAGTAGTACCTTCACAACACACCTGTCTACTGTTGGCAGTAGTACCTTCACACCTGTCTACTGTTGGAAGTAGTACCTTCACACCTGTCTACTGTTGGCAGTAGTACCTTCACAACTGTCTACTGTTGGCAGTAGTACCTTCACAACTGTCTACTGTTGGCAGTAGTACCTTCACAACTGTCTACTGTTGGCAGTAGTACCTTCACAACTGTCTACTGTTGGCAGTAGTACCTTCACAACTGTCTACTGTTGGCAGTAGTAGTACCTTATGGTGAAATGATTGTCTTTCCACTTCCGTATTATGGCCACAACAGTGCTCACTGGAACATTCAGAAGCTTAGAAATGCGCCTATAACCAATGCCATCATTATGTTTTGCAACAATTAGGTTGCGAATGTCTTGAGACAGCTCTTTGCTTTTACCCATCATGAGATGTGTCTTGTGTGACACCTTGGCAATGAGACCTTTTTGTAGGCCATCAGTTTGGACTGAACCAGCTGATATTAATTTGCACTGACAGGGGGCTGGATTGCTTTTTAATTACTGATGGTTTTCAGCTGTTGTCTTGGCTTTCCATGCCTTTTTGCACCTCCCTTTCTTCATGTGTTCAATACTTTTTCCCTGTGTCATTTCACATTATTACACATAACAAAATTTCTGAACGTATTTGTTTTGGTTTCTTTCTATGTATGGATTACTTGGGATGTTACCAACATCTGGTAAACATTTCATATCAATAGCACGTTTGGAAATATATTTACTGAGAAAAATGGTGACGTGTTCAATACTTATTTCACCCACTGTTTGTGTGTGTATGTATGTGTGTGTATTTGTGTGTGTGTATTTGTGTGTTTGTGTGTGTGTGTGTTTGTGTGTATATATGTGTGTGTATTTGTGTGTGTGTGTGTTTGTGTGTATATATATGTGTGTGTATATATATGTGTGTGTATATATGTGTGTGTATATATGTGTGTGTGTGTGTGTGTGTGTGTGTGTGTGTGTGTGTGTGTGTGTGTGTGTGTGTGTGTGTGTTTGTGTGTATATATATATGTGTGTGTATATGTGTTTGTGTATGTGTGTTTGTGTGTATATATGTGTGTGTATATATATGTGTGTATATGTGTGTGTGTGTGTGTTTGTGTGTATATATATGTGTGTGTGTGTGTATGTGTTTGTATTTGTGTGTATGTGTATGCATGTGTGTGTGTGTGTGTATGTGTTTGTATTTGTGTGTATGTGTATGTGTATGCATGTGTGTATGTGTGTGTGTGTGTTTGTGTGATTGTGTGTGTGTGTGTTTGTGTGTATACATATGTTTGTGTATATATGTGTGTGTATGGTGTGTGTGTGTGTGTGTGTGTGTTTGTGTATATATGTGTGTGTATGGTGTGTGTGTGTGTGTGTGTGTGTGTTTGTATTTGTGTGTTTGTATTTGTGTGTTTGTGTGTGTGTGTATGTGTTTGTATTTGTGTGTGTGTGTGTGTGTGTGTGTGTGTGTGTGTGTTTGTATTTGTGTGTTTGTGTGTATGTGTGTGTGTGTGTGTGTAT
Organism: Thymallus thymallus; assembly: GCA_023634145.1. NCBI lineage: Eukaryota > Metazoa > Chordata > Actinopteri > Salmoniformes > Salmonidae > Thymallus > Thymallus thymallus. Next base: position 979,534 of record CM042380.1, on the reverse strand, counting down.
GTGTTTGTATTTGTGTGTGTGTGTGTGTGTGTGTGTGTGTGCATGTGTGTGTTTGTGTGTGCAACTGGGTCATGGACTTCCTGACGGGCCGCCCCCAGGTAGTGAAGGAAGGAAACAACACCTCCACTTCGCTGATCCTCAACACAGGGGTCCCACAAGGGTGCGTACTCAGCCACTCCTGTACTCCCTGTTCACCCAGGAAACAGCAGAAGGTGCACCCCAGTATCCACATCGACGGGTGGAGAAGTTGCTCGGTGTACACATCACTGACAAACTGAAATTTTCCACCCACACAGACAGTGTGGTGAAGAAGGTGCAACAGAGCCTCTTCAACCTCAGGAGACTAAAGAAATGTGGCTTAACACCTAAAATCATCACAAACTTTTACAGATGCACAATTGAATGCATCACCGCCTGGTACGGAAACTTCACCGCCCACAACCGCAAGGCTCTCCAGAGGGTGGTGCGGTCTGCCCAACGCATTACTGGGGGAAAACTAACTGCACTCCTGGACACCTACAGCACCCAAAGTCACAGGAAGGCCAAAAAGATAATCAAGGACATCAACCACCCGAGCCACTGCCTGTTCACCCCGCTGTCATCCAGAAGGCGAGGTCAGTACAGGAGTATCAAAGCTGGGGCAGAGAGACTGAAAATCAGCTTCTATCTCAAGGTCATCAGACAGCTAAATCAGCCACCACTAGCACATTAGAGGCTGCTGCCTATATACATAGACTAGAAATCACTGGTCACTAAGAAATTGAACACTAGTCACTTTAATAATGTTTACATATCTTGCATCACTCATCTCATATGTATATACTGTATTCTATACTATTCTACTGTATCTTAGTCCATATGTACAGTGGGGAGAACAAGTATTTGATACACTGCCGATTTTGCAGGTTTTCCACTTACAAAGCATGTAGAAGTCTGTAATTTTTATCATAGGTATTCTTCAACTGTGAGTGACGGAATCTAAAACAAAAATCCAGAAAATCACATTGTATGATTTTTAAGTAATTAATTTGCATTTTATTGCATGACATAAGTATTTGATACATCAGAAAAGCAGAACTTAATATTTGGTACAGAAACCTTTGTTTGCAATTACAGAGATCATACGTTTCCTGTAGTTCTTGACCAGGTTTGCACACACTGCAGCAGGGATTTTGGCCCACCCCTCCATACAGACCTTCTCCAGATCCTTCAGGTTTCGGGGCTGTCGCTGGGCAATACGGACTTTCAGCTCCCTCCAAAGATTTTCTATTGGGTTCAGGTCTGGAGACTGGCTAGGCCACTCCAGGACCTTGAGATGCTTCTTACGGAGCCACTCCTTAGTTGCCCTGGCTATGTGTTTCGGGTCGTTGTCATGCTGGAAGACCCAGCCACGACCCATCTTCAATGCTCTTACTGAGGGAAGGAGGTTGGTGGCCAAGATCTCGCGATACATGGCCCCATCCATCCTCCCCTCAATACGGTGCAGTCGTCCTGTCCCCTTTGCAGAAAAGCATCTCCAAAGAATGATGTTTCCACCTCCATGCTTCACGGTTGGGATGGTGTTCTTGGGGTTGTACTCATCCTTCTTCTTCCTCCAAAAACGGCGAGTGGAGTTTAGACCAAAAAGCTCTATTTTTGTCTCATCAGACCACATGACCTTCTCCCATTCCTCCTCTGGATCATCCAGATGGTCATTGGCAAACTTCAGACGGGCCTGGACATGCGCTGGCTTGAGCAGGGGGACCTTGCATGTTCTGCAGGATTTTAATCCATGACGTAGTGTGTTACTAATGGTTTTCTTTGAGAATGTGGTCCCAGCTCTCTTCAGGTCATTGACCAGGTCCTGCCATGTAGTTCTGGGCTGATCCCTCACCTTCCTCATGATCATTGATGCCCCACGAGGTGAGATCTTGCATGGTGCCCCAGACCGAGGGAGATTGACCGTCATCTTGAACTTCTTCCATTTTCTAATAATTGCGCAAACAGTTGTTGCCTTCTCACCAAGCTGCTTGCCTATTGTCCTGTAGGTCTACAATTTTATCCCTGATGTCCTTACACAGCTCTCTGGTCTTGGCCATTGTGGAGAGGTTGGAGTCTGTTTGATTGAGTGTGTGGACAGGTGTCTTTTATACAGGTAACGAGTTCAAACAGGTGCAGTTAATACAGGTAATGAGTGGAGAACAGGAGGGCTTCTTAAAGAAAAACTAACAGGTCTGTGAGAGCCGGAATTCTTACTGGTTGGTAGGTGATCAAATACTTATGTCATGCAATAAAATGCAAATGAATTATTTAAAAATCATACAATGTGATTTTCTGGATTTTTGTTTTTGATTCCGTCTCTCACAGTTGAAGAGTACCTATGATAAAAATTACAGACCTCTACATGCTTTGTAAGTAGGAAAACCTGCAAAATCGGCAGTGTATCAAATACTTGTTCTCCCCACTGTATATACTGTATTCTATACTATTCTACAGTATCTTAGTCCATATGTATATACTGTATTCTATACTATTCTATTGTATCTTAGTCCATATGTATATACTGTATTATATACTATTCTACTGTATCTTAGTCCATATGTATATACTGTATTCTATACTATTCTACTGTATCTTAGTCTATATGTATATACTGTATTCTATACTATTCTACTGTATCTTAGTCCATATGTATATACTGTATTCTATACTATTCTACTGTATCTTAGTCCATATGTATATACTGTATTCTATACTATTCTACTGTATCTTAGTCCATATGTATATACTGTATTCTATACTATTCTACTGTATCTTAGTCCATATGTATATACTGTATTCTATACTATTCTACTGTATCTTAGTCCATATGTATATACTGTATTCTATACTATTCTACTGTATCTTAGTCCATATGTATATACTGTATTCTATACTATTCTACTGTATCTTATCGATAAAAGACAGTACTGTGCAGCCGTTTTCATCGACCTGGCCAAGGCTTTCGACTCTGTCAATCACCGCATTCTTATTGGCAGACTCAACAGCCTTGGTTTCTCAAGTGACTGCCTTGCCTGGTTCTCTAACTACTTTGCAGACAGAGTTCAGTGTGTCAAATCGGAGGGCCTATTGTCCGATCCCCTGGCAGTCTCTATGGGGGTGCCACAGGGTTCAATTCTTGGGCCAACCCTTTTCTCTATATATATCAACGATGTCGCTCTCGCTGCTGGTGACTCTCTGATCCATCTCTACGCAGATGACACCATTCTGTATACAACTGGACCCTCTTTGGATACTGTGTTTACTAACCTTCAATCAAGCTTCAATGCCATACAACACTCCTTCCGTGGCCTACAACTGCTCTTAAACGCTAGTAAAACTAAGTGCATGCTTTTCTATCGAACAATACCAGCACCCGCCCACCGGACTATCATCACTACTCTCGACGGATCCGAATTAGAATACGTGGACACCTACAAATACCTAGGCATCTGGTTAGACTATAAACTCAACTTCCAGACTCACATCAACCATCTCCAATCCAAAATTAAATCCAGAATTGGCTTCCTATTTCGCAACAGAGCCTCCTTCACTCATGCTGCCAAACATGCCCTTGTAAAACTGACTATCCTACCGATCCTTGATTTCGGCGATGTCATTTACAAACTAGCCTCCAACACTCTACTTAGCAAATTGGATGTAGTCTATCATAGTGCCATCCGTTTTGTCACCAAAGCCCCTTACACTACCCACCACTGCGACCTGTATGCTCTCGTTGGCTGGCCTTCACTATATATTCGTCGCCAAACCCACTGGCTCCAGGTCATCTATAAGTCTTTATTAGGTAAATCCCCGCCCTATCTCAGCTCACTGGTCACCATAGCAACACCCACCCGTAGCATGCGCTCCAGCAGGTATATCTCACTGGTCACCCCCAAAGCCAACACCTCCTTTGGCCGCCATTCCTTCCAGTTCGCTGCTGCCAATGACTGGAACGAATTGCAAAAATCATTGAAGCTAGAGGTTCCTATCTCCCTCAATAACTTTAAGCATCAGCTGTCAAAGCTGCTTATCGATCACTGCACCTGTATATAGCCCTTCTGTAAATAGCCCACACTACTACCTCATCCCCATATTTATTTTTGTTTATTTTTCACTAATCTTGCACTCCAGTATCTCTATTTGCACATCATAATTTGCACATCCTTCATTCCTGTGTTAATGATGATAATTCTGTAATTTATTTCTACTCTATAGTCTATTTATTGTCCTACCTCCCAACCTTACTGCATTTTTGCACTACATTTTGCACTCTGTTTATAGATTTTCTATTGTGTTTTTGACTGTTTGTTTAATGTGTAACTCTGTGTTGTTGTGTTTTTTTTTTTGTCGCACTGCTTTGCTTTGTCTTGGCCAGGTCGCAGTTGCAAATGAGAACTTGTTCTCAACTGACCTACCTGGTTAAATAAAGGTGAAATAAAAAAAATAAAAATAAATCCATATGTATATACTGTATTCTATACTATTCTACTGTATCTTAGTCCATATGTATATACTGTATTCTATACTATTCTACTGTATCTTAATCACTTTAAATTTTGATTGAACCTTTATTTAACTAGGAAAGTCAGTTGAGAACACATTCATATTTACAATGACGGCCTACCGGGGAACAGTGGATTAACTGCCTTGTTCAGGGGCAGAACAACAGATTTTTACCTTGTCAGCTCGGTGATTTGGTTACTGGCCCAACACGCTAACCACTAGGCTACCTGCCTCCTAATAATGTTTACATATCTCGCATCACTCATCTCATATGTACAGTTGAAATCGTAAGTTTACATACACTTTAGCCAAATACATTTAAACTCAGTTTTTCACAATTCCTGACATTTAATCCTAGTAAATATTCCCTGTTTTAGGTCAGTTAGGATCACCACTTTATTTTAAGAATGTGAAATGTCAGAATAATAGTAGAGAGAATTATTTATTTCAGCTTTTATTTCTTTCTTCACATTCCCAGTGGGTCAGAAGTTTACATACACTCAATTAGTATTTGGTAGCATTGCCTTTAAATTGTTTAACTTGGGTCAAATGCTTCGGGTAGCCTTCCACAAGCTTCCCACAATAAGTTGGGTGAATGTTGGCCCATTCCTCCTGACAGAACTGGTGTAACTGAGTCAGGTTTGTAGGCCTCCTTGCTCGCACACGCTTTTTCAGTTCTGCCCACAAATGTTCTATAGGATTGAGGTCAGGGCTTTGTGATGGCCACTCCAATACCTTGACTTTGTTGTCCTTAAGCCATTTTGCTACAACTTTGGAAGTATGCTTGGGGTCATTGTCCATTTGGAAGACCCATTTGCAACCAAGCTTTAACTTCCTGAATGATGTCTTGAGATGTTGCTTCAATATATCCACATAATTTTCCTTCCTCACGATGCTATCTATTTTGTGAAGTGCACCAGTCCCTCCTGCAGCAAAGCACACCCACAACATGATGCTGACACCCCCGTGCTTCACGGTTGGGATGGTGTTCTTCAGCTTGCAAGCATCCCCCTTTTTCCTCCAAACATAACGATGGTCATTATGGCCAAACAGTTCTATTTTTGATTCATCAGACCAGAGGACATTTCTCCAGAAGGTACGATCTTTGTCCCCATGTGCAGTTGCAAACCGTAGTCTGGCTTTTTTATGGCGGTTTTGGAGCAGTGGCTTCTTCCTTGCTGAGCGGCCTTTCAGGTTATGTCGATATAGGACTCGTTTTACTGTGGATATAGATACTTCTGAACCGTTTCCTCCAGCATCTTCACAAGGTCCTTCGCTGTTGTTCTGGTATTGAAATATCACTTTTTGTACCAACGTACGTTCATCTCTAGGAGACAGAACGCATCTCCTTCCTGAGCGGTATGACGGCTGCGTGGTCCCATGGTGTTTATACTTGCATACTATTGTTTGTACAGATGAACGTGGTACCTTCAGGCATTTGGAAATTGCTCCCAAGGATGAACCAGACTTGTGGAGCACTGAGTTTGAAGGTAGGCCTTGAAATACATCCACAGGTACACCTCCAATTGACTCAAATTATGTCAATTAGCCTATCAGAAGCTTCTAAAGCCATGACATCATTTTCTGGAACTTTCCAAGCTGTTTAAAGGCACAGTCAACTTAATCTGGCATCACTCTATACTATCCTTCAGTATCTTAGTCACTTAATAATGTTTACATATCTGGCATCACTCTTCTCATATGTATATACTGTATTCTATATTAGTGTGTATTGGGTATATGTTGTGTAACTGTTAGATATTACTTGTTAGATATTGCTTGTTAGATATTACTTGTTAGATATTACTTGTTAGATATTACTGCGCTGTCGGAACTACAAGCACAAGCATTTCTCTACACCCACATTAACGTCTGCTAAACATGTCTATGTGACCAATCACATTTGATTTGACTTGGCTCTTTGTGAGGGACAACGGTTTCTCCTCATAGTGCTCTGTCACTTTCTATCACTCATAAAGAATGGTATAAACCCTCCCTGGAACCTCCACATGTTTCATCTAGTGAGCCCCTGATCTTCTGTGTGGACAGAAGTATGAAGCAGTAAGATGTTCTTGGAGGACGTCTTGATACATTGTTATATTCTAGGTATTGATACACGTCTAGACGTTACTCTATACTGACAAGCACTACTTCAACTCTAAATTAAATAATCACAATATTTTACTTTTTCAGTAATATGCTAAGTTTACAGCATTGTATTTCCATTTGTTACATCGTTCACTCAACAAAGCTGTACAACGACTTTCAGACAGTTTGGAAGTTTCTGAAGTTGCCAAAACACAAAGTTTATCAAAGCCACAGTGTTTGTGTACGTAGAGTATTATGGCAACTGTGTGTGTCTGTGTGCTGACCTGGGACCTGCATATCATTAACCTCTATGTGCTGTGTACTGACAGACATTATGTACAGGGATCTGCGTGTGTGTGTGTGTGTGTGTGTGTGTGTGTGTGTGTGTGTGTGTGTGTGTGTGTGTGTGTGTGTGTGTGTGTGTGTGTGTGTGTGTGTGTGTGTGTGTGTGTGTGTGTGTGTGTGTGTGTGTGTGTGTGTGTGTGTGTCTGTGTCAATGTGAGGTGAGAGTTCAGAACACAGCAGTGTGTTTGCACAGGGAAGGAGTTGGAGTAAAGCAGACTGCCCTCACCCCTCCCAACCCTTCCTCCCACCTCTCCCCCTTCATGTCAATGGTTAAAGTCCCAAGATCACTTGAAGGCTATCTGAAGATCAAACCACATAGCAGGAAGCATGTTTACAGCGTCATACAGGTCTTTAGGCCTGATAACATGTCCTAGTGCTTTACACAGTCAGACAGGACCGCTGGAGAGGGGTGGAGAGGCTACGGACAGGAGGGGAGGGGCAGGAGGGAGGAGGGGCAGGAGGGAGAGGAGGGGCAAGAGGGAGAGGAGGAGGGAAAGGAGGGTAGGGGCAGGAGGGTAGGGAGGAGGGGGGAGGAGGGGAGGGGGGGCACTCTCTATGAGGGTCTGGTGTATCAACCATCTAGTTTATGGTGGAGGTATGAGGGTCTATTAAACATCTAGTATATGGTGGAGGTGTGAGGGTCTATCAAACATCTAGTATATGGTGGAGGTGTGAGGGTCTATCAAACATCTAGTATATGTTGTAGGTATTAAGGTCTGGTCTATAAAACCATCTAGTATATGGTGGAGGTATGAGGGTCTGGTCTATCAACCATCTAGTATATGGTGGAGATATGAGGGTCTATCAAACATCTAGTATAGGGTGGCGGTATGAGGGTCTGGTCTTTCAACCATCTAGTATATGGTGGAGGTATGAGGGTCTATCAACCATCTAGTATATGGTGGAGGTATGAGGGTCTATCAATCTTGGTGTTCTCTGGCAAATGCCAAACGTCCTGCACGGTGTTGGGCTGTAAGCACAACCCCCACCTGTGGACGTCGGGCCCTCATACCACCCTCATGGAGTCTGTTTCTGACCGTTTGAGCAGACACATGCACATTTGTGGCCTGCTGGAGGTCATTTTGCAGGACTCTGGCAGTGCTCCACCTGCTCCTCCTTGCACAAAGGCGGAGGTAGCGGTCCTGCTGCTGGGTTGTTGCCCTCCTACGGCCTCCTCCACGTCTCCTGATGTACTGGCCTGTCTCCTGGTAGCGCCTCCATGCTCTGGACACTACGCTGACAGACACAGCAAACCTTCTTGCCACAGCTCGCATTGATGTGCCATCCTGGATGAGCTGCACTACCTGAGCCACTTGTGTGGGTTGTAGACTCCGTCTCATGCTACCACTAGAGTGAAAGCACCGCCAGCATTCAAAAGTGACCAAAACATCAGCCAGGAAGCATAGGAACTGAGAAGTGGTCTGTGGTCACCACCTGCAGAACCACTCCTTTATTGGGGGTGTCTTGCTAATTGCCTATAATTTCCACCTGTTGTCTATTCCATTTGCACAACAGCATGTGAAATTTATTGTCAATCAGTGTTGCTTCCTAAGTGGACAGTTTGATTTCACAGAAGTGTGATTGACTTGGAGTTACATTGTGTTGTTTAAGTGTTCCCTTAATTTTTTTGAGCAGTGTATGATACAGTGGGGAGAACAAGTATTTGATACACTGCCGATTTTGCAGGTTTTCTTACTTACAAAGCATGTAGAGGTCTGTAATTTTTATCATAGTTACACTTCAACTGTGAGAGACAGAATCTAAAACAAAAATCCAGAAAATCACATTGTATGATTTTTAAATAATTAATTAGCATTTTATTGCATGACATAAGTATTTGATCACCTACCAACCAGTAAGAATTCCGGCTCTCACAGACCTGTTAGTTTTTCTTTAAGAAGCCCTCCTGTTCTCCACTCATTACCTGTATTAACTGCACCTGTTTGAACTCGTCACCTGTATAAAAGACACCTGTCCACACACTCAATCAAACAGACTCCAACCTCTCCACAATGGCCAAGACCAGAGAGCTGTGTAAGGACATCAGGGATAAATTGTAGACCTGCACAGGCTGGGATGGGCTACAGGACAATAGGCAAGCAGCTTGGTGAGAAGGCAACAACTGTTTGCGCAATTATTAGAAAATGGAAGAAGTTCAAGATGACGGTCAATCTCCCTCGGTCTGGGGCACCATGCAAGATCTCACCTCGTGGGGCATCAATGATCATGAGGAAGGTGAGGGATCAGCCCAGAACTACACGGCAGGACCTGGTCAATGACCTGAAGAGAGCTGGGACCACAGTCTCAAAGAAAACCATTAGTAACACACTACGCCGTCATGGATTAAAATCCTGCAGCGCACGCAAGGTCCCCCTGCTCAAGCCAGCGCATGTCCAGGCCCGTCTGAAGTTTGCCAATGACCATCTGGATGATCCAGAGGAGGAATGGGAGAAGGTCATGTGGTCTGATGAGACAAAAATAGAGCTTTTTGGTCTAAACTCCACTCGCCGTGTTTGGAGGAAGAAGAAGGATGAGTACAACCCCAAGAACACCATCCCAACCGTGAAGCATGGAGGTGGAATCATCATTCTTTGGGGATGCTTTTCTGCAAAGGGGACAGGACGACTGCACCGTATTGAGGGGAGGATGGAATTGGGCCATGTATCGCGAGATCTTGGCCAACAACCTCATTCCCTCAGTAAGAGCATTGAAGATGGGTCGTGGCTGGGTCTTCCAGCATGACAACGACCCGAAACACACAGCCAGGGCAACTAAGGAGTGGCTCCGTAAGAAGCATCTCAAGGTCCTGGAGTGGCCTAGCCAGTCTCCAGACCTGAACCCAATAGAAAATCTTTGGAGGGAGCTGAAAGTCCGTATTGCCCAGCGACAGCCCCGAAGCCTGAAGGATCTCGAGAAGGTCTGTATGGAGGAGTGGGCCAAAATCCCTGCTGCAGTGTGTGAAAACCTGGTCAAGAACTACAGGAAACGTATGATCTCTGTAATTGCAAACAAATGTTTCTGTACCAAATATTAAGTTCTGCTTTTCTGATGTATCAAATACTTATGTCATGCAATAAAATGCAAATTAATTACTTAAAAATCATACAATGTGATTTTCTGGATTTTTGTTTTAGATTCCGTCACTCACAGTTGAAGAGTACCTATGATAAAAATTACAGACTTCTACATGCTTTATAAGTAGGAAAACCTGCAAAATCGTCAGTGTATCAAATACTTGTTCTCCCCACTGTATATATATATATTGACCAGAGCCCTGTGGGCCCTATAACAGGAAGTGTGCTGTCAGGACCAAAACTATTTTCCCTATATAAATACATTGACCAGAGCCTTGTGGACCCTATAACAGGAAGTGTGGTGTCAGGACCAAAACTATATTCCCTTTATATATATATATATATTGACCAGAGCTCTGTTGGCCCTATAACAGGAAGTGTGCTGTCAGGACCAAAACTATATGTTGATGCTCTCCTCTGGAAGTGAATACTTTTCTGGTCTTTTGATTTATAACTTCCCCAAAGCTGCAGCTCTAGACTCAAGTGTTGTAATGCTTTGCTTGTTTGAGATGCTACAGTTTACATATTACAGGGTCTGTTCAATTAAACAGGAGGGAATCCAGTATGAGAGGAGGGGTGCACTGAACAGGGATTAGATGTCTCTGTCAAGCAGCTACAACAAAACACAGGGCAGGTGCAAAATGCCACAACGAAAATACACAAAAGACAGATACACAGTACCTGATACATAGAGTATAGAAATACAAGATATCTGGAGTGCTAAAAAAGCTATAAAAAGACATTGCATAGTATAGGGTGCCAATAGGGACACAGCCGAGGAGGAGGAGGAGGAGGAGGAGGAGGAGGAGGAGGGGGAGGAGGAGGAGGAGGAGGAGGAGGAGGAGGAGGAGGAGGAGGAGGAGGAAGAGGAGGAGGAGGAGGGGGAGGGGGGTTCTGTTTACACAATCCGAAGTTGAAGAATCCTGAAACTACACAATAAATATTTCATGCTCTGACTTCAGAACCAGTAAGTTGCTCCTCTGTGACCACAAAGACCCATGGTGGTTCTCATCTCTCTTTGGTGTATTTCTCTGTGTTTCTTTGTTGTTTGGCAAGCTGCAATAGCTCTGTTTTCAACTGTTTTGGGCCCCATCCCAGCGGGGCCTCGCTGAACACAGAGTCCAAACAGGGAGAGACAATCCACGATTAGACAGGCACGGTGAAGACATGATTAGACAGGCACGGTGAAGACATGATTAGACAGGCACGGTGAAGACATGATTAGACAGGCACGGTGAAGACATGATTAGACAGGCACGGTGAAGACATGATTAGACAGGCACGGTGAAGACATGATTAGACAGGCACGGTGAAGACATGATTAGACAGGCACGGTGAAGACATGATTAGACAGGCACGGTGAAGACATGATTAGACAGGCACGGTGAAGACATGATTAGACAGGCACGGTGAAGACATGATTAGACAGGCACGGTGTGGACATGATTAGACAGGCACGGTGAAGTCATGATTAGACAGGCACGGTGAAGACATGATTAGACAGGCACGGTGAAGACATGATTAGACAGGCACGGTGTGGACATGATTAGACAGGCACGGTGAAGACATTATTAGACAGGCACGGTGAAGACATGATTAGACAGGCACGGTGAAGACATGCTAAGACAGGCACGGTGAAGACATGATTAGACAGGCATGGTGTGGACATGATTAGACAGGCACGGTGAAGACATGCTAAGACAGGCACGGTGAAGACATGATTAGACAGGCATGGTGTGGACATGATAAGACAGGCACAGTGAAGACATGATTAGACAGGCACGGTGAAGACATGATTAGACAGGCACGGTGTGGACATGATAAGACAGGCATGGTGTGGACATGATAAGACAGGCACAGTGAAGACATGATTAGACAGGCACGGTGAAGACATGATTAGACAGGCACGGTGAAGACATGATTAGACAGGCACGGTGAAGACATGATTAGACAGGCACGGTGTGGACATGATTAGACAGGCACGGTGTGGACATGATTAGACA
>CM042380.1:682500-962500 GCA_023634145.1 Thymallus thymallus | reverse complement strand
CTGTCTATCCCTTAGTCATACAGTAAACGGACTATCACTCAGTCATACAGTAAACGTTCTATCACTCCGTCATACAGTAAACGTTATATCACTCATCATACAGTAAACATTCTATTACTCTGTCATACAGTAAACGGTCTATCACTCTGTCATACAGTAAACGGTCTATCACTCTGTCATACAGTAAACGGTCTATCACTCTGTCATACAGTAAATGGTCTATCAGTCTGTCATACAGTAAATGTTCTATCACTCTGTCATACAGTAAACAGTCTATCACTATGTCATACAGAAAAAGGTATATCATTCTGTCATACAGTAAACAGTCTATCACTCTGTCATACAGAAAAGGGTATATCATTCAGTCATACAGTAAACGGTCTATCACTCAGTCATACAGTAAACAGTCTATCACTCAGTCATACAGTAAACTGTCTATCACTCAGTCATACAGTAAATGGTCTATCACTCAGTCATATAGCAAACATTCTATCACTCTGTCATACAGTACATGGTCTATCACTCTGTCATAATGTAAACGGTATATCACTCTGTCATACAGTAAACGGTTTATCTCTCTGTCATACAATAAACGTTCTATCACTCAGTCATACAGTAAATAATCTTTCACTCTGTAATACAGTAGATGGTCTATCACTCTGTCATACAGTAAACGGTCTATCAATCAGTCATACAGAAAACGGTCTATCACTCTGTGATACAGTAAACGGTCTATCACTCTGTCATACTGTAAACAGTCTATCACTCTGTCATACAGTTAACATTCTATCAGTCTGTCATACAATAAACAGTCTATCACTCTGTCATACAGTAAACGTTCTATCACTCTGTCATACAGTAAATGTTCTATCACTCTGTCATACAGTCCACTGTCTATCACTGTCTATCACTCTGTCATACAGTACACGTTCTATCACTCTGTCATACAGTAAACGGTCTATCAATCAGTCATACAGAAAACGGTCTATCACTCTGTGATACAGTAAACGGTCTATCACTCTGTCATACTGTAAACAGTCTATCACTCTGTCATACAGTAAACAGTCTATCACTATGTCATACAGAAAAAGGTATATCATTCTGTCATACAGTAAACAGTCTATCACTCTGTCATACAGAAAAGGGTATATCATTCAGTCATACAGTAAACGGTCTATCACTCAGTCATACAGTAAACAGTCTATCACTCAGTCATACAGTAAACTGTATATCACTCAGTCATACAGTAAATGGTCTATCACTCAGTCATATAGCAAACATTCTATCACTCTGTCATACAGTACATGGTCTATCACTCTGTCATAATGTAAACGGTATATCACTCTGACATACAGTAAACGGTTTATCACTCTGTCATACAATAAACGTTCTATCACTCAGTCATACAGTAAATAATCTTTCACTCTGTAATACAGTAGATGGTCTATCACTCTGTCATACAGTAAACGGTCTATCAATCAGTCATACAGAAAACGGTCTATCACTCTGTGATACAGTAAACGGTCTATCACTCTGTCATACTGTAAACAGTCTATCACTCTGTCATACAGTTAACATTCTATCAGTCTGTCATACAATAAACAGTCTATCACTCTGTCATACAGTAAACGTTCTATCACTCTGTCATACAGTAAATGTTCTATCACTCTGTCATACAGTCCACTGTCTATCACTGTCTATCACTCTGTCATACAGTACACGTTCTATCACTCTGTCATACAGTAAACGGTCTATCAATCAGTCATACAGAAAACGGTCTATCACTCTGTGATACAGTAAACGGTCTATCACTCTGTCATAACCTCGCGATAACAGAGTGGATGACGTCACACGCTGCGTTTGCGTCAGCAGAGGGCGGGATGTAAACAATAACAGCAATGGCCGCCGTGAAATCCCTCGGCAAATAGTAGGGTCTCAGGTTAACGGCTAACAGCTCAATGTCCGGGCTACAAAACTCTTCCTTAAGAGTAATATGTTTCGGATGACACCATCTGTTGTTAACTAATAAAGCCAGCCCGTCGATAGTGACGTTCTGTATGGGGATGTTATCGTTCAGCCAAGTCTCAGTAAAACACATTAGGCTCGTTTCACGATAAATCCTTTGTCCTCGAACAAGTCCCGCCAACTCATCCATCTTGTTATGTAGACACCTCACATTGCCCATAATAATAGACGGTATAGCCGGCTTGTACTTGAACCTCCTCCGCTTTGCCTTACATTTCAATCCCGCCCTGCGTCCACGGCGTCGTCTTTTCAATTCGTCCGGAATATCAAACTTTTCCCTGGGGAGCAGCAGCGCTGTGTGGGCTAAATCCAGGAGCTGGGCTCTGTTGTAAATAATAACAGTTGACGACTCCTGTCGACGTTCAGCTGCGATAAAATCCATAATCCTGAACTATTATAGTTCAACTGTAGCAAAATAAAAAATAAAACTAAAGAAAAGAGATGAAAAAAACGAACTAAAACAACAATTTATGCACGAACAACGGGAGCTGCTTAACAGGCGACCAGCAGGGCGGCGCCAAACACATGAACTTGGCGATCTAAAAGGATTAGCTTTTCTAAATTCTTGTTTTACCTTTAGTCAAAAATCTGTTTATTTGTTAGTTCAGAGTAACTTGTACAGCAGCTTTAAAGAGATTCTGGTACATCTGTACAGCAGCTTTAAAGAGATTCTGGTACATCTGTACAGCAGCTTTAAAGAGATTCTGGTACATCTGTACAGCAGCTTTAAAGAGATTCTCTGGTACATCTGTACAGCAGCTTTAAAGAGATTCTCTGGTACATCTGTACAGCAGCTTTAAAGACATTCTCTGGTACATCTGTACAGCAGCTTTAAAGACATTCTCTGGTACATCTGTACAGCAGCTTTAAAGAGATTCTCTGGTACATCTGTACAGCAGCTTTAAAGAGATTCTCTGGTACATCTGTACAGCAGCTTTAAAGTGATTCTCTGGTACATCTGTACAGCAGCTTTAAAGACATTCTCTGGTACATCTGTACAGCAGCTTTAAAGACATTCTCTGGTACATCTGTACAGCAGCTTTAAAGACATTCTCTGGTACATCTGTACAGCAGCTTTAAAGAGATTCTCTGGTACATCTGTACAGCAGCTTTAAAGAGATTCTCTGGTACATCTGTACAGCAGCTTTAAAGTGATTCTCTGGTACATCTGTACAGCAGCTTTAAAGACATTCTCTGGTACATCTGTACAGCAGCTTTAAAGAGATTCTCTGGTACATCTGTACAGCAGCTTTAAAGAGATTCTCTGGTACATCTGTACAGCAGCTTTAAAGAGATTATCTGGTACGTTCTGAAAGTAGCACTCACAAGCCATAAGTGGTCCCCGAAAATGACGTACGATCAATCATGGACACTCAATCAATCAATCAATCAAAATTTATTTATAAAGCGCTTTTTACATCAGCCGATGTCACAAAGTGCTATACAGAAACCCAGCCTAAAAACCCCAAACAGCAAGCAATGCAGATGTAGAAGCACGGTGGCTAGGAAAAACTCCCTAGAAAGGCAAAACCTAGGAAGAAACCTAGAGAGGAACCAGGCTCTGAGGGGTGGCCAGTCCTCTTCTGGCTGTGCCGGGTGGAGATTATAACAATTCATGGCCATTAAGGCCAGTTCTTTCTCCAATATGTTCAAATGTTCATAGATGACCAGCAGGGTCAAATAATAATAAAAGTAGTTGTGGAGGTTGCAACAGGTAAATACATCAGGAGTGAATGTCACTTGGTTTTTCAGTGCAATAGAGCGAGAGCGAGGTGAAAACAGCAGGTCTGGGACAAGGTGGCACGTCCAATGAACAGGTCAGGGTTCCATAACCGCAGGCAGAAGAGTTGAAACCGGTGCAGCAGCACAACCAGGTGGACTGGGGACAGCTAGGAGTCATCAGGCAGGTGGTCCTGAAGCATGGTCCTCCGGGTAGGCTCAGGTCCTCCGGGAGAGGAGGTAGAGTGGGAGAGAGAGTGAATTAGAGGGAGCATACTTACTGACAGTTGTGGCTGCTTTGCGTGATGTATTGTCATCTCTACCTTCTTGCCCTTTGTGCTGTTGTCTGTGTCCAATAATGTTTGTACCATGTTTTGTGTTGCTGCCATGTTGTGTTGCTGCCATGTTGTGTTACTACCATGTTGTTGTCATGTTACGTTGCTACCATGCTGTGATGTCATATGTTGCTACCATGCTGTGTTGTCATGTTGTGTTGCTACCATGCTGTGTTGTCATGTTGTGTTGCTACCATGCTGTGTTGTCATGTTGTGTTGCTACCATGCTGTGATGTCATGTTGTGTTGCTACCATGTTGTGTTGTCATGTTGTGTTGCTACCATGCTGTGATGTCATGTTGTGTTGCTACCATGCTGTGTTGTCATGTTTTGCTACCATGCTGTGTTGTCATGTGTTGTTGCCTTGCTGTGTTGTTGTCTTAGGTCTCTCTTTATGTAGTGTTGTTTTGTCTCTCTTGTCATGCTTTGTGTTTGGTCCTATATATATTTTTTATTTTTATATATTTTAATTTTTTAGTATATTTTTTTTTTTTTTTTTTTTTCATATTTTATATATATTTTATTTATTATAATTTTTATTGTATTTATATTTTATTTTTAATTTTTAATTTTTTAATTTTTCTTTTTAATTGTTTTTTTTTTTTTTGTTTTTTATTATTCATATTTTATTTATATATATATATTTTATTGATCCCCCGGGGGGTAAATTTCATAACATCACTCTAACAGCCATTGTTTTATTCTCTGCTGATGTGGGGAGAAACATCAGCCACAGTCTACCACAGAGGCTGCGTCCCAAATGGCACCCTATTCCCTATGTAGTGCACTACATTTGACCATGGACTATAGGGATACCAAATAGTTCTGGTAAAAAGTAGTGCACTATGTAGGGAATAGGGTGCCATTTAGAGTGTATACATGACAGCAAACATCTATGAGGCAGAGACAGCAGGACACAATGGACAATATCCAGAGGAATGAAAAGCAGATTTACATCTCCTTGAGAGGCAGATCAGAACATATGTACAGTACAAACACACACAACCACGTTCAACCTCACATACTGTACGATATGGTACGCCTTCACAAGGTACTCCTTCACAAGGTACGCCTTCACAAGGTACTCCTTCACAAGGTACGCCTTCACAAGGTACGCCTTCACAAGGTACGCCTTCACATGGTACGCCTTCACAAGGTACGCCTTCACAAGGTACGCCTTCACAAGGTACGCCTTCACAAGGTACGCCTTCACAAGGTACGCCTTCACAAGGTACGCCTTCACATGGTACGCCTTCACATGGTACGCTTTCACAAGGTACGCCTTCATATGGTACGCCTTCACAAGGTATGCCTTCATAGGTCAATCACACTTACATCCCAGCAAACCGGGAACATTCTCATTAAGTTCTAGTTAGTGTTTTATTTAACATTAGAATTATAACATCCCCAAAAACATGTATAATTTTAAAAATAATCATAATATCCTTGGCATGTTCTCCTAACATTCACTAAAATGTGCACAACATCTGTAGCAACCACCACAGAACGTTCCCCAAAACGTTATCATTAAGTTTCCAGGTAATATACTGTAATTACACAATGTAGACTACCAGTGATGTTTTCCCAGCAAACCAAAATTGGTTCTGTGAAAGTTACCAGAACATTCGTTAGGTCGCGACAAATGTTCTCACAAAAACTGTTCATTCGTGGAGATTATATAATGTTTGTATAAAACATTTGCCTGATGTTACAAGAACGTTTAATCTTTTCTTTAATGGTTCCCAGAATGTATCATTAGGTTGTGGGAACAGTCTGGTAAGAGCATTGTGGGGCCTTAACCAAATATATATTCCCAAAACACAGTAACTGTCCAGTTGTGCGGATACAAACATTCTATAATCATCCCCCCGACCGGACAGTTTTTTGTTATGAGAACATTTGCCTAAAGAATGTTCACCGAACCAATTTTGCTGGGATATTATATGTAGTGTAGGTAGTTCACAGATCTATGCTTGTGTCAAGCAACCTGAGGCCTAAAGAGGCCTGTCTTAGTCTAGGCTGGTATGGTTGTGTAAGGCCCAGGCTGTCATGTCCTGATATGTTTCACCTGTCTGTGTTTGTACCCTCTCCACACCAGCTGCACCCTATCCTCATTAGTCCTTCTGTTTTTAGTTCCTTGGGTTCTGTTGGCATTTGCCAGATCGTCTCGTCTAGTACATTCGTTCCAGCGTTCTCTGTTTTGTGTTACTAACTCTGACAGTCGTTTTTTCCTGTATTTGGACCTCTAGCTGTGCCTGTGCTCTGCCTGTGTTACGCATTACAAGCCTGTCTACTCCTCTGTACTGCCATCCTTCTGATCCCCGGTACCGAACCCTGCCTGAACTACTACTATGAGCAAGCCTTCCCTTATTGGACTACTGACCTTCTGATTCCCTGTTACAAACCTTGCCTGTCAACCACTACGAGACTGCCTTGTTCCGCATTTCTGTCGTTGTGTCACAGGCTTCAGCTCATTGGGCTTCCTCAGTCCTAGGTACCACTGGTGACTCAGGGTTTGATTCTCAGATGATTACATTGATTTGCCTCAGTCCCTCTAAACTTTCAATGTCATAATATACAAGTGTGAGATATACAGAGTTGATGCACTCACACCAGACCCTCCACCTCTTCCCGGGAAGCCCAATTCCCCATTCAACCACTGGTGAAATCCCTCACAATGATCTCAAACTGTGTGAATGAAAATAAACACAGATGACACCTAGCTAATCAGGAAACTCTTGGGTATGTTGTGGTGTACTGTCATTACAATTGCTTCATGGGAACCTGGTCAAACTATGTTTCTATTGTAGAATTCACTGTCAGTACGCAGTCAAAGCAATAACCACTTTTGGAGCTAACTATTGCTCTCAAATCGTATCCAGGTGTCAACAGCAGATGAGAGTTGTATTCATAACATTGCTAACTTAGCTAGCTAACATATATTTTGAGAAAACACGTATATTGAGTGGCTAGCTAGCGTTGGTGGTCAATGAGACTGAGAGCTAGCTAACCAGCTGAGCTAGCAAACAATGTAACAAAAGTATAATTTCGAATTCTAAACATCCTCCATCAACAGGTTCTGATGACTGCTCTGCTGACTGATGACTGATGACTTCTGACTGACGACTGATGACTGCTGACTGCTGACTGCTGACTGATTACTGATTACTGATTACTGCTAAGTGCAGAGTTACACAATGGTCATTACACACAATGAAATGTTGATACAGTTTTGATACATTGTTGATACAGTGTTGATACAGTGTTGATACAGTGTTGATACCGTGTTGATACAGTGTTGATACCGTGTTGATACCGTGTTGATACAGTGTTGATACCGTGTTGATACCGTGTTGATACAGTGTTGATACTGTGTTGATACAACGTCCACATATTCCAGGAACTTCTCAGATCCCAAGGTTGAAGATGGCGCTAAACACTGATCTAAGGTCGTTTTCCCCTTTACCCCTTACTGATTACAATAAGGATGTGAGAAGGGTAAGCTGATCCTAGATCTGTGTCAAAGGGCAACCTCTGCCTAGAACACGTGTTCTCTCACTCCAAAAAATAGAAATACTTCCATCTCTCCTAAATGAGCGAAGAAGCCAGTCAGACTAAATCAACATCCTCTTCTCCAGTATCCCTCAGTATGTCTCTCCTCTTCTCTATGGCTGTATCCCAAATAGCACCCTATTCCCTTTATAGAGCACTACTTTTGACCAAGACCCGGGGCACTATATAGGGAATAGGGTGCTATTTGGGATACATCCTATCTCCTTAGGGCTGTTGTTGGAGGAACAACTGGACAACTAAAACACGGTTACCACAGCATTTATGTCTGTGTTTGTATGCAGAATAAACAAAGGGCTTTGTTTTCCTGCTGCAAGACTGTAAAGTGGAGGTTTGTCTCCCAGTTAGAGTCGGAGAAAGTTATTTTATACTGTATTTTGGGGTGATTCTAAATAGTGGGTGATTTGTGGTCAACAGAGACGTCGTCCTGTCTTCGATGGCCAACAGCTTGTCCATGTCGAAACACAAGGAGCGCTGCTCTAACTGTTCTAATCTGTACTGAGAGAAGGAGCGCTGCTCTAACTGTTCTAATCTGTACTGAGAGAAGGAGCGCTGCTCTAACTGTTCTAATCTGTACTGAGAGAAGGAGCGCTGCTCTAACTGTTCTAATCTGTATTGAGAGAAGGAGCGCTGCTCTAACTGTTCTAACTGTTCTAATCTGTACTGAGAGAAGGAGTGCTGCTCTAACTGTTCTAATCCGTACTGAGAGAAGGAGCGCTGCTCTAACTGTTCTAACTGTTCTAATCTGTACTGAGAGAAGGAGTGCTGCTCTAACTGTTCTAATCTGTACTGAGAGAAGGAGTGCTGCTCTAACTGTTCTAATCTGTACTGAGAGAAGGAGTGCTGCTCTAACTGTTCTAATCCGTACTGAGAGAAGGAGCGCTGCTCTAACTGTTCTAATCTGTACTGAGAGAAGGAGCGCTACTCTAACTGTTCTAACTGTTCTAATCTGTACTGAGAGAAGGAGTGCTGCTCTAACTGTTCTAATCCGTACTGAGAGAAGGAGCGCTACTCTAACTGCTCTAACTGTTCTAATCTGTACTGAGAGAAGGAGTGCTGCTCTAACTGTTCTAATCTGTACTGAGAGAAGGAGTGCTGCTCTAACTGTTCTAATCTGTACTGAGAGAAGGAGTGCTGCTCTAACTGTTCTAATCTGTACTGAGAGAAGAGCACTGCTCTAACTGTTCTAATCTGTACTGACAGAAGAGACTTGGAGTGCCATGATGCCAGTTCTGGAGAAAAGCTGCAGAGCTCATTTTCTCTCTCTCTCTCTCTCTCTCTTTCTCTTTCTCTTTCTCTTTCCCTTTCTCTCTCTCTCTTTCCCTCTGTCTCTCTCTTTCTCTCTTTCCCTCTCTCTCTCTTTCTCTCTCTCTCTCTTTCCCTCTACCCCCCCCCCCTCTCTCTCTCGCTCTGTCTCTCTGTCTCTCTCTCTTTCTCTATGCCTCTCTGTCTCCCTCCCACCCTCCCCAGGGTCATCTTGTAAAGAGAGCCCTGTAGATTCCATCCTCTTCACAATGGACAATCTCAAGTTCCTACTTCCTCTCTGCTTTCTCTCCAACACCTCTCTGATCTTTTCCTGCTCTTCATGCGCTCTGAGAAATGTAAGAGGATTCACTGTCACCTACTAGCATGCAGGATATGGCCTGGCCTGATTGCCAGCATGAAGAGCAGGAAGAGATGCTGGGATGGAAGTCCTCTCTCTCTCTATCCAGCCTGGCCTGATTGCCCCAATCTCTGTTGGCTGGGCTGGAAGTCCTCTCTCTCTCTATCCAGCCTGGCCTGATTGCCGCAGTCTCAGTAGTACATACAGTAGTACATGTCAGTACATACAGTAGTACATGCAGTACATACAGTAGTACATACAGTACACACAACAAGTAGGTCACAAGGGGTTTGTGCAGTAAGCTGTTGCTTTAATCATTGTTTGAAACCAGGTTTGCTGTTCTCTTGCGCTGTATAAGATGGAATGGAGTTCCTTGCACTCATGGCTCTGTGTGAAAAGACCCCTGGTGGCATGTCTGGGGGGGTAAGTGTGAAAAGACCCCTGGTGGCATGTCTGGGGGGGTAAGTGTGAAAAGACCCCTGGTGGCATGTCTGGGGGGGTAAGTGTGTGTCAGAGCTGTGTGTAAATTGACTTTGCAAACAATTTCGAATTTCCAACACATTAATGTTAATTATAAAAACAAGAAGTGATGCAGTCAGTCTATCCTCAACTCTTAGCTAAGAGAGACTGGCATGCATAGTATTTATATCAGCCCTCTGATTACAATGAAGAGCAAGACGTGCCAGTCTTTTCTGGACCAGCTGCAACTTAACTAGGTCTTTCCTTGGAGCACTTGACCACATAACTGGACAATAATCAAGATAAGATACAACTAGAGCCTGCAGGACTTGACCATATGACTGGACAATAATCAAGATAAGATACAACTAGAGCCTGCAGGACTTGACCATATGACTGGACAATAATCAAGATAAGATACAACTAGAGCCTGCAGGACTTGACCATATGACTGGACAATAACCAAGATAAGATACAACTAGAGCCTGCAGGACTTGACCATATGACTGGACAATAATCAAGATAAGATACAACTAGAGCCTGCAGGACTTGACCATATGACTGGACAATAATCAAGATAAGATACAACTAGAGCCTGCAGGACTTGACCATATGACTGGACAATAATCAAGATAGATAGATAGATAGATAGGTACTTTATTGATCCCCCGGGGGGGAAATTTCATAAGATAACTAGAGCCTGCAGGACTTGACCATATGACTGGACAATAATCAAGATAAGATACAACTAGAGCCTGCAGGACTTGACCATATGACTGGACAATAATCAAGATAAGATACAACTAGAGCCTGCAGGACTTGACCACATGACTGGACAATAATCAAGATACAACTAGAGCCTGCAGGACTTGACCATATGACTGGACAGTAATCAAGATAAGATACAACTAGAGCCTGCATGACTTGACCATATGACTGGACAATAATCAAGATAAGATACAACTAGAGCCTGCAGGACTTGACCACATGACTGGACAATAATCAAGATAAGATACAACTAGAGCCTGCAGGTCTTGACCATATGACTGGACAATAATCAAGATAAGATACAACTAGAGCCTGCAGGACTTGACCATATGACTGGACAATAATCAAGATAGATAGATAGATAGATAGGTACTTTATTGATCCCCCGGGGGGGAAATTTCATAAGATAACTAGAGCCTGCAGGACTTGACCATATGACTGGACAATAATCAAGATAAGATACAACTAGAGCCTGCAGGACTTGACCATATGACTGGACAGTAATCAAGATAAGATACAACTAGAGCCTGCATGACTTGACCATATGACTGGACAATAATCAAGATAAGATACAACTAGAGCCTGCAGGACTTGACCACATGACTGGACAATAATCAAGATAAGATACAACTAGAGCCTGCAGGACTTTACCATATGACTGGACAATAACCAAGATAAGATACAACTAGAGCCTGCAGGACTTGACCATATGACTGGACAATAATCAAGATAGATAGATAGATAGATAGATAGATAGGTACTTTATTGATCCCCCGGGGGGGAAATTTCATAAGATAACTAGAGCCTGCAGGACTTGACCATATGACTGGACAATAATCAAGATAAGATACAACTAGAGCCTGCAGGACTTGACCATATGACTGGACAATAATCAAGATAAGATACAACTAGAGCCTGCAGGACTTGACCACATGACTGGACAATAATCAAGATACAACTAGAGCCTGCAGGACTTGACCATATGACTGGACAGTAATCAAGATAAGATACAACTAGAGCCTGCATGACTTGACCATATGACTGGACAATAATCAAGATAAGATACAACTAGAGCCTGCAGGACTTGACCACATGACTGGACAATAATCAAGATAAGATACAACTAGAGCCTGCAGGTCTTGACCATATGACTGGACAATAATCAAGATAAGATACAACTAGAGCCTGCAGGACTTGACCATATGACTGGACAATAATCAAGATAAGATACAACTAGAGCTTTCAGGACATGCTTTGTTGAGTGTGGTGTCAAAAAATCTGAGCATCTCTTTATTATGGACAGACCTCTCCCCATTCGCACAACCATTGAATCTACAGTATTTGTTTCGACCATGCCAGTTTACAATCTAAGGCAACACCAAGTAATTTAGTCTCCTCAACTTGTTCAACAGCCACACCATTCATTACCAGCTGAGGTCTAGAACTTAGGGAATGCCAGTGGCAGGTCATTGGTAAAAACAGAAAAGAGTAGAGGGCCCAGAGAGCTGCCCTGTGGTACACCACACTTTGACATTAGAGAAGCTTCCATTAAAGAAAACCCTTTGAGTTCTATTAGAACGATAGCTCTGAATCCACAATATAGCAGAGGTTGAAAAGTCATAACACATACATTTCTCAACAACAGGTTATGGTCAATAATGTCAAAGGCTGCACTGAAACAGTACAGCTCCACAATCTACTTACTATCCATTTCTTTCAACCAATCATCAATCGTGTGTCAGTGCAGTACATGTTGAGTGTCCTTCTCTATAAGCATACTGAAAGTCTGTTCATTTGTTTACAGAAGTAGCATTGTATTTGGTCGAACATCTTTTTTTTTCAACAGTTTGCTAAAAGCTGGCAGCAAGCTGATAGGTCAACTGTCGGAATGACTTTGGCTTCCCTCCAGGCCTGAGGACAAAGACTTTCCTCTAGGCTCAGATTAAAGATATGACAGATAGGAGTGGCTATAGAGTCAGATACCATCATCAGTAGCTTTCCATCTCAGTTGTGAATGCCAGGCTCACTGTTCATTGCTGGCATAATCATTAAAATAATTGGCAACATGAAATTGTTTAGTGATGGATAAGCTATCTTATTGGATGAAAGATGGAATTAAATGTGTCTTTCTGCCCATCATTTCATTTAAAGTACTCAAAAGTTTCATATAATTGATCTTGGCTTCATAATACAGTTTCTTTTTGTTGAGTTTAGTCACATCATTTGTCAGTGTGCAGTAAGTCAGCCAATCAGATGTGCAGCCAGACTTATTAGCCACTCCTTTTGTCCCATCTCTTTCAACCATACAGCTTTTCAATTCCTCATCAATCCATGGAGTCTTAACAGTTCTAACAGTCCGTTTCTTAACAGGTGCATGTATCAATAATTGGAAGAAACTCTTTCATAAATTCATCAAGTGCAGCATCTTGATGCCTCTTCTTAATCACATCACACCAACAAATATTGTTAACATCATCCACATAAGAGTCACAGCAAAACCTTTTGTATGATCTCTTATTGTCACGCCCTGATCTGTTTCACCTGTCCTCGTCTCCACCACCTCCAGGTGTCACTCATCACCCCCTGTGTATTTCTACCTGTGTTTTCTGTCTCTGTGCCAGTTCGTCTTGTTAATCAAGTCATCCAGCGTTTTTCTCTCAGCTCCTTTTTCTCCCAGTCCGTTTCTCTTAGTCCTCCTGGTTCTGACCCTTGCCTGTCCTGACACTGAGCCCGCCTGCCTGACCATTCTTCCTGCTCTGACCTCGAGACTACCTGCCACCTTGTACTGTCTGGACTCTGACCTGGTTTATGAACTCTTGCCTGTCCCCGACCTGCCCTTTGCCTACCTCTTATACTGGCAGTTAGCCGGATGGTTAGAGTGTTGAGCCCGTAACCGAAAGGTTGCTGGATTGAATCCCCGAGCTGACAAGGTAAAAATCTGTCGTTCTGCCTGAACAAGGCAGTTAACCCACTGTACCTAGGCCATCATTGTAAATAAAAGTTTGTTCTTAACTGACTTGCCTAGTTAAATAAAGGTTTGATAAAAATAAATATCGGAGCTCTAACCACCTGCCTCCTGTGTCTGCATCTGGGTCTGGGTCTCTGGGTCTCGCTTTGTGTCGTTATACACTGTTTGTTTTTTTGGAACTTTGGATTCAGCTTTAGAACAAAGTTCTACAGTATTAGTAACATTGTGATCAGTACATGTGGATGATGTTGTTCCTGTAGTGTTTGTAAACACGCTGGTAGGTTGATTAATAACCTGAACCAGATTACAGGCGCTGGTTACAGTGAGAAGCTTCTTCTTGAATGGACAGCTTGATGAAAACCAGTCAATATTCAGGTCCCCAAGAAAGTAGACCTCTCTGTTTACATCACATACACTATCAAGCATTTCACACACATTATTTAGATACTGACTGTTAACACTTGGTGGCCTATAGCAACACCCCAAAAGAAAAGGCTTTAGATGTGCCAGGTGAACCTGCAACCACAACACTACAATCACACTTGACACAAGATATTCTCTAAGCAATACAGGGATATAGCTCTGAATATATACAGCAACTCCTCCCCCATAAGCATTCATGTCTCTTCTATATGGGTTATTTCCTTGTATTTCTACTGTATTAATAATTGTATTAATTAAATTAATTGTGTAAGTGAGTCTCAGAAATGCCTAATATATTAATGTTATCAAGTTATTTCACTATACCCGCAATAACATCTGTTAAATATGTGTATGTGACCAATAAAATGTGATTTGATTTGATTAACCTTATTTCTAAGGCTACATACTATAAATGGATATGGGCTATTTTCAGCCCTTTCTTGGGTAGCTTACAAAACAAACCAAGAGAAAAAAAAGATACATTCAGCAGTCCATTAGTCAGTTGGTGTGTGTAAGTGTGTGTGCTGCAGGGTTGAAACTACAAACCCAAAGGTTTGGCTCGGGTGGACAAGGAGCCTGTCATAGCGGATGTAAGTAATGTTCCCACGCGTTCTGGCAGCTTTCATGGCTAAGTTCCTACCTCTTCTGGCATGCAGCTTCAGGATAGTCCTCGTTGAGGAAGATATACATTCCTCTCAAGATCTTGGCCTTGAACCTCAGGAACTTGACCACTATCGGCCTGGGCCTGTCACCTGGGCCGGTGGTGGGTTTCCAGTCCTGTGGGCACACTCCACCTCCATCTTCCTGTGGTTCATCTTTAGTTTCTCAGAGATAACTTCCCTCACTTTGTCCTCAGACTCCGTCCAGGTCTCATGATGGTGTACTATGTGCACATGCTAACAGACAGGAACCAGGTGGGTAGAGAGCTAAGGATGTCATTGTAGCAAAGTATTTATAAATAAAACATCAGATCTCTTAAAATAATCATACATTTTCGTTCTATTATCTATACAATAGGCTACCATTGATTTTGGCCCAATAGGTCTGGCATAGTACCTCTTTCAAGGAGCTTTCCATTTTGATTGGGTTATTTTATCTAAAAACCTTTAGGCCTACCTATATAAAAAATAAAATAAGCAACTCTGCATCCCTGCCCAGCCTGGCAAGAGTGGCTCAAAGGGTGTTTAGCAACCTCTGAAAGCACGGAGACGGTATTCTCTGCTTCTGGCCTGCTCTCCATGCACCATCTCATGAACCTGAAGCCACAGACTCTGGCCAACAAACGGTAAAAGTGAATCCTACTACACCGACTATGACGCTTGTTGGATGTGGAAGGGCTTGAAAACTATCACGGACTACAAAGGGAAACCCAGCCGTGAGCTGCCCAGTGACGCGAGCCTATCAGACAAGCTAAATTACTTTTATGCTCGCTTCGAGGCAAGCAACACTGAAGAATGCATGAGAGCACCAGCTGTTCCGGACGACTGTGTGATCACGCTCTCCGTAGCCGATGTGAGAAAAACCTTTAAACAGGTCAACATTCACAAGGCAAGTGTTTTCACTGACATCTTCAACCTCTCCCTGACCGAGTCTGTAATACCGACATGTTTTAATCAGACCACCATAGTCCCTGTGCCCCAGAAAGTGAAGGTAACCTGCCTAAATGACTACCGCCTCGTAGCACCCATGTCTGTAGCCATGAAGTGCTTTGAAAGGCTGGTCATGGCTCACATCAACTCCATCACCCCAGAAACTCTAGACCCACTCCAATTTGCATACCTCCCCAACAGATCAAAAGATGACGCAATCTCTACTGCACTCCACATTGTCCTTTCCCACCTGGACAAAAGGAACACCTATGTGAGAATGCTGTTCATTGACTACAGCTCAGCCTTCAACACCATAGTGCCCTCCAAGCTCATCACTAAGCTAAGGATCCTGGGACTGAACACCTCCCTCTGCAACTGGATCCACCTTTAAAACAAGTATTGTATGTATCTATATCTATCTAGAAAGCATTGATTCAATCTGCCACGCTGATCCTCAACACTGGAGCCCCTGGGGGGTGCGTGTTCAGTCCCCTCCTGTTCATCCACGACTGCATGGCCAAGCACAACTCCAACACCATCATTGCGTTTGCTGACCACACAATAGTGCTGCATGTTTGGTAGGCCTTATCACCGACAATGATGAGATAGCCTATAGGAAGAAGGTTACAACAACCACTCCCTCAATGTGAGCAAGACAAAGGAGATGATTGTGGACTACAGGAAAAGGAAAGCAGAACACGCACCCATTCACATCGACAGGGCTGTAGTGGAGCGGGACGAGAGTTTCAAATTCCTTGGTGTCCATATCACCAACAAACTCTCATGGTCCAAACGAAAGTTGTGAAGAGGGCACGACAATGCCTCTTCCTCCTCAGGAGACTGAAAAGATTTGGCATGGGTCCCCAGATCTTCAAAAAGTTCTACAGCTGCAACATTGAGAGCATTCTCACTGGTTGCGTCACCGCCTGGTATGGCAGCTGCTCAGAGGGGCAGTACATCACCGGGGCCAAGCTTCTTGCCATCCAGAGGAAGGACCAAAATATTGTCAAAGACTCTACCGCACGGCAAGCGGTACCAGAGCACCAAGTCTAGGTCCAAAAGGATTCTTAACAGCTTCTACCCCCAAGCCATAAGACTGCTGGACAATTAATCAAATGGCTACCTGGACTATTTACATTGAACCCACCCTTTGTTTTTACACTGCTGACTAACCTGTACCCCGTTGAAAATATTATAAATAATAGGCTAATAATATAGCCTGCCTTACGGCTGCTATATGGAGTGAATTTGTAGCGTCCACAAACTTTTGTATATATAGTGTACATCATGCTACACACACACACACAGACACACATGATGTATACATCCATGCTACACACACATCACAGCTGCTTCTACGAGACACTTATTATACTGCTCAATGTATACACTTCCCCCCCTTCCCCAAAACACATGTAAATATTGGACTATAAACTGTGCCTTCCTGTATTATACTGATGCTGAATGTTTATTCTGTTCTACTGAGACGTTTACTTTATGATCCTGTATTATACTGCTGCTGAATGTTTATTCTGTTCTACTGAGACGTTTACTTTATGATCCTGTATTATACTGATGCTGAATGTTTATTCTGTTATACGAGAGGAGGTCACTGAGGAGAGGAGAGGAGGTCACTGAGGAGTGGGGGAGGAAGTGACTGAGGAGAGGAGAGGAGTTGACTGAGGAGAGGAGGTGACTGAGGAGAGGAGAGGAGGTGACTGAGGAGAGGGGAGGAGGTGACTGAGGAGAGGAGTTGACTGAGGAGAGGGGAGGAGGTCACTGAGGAGAGGGGAGGAGGTGACTGAGGAGAGGGGAGGAGGTGACTGAGGAGAGGGGAGGAGGTGACTGAGGAGAGGAGAGGAGGTGACTGAGGAGAGGAGAGGAGGTCACTGAGGAGAGGGGAGGAGGTGACTGAGGAGAGGAGAGGAGGTGACTGAGGAGAGGGGAGGAGGTGACTGAGGAGAGGAGAGGATGTGACTGAGGAGAGGAGAGGAGGTGACTGAGGAGAGGAGAGGAGGTCACTGAGGAGAGGAGAGGAGGTCACTGAGGAGAGGGGAGGAGGTGACTGAGGAGAGGAGAGGAGGTGACTGAGGAGAGGGGAGGAGGTGACTGAGGAGAGGGGAGGAGGTGACTGAGGAGAGGGGAGGAGGCTCTATGTATCATGTACCGTGTATCTGTCTTTTGTGTACTTTCGTTCTGGCATTTTGCACCTGCCCTGTGTTTTTTCGTAGCTGTGTTTTTTCGTAGCTCAATAAAGTACCTACCTACCTACCTACCTACCTACCTACCTACCTACCTACCTACCTACCTACCTACCTACCTACCTACCTACCTACCTACCTACCTACCTACCTACCTACCTACCTACCTACCTACCTACCTACCTACCTACCTACCTACCTACCTACCTGCCTGCCTACCTGCCTGCCTACCTGCCTGCCTGCCTGCCTGCCTGCCTGCCTGCCTGCCTGCCTGCCTGCCTGCCTGCCTGCCTGCCTGCCTGCCTGCCTGCCTGCCTACCATTCTATCTAGCTAGCTAGGGGTTGGTTAAGCTGGAAGATTTAACATCTTTCAGTGTAGAGTTACTCCAGTAGTGTTGTCAGAAAGCAAAGGTGTTGTCAGAGAGTAGAGGTGCTGTCAGAGGCAGAGGTGCTGTCAGAGGCAGAGGTGCTGTCAGAGAGCAGAGGTGCTGTCAGAGAGCAGAGGTGTTGTCAGAGAGCAGAGGTGCTGTCAGAGAGCAGAGGTGTTGTCAGAGAGCAGAGGTGTTGTCAGAGAGCAGAGGTGTTGTCAGAGAGCAGAGGTGCTGTCAGAGAGCAGAGGTGTTGTCAGAGAGCAGAGGTGCTGTCAGAGAGCAGAGGTGTTGTCAGAGAGCAGAGGTGTTGTCAGAGAGCAGAGGTGTTGTCAGAGGAGAGGTGTTGTCAGTCTCTGATGCAACAACAGCAGTAGTCCCTCTAGTAAGAGAGATCCACACAACAACATGCCATCTGTTGTGTAATTACTACTATGACTGCTCGTCAGTAATCCAGGGAGAAGTGGGCGTCTCCTTCAGCTGGGGACTGCAGGGTGTGTCAGTCAGTGTGTCCTCTAGTCAGGGAGAGTCAATTATCTGGGACATCATCTACATGTTTCAACATGTGACTGTGCATGCATGTGTGTGTGTGTGTTTGTGTGCATGTGTGCATGTGTGCGCGTGTGTGTGTGTGTGTGTGTGTGTGTGTGTGCGCTCCTGTGTGTGTGTGTGTGTGTGTGTGTGTGTGTGTGTGTGTGTGTGTGTGCGCGTGTGTGTGCGCGTGTGTGTGCGCGTGTGTGTGTGTGTGTGTGTGTGTGTGTGCGCTCCTGTGTGTGTGTGTGTGTGTGTGTGTGTGTGTGTGTGTGTGTGTGTGTGTGTGTGTGTGTGTGTGTGCGCTCCTGTGTGTCCTAGGTGTCTCTGAGATGCCACAGGATGATCACAGTGGGTCCCTGCTAAGAAAGGTCTGAGGTAATCAGTCCAGTACAGATACGGAGTGTGTGCCAAATACAACAGTTGTAGACAGTGCAGTGAAATGCTTACTTACTGTTACTTACTGTTGATTAAGGGCTTGTTAGTAAGCATTTCACTGGAAGGTCTACACCTGTTGTATTGTTGGTTAAGGGCTTGTTAGTAAGCATTTCACTGTAAGGTCTACACCTGTTGTATTGTTGGTTAAGGGCTTGTTAGTAAGCATTTCACTGTAAGGTCTACACCTGTTGTATTGTTGGTTAAGGGCTTGTTAGTAAGCATTTCACTGTAAGGTCTACACCTGTTGTATTGTTGGTTAAGGGCTTGTTAGTAAGCATTTCACTGTAAGGTCTACACCTGTTGTATTGTTGGTTAAGGGCTTGTTAGTAAGCATTTCACTGTAAGGTCTTCACCTGTTGTATTGTTGGTTAAGGTCTTGTTAGTAAGCATTTCACTGTAAGGTCTACACCTGTTGTATTGTTGGTTAAGGGCTTGTTAGTAAGCATTTCACTGTAAGGTCTACACCTGTTGTATTGTTGGTTAAGGGCTTGTTAGTAAGCATTTCACTGTAAGGTCTACACCTGTTGTATTGTTGGTTAAGGGCTTGTTAGTAAGCATTTCACTGTAAGGTCTACACCTGTTGTATTGTTGGTTAAGGGCTTGTTAGTAAGCATTTCACTGTAAGGTCTACACCTGTTGTATTGTTGGTTAAGGGCTTGTTAGTAAGCATTTCACTGTAAGGTCTTCACCTGTTGTATTGTTGGTTAAGGGCTTGTTAGTAAGTATTTCACTGTAAGGTCTACACCTGTTGTATTGTTGGTTAAGGGCTTGTTAGTAAGCATTTCACTGTAAGGTCTACACCTGTTGTATTGTTGGTTAAGGGCTTGTTAGTAAGCATTTCACTGTAAGGTCTACACCTGTTGTATTGTTGGTTAAGGGCTTGTTAGTAAGCATTTTACTGTAAGGTCTACACCTGTTGTATTGTTGGTTAAGGGCTTGTTAGTAAGCATTTCACTGTAAGGTCTACACCTGTTGTATTGTTGGTTAAGGGCTTGTTAGTAAGCATTTCACTGTAAGGTCTACACCTGTTATATTGTTGGTTAAGGGCTTGTTAGTAAGCATTTCACTGTAAGGTCTACACCTGTTATATTGTTGGTTAAGGGCTTGTTAGTAAGCATTTCACTGTAAGGTCTTCACCTGTTGTATTGTTGGTTAAGGTCTTGTTAGTAAGCATTTCACTGTAAGGTCTACACCTGTTGTATTGTTGGTTAAGGGCTCGTTAGTAAGCATTTCACTGTAAGGTCTACACCTGTTGTATTGTTGGTTAAGGGCTTGTTAGTAAGCATTTCACTGTAAGGTCTACACCTGTTGTATTGTAGGTTAAGGGCTTGTTAGTAAGCATTTCACTGTAAGGTCTTCACCTGTTGTATTGTTGGTTAAGGTCTTGTTAGTAAGCATTTCACTGTAAGGTCTACACCTGTTGTATTGTTGGTTAAGGGCTCGTTAGTAAGCATTTCACTGTAAGGTCTACACCTGTTGTATTGTTGGTTAAGGGCTTGTTAGTAAGCATTTCACTGTAAGGTCTACACCTGTTGTATTGTTGGTTAAGGGCTTGTTAGTAAGCATTTCACTGTAAGGTCTACACCTGTTGTATTGTTGGTTAAGGGCTTGTTAGTAAGCATTTCACTGTAAGGTCTACACCTGTTGTATTGTTGGTTAAGGGCTTGTTAGTAAGCATTTCACTGTAAGGTCTACACCTGTTGTATTGTTGGTTAAGGGCTTGTTAGTAAGCATTTCACTGTAAGGTCTACACCTGTTGTATTG
Source organism: Thymallus thymallus (assembly GCA_023634145.1). Taxonomy (NCBI): domain Eukaryota; kingdom Metazoa; phylum Chordata; class Actinopteri; order Salmoniformes; family Salmonidae; genus Thymallus; species Thymallus thymallus. The sequence continues at coordinate 941,740 of CM042380.1, read as the reverse complement.
TTGGTTAAGGGCTTGTTAGTAAGCATTTCACTGTAAGGTCTTCACCTGTTGTATTGTTGGTTAAGGTCTTGTTAGTAAGCATTTCACTGTAAGGTCTACACCTGTTGTATTGTTGGTTAAGGGCTCGTTAGTAAGCATTTCACTGTAAGGTCTACACCTGTTGTATTGTTGGTTAAGGGCTCGTTAGTAAGCATTTCACTGTAAGGTCTACACCTGTTGTATTGTTGGTTAAGGGCTTGTTAGTAAGCATTTCACTGTAAGGTCTACACCTGTTGTATTGTTGGTTAAGGGCTTGTTAGTAAGCATTTCACTGTAAGGTCTACACCTGTTGTATTGTTGGTTAAGGGCTCGTTAGTAAGCATTTCACTGTAAGGTCTACACCTGTTGTATTGTTGGTTAAGGGCTTGTTAGTCAGCATTTCACTGTAAGGTCTACACCTGTTGTATTGTTGGTTAAGGGCTTGTTAGTAAGCATTTCACTGTAAGGTCTACACCTGTTGTATTGTTGGTTAAGGGCTTGTTAGTAAGCATTTCACTGTAAGGTCTACACCTGTTGTATTGTTGGTTAAGGGCTTGTTAGTAAGCATTTCACTGTAAGGTCTACACCTGTTGTATTGTTGGTTAAGGGCTTGTTAGTAAGCATTTCACTGTAAGGTCTACACCTGTTGTATTGTTGGTTAAGGGCTTGTTAGTCAGCATTTCACTGTAAGGTCTACACCTGTTGTATTGTTGGTTAAGGGCTTGTTAGTAAGCATTTCACTGTAAGGTCTACACCTGTTGTATTGTTGGTTAAGGGCTTGTTAGTAAGCATTTCACTGTAAGGTCTACACCTGTTGTATTGTTGGTTAAGGGCTTGCAAGTAAGCATTTCACTGTAACGTCTACACCTGTTGTATTCGGCGCATGTGACAAATACATTTTGATTTGATTTGACTTGTGTGTGTGTGTGTGTGGGGGGGGCTGTGGTCGCTCCTCTCCTTCCGTCTTCGTCACACTTCCCCTCCAACTGCCCGTAAATGTACACTTTACCGCCCTTCCCCTCTGCTTCCTGCCATCCCTGTCAATCAGTGTTGACAGAGGTGTCTAGGTCATGGTCTGACTGAGGCTGCGTCCCAAAAGGCACCCTATTACCTATAGTGCACTACTACCAGAGCCCAGAGCCCTAGTCAAACGTAGTGCACTATATAGGGAATAGGGTGCCTTTTGGGACGCAGACTCAGTCAGTCAGTCAACCACTGGCACATTTGTGTTTTGCAATCCCCTCCTCTGTCCTTCCAACAAACTTCCTCTGCTGATGTCATGAACAGGATGGAAGAGAGGGGTTTTTGATTGGACAGATTGTTCCAGAGGAAATGGATTGCATGTTTTTGTCTTTTAAAAAACCTGAAATGAGGAAGACTCACTCTGCTTACTCTGATCTCTCTGACCTGCTGACAGCTTTTCATTAACTGAGCTCTGACCTGCTGACAGCTTTTCATTAACTGACCTCTGACCTGCTGACAGCTTTTCATTAACTGACCTCTGTGACCTGCTGACAGCTTTTCATTAACTGACCTCTGACCTGCTGACAGCTTTTCATTAACTGACCTCTGTGACCTGCTGACAGCTTTTCATTAACTGACCTCTGACCTGCTGACAGCTTTTCATTAACTGACCTCTGACCTGCTGACAGCTTTTCAACAATAACCTCAACCAAACGTTTTCTGTAGTTGCGGATCAGACCTGCACAACGGTCAGGAGGAATTTTGGACCATTCCTCTTTAGAAAACTGTTCCAGTTCAGCAATATTCTTGGGATGTCTGGTGTGAACCGCTCTCTTGAGGTCATGCCACAGCATCTCAATCAGGTTGAGGTCAGGACTCTGACTGGGCCGCTCCAGAAGGCGTATTTTCTTCTGTTGAAGCCATTCTGTTGTTGATTTACTTCTGTGTTTTGGGTCGTTGTCCTGTTGGTTCACCCAACTTCTGTTGAGCTTCAATTGGCGGACAGATAGCCTTACATTCTCCTGCAAAATGTCTTGATAAATTTGGGAATTAATTTTTCAGTCGATGATAGAAAGCTGTCCCAAACCATGATGCTCCCTCCACCATACGTTACAGTTGGGATGAGGTTGGTGTTGGTTAGGGTCTCCACACATAGTGCTGTGTGTTCCTTCAAAACAAGTCAACTTTAGTTTCATCTGTCCACAGAATATTTTGCCAGGAGCGCTGTGGAACATCCAGATGCTCTTTTGTTAACTTCAGACGTGCAGCAATGTTTTTTTTGGACAGCAGTGGCTTCTTCCGTGATGTCCTCCCATGAACACCATTCTTGTTTAGTGTTTTACGTATCGTAGACTCATCAAGAGAGATGTTACCATGTTTAAGAGATTTCTGTAAGTCTTTAACTGACACTCTAGGGTTCTTTTTAAACTCATTGAGCATTTTGCGCTGTGTTCTTGCAGTAATTTTTGCAGGACGGCCATTCCTAGGGAGAGTAGCAACAGTGCTGAACTTTCTCCATTTATAGACAATTTGTCTTACCGTGGACTGATGAACATCAAGGCTTTTAGAGATACTTATGTAACCCTTTCCAGGTTTATGCAAGTCAACAGTTCTTAATCTTAGGTTATCTGAGATGTCTTTTGTTCGAGGCAATGCATCTTGTGAATAGCAAACTCTTGAATCAGTTCTAGAACCCATTGCCCTTTATGGTCGTGAGGTCTGGGGTTCCGCTCACCAACCAAGAACTAACAAAATGGGACAAACACCAAATTGAGACTCTGCAGGCAGAATTCTTCAAAAAATATCTATTCACAAACACAAACAGACCTCACAGAGCCCCAAGACAGCAAAACAATTAGACCCAACCAAATCCTGAGAAAACAAAAAGAGGGAGTTCCGGTTAGCATGGCGAGTGAGTGAGACTGTAGCACTGTAGCACTAATTGCTTTTTTTGCTTTACTTTCGATCATCTATCACAGCATCTAGTTTAGTTGTTCTGTTTGTAAGTGTATACGTGTAGTTTAGTTACCTTTTCGTGTCGATTTCCACTTTTTATGAAGCCCAAGCGTGCAACGAAAGCTGTTCCTATAATGGCGGGTGATGCATCATCTGACTCAGGCGCGGCCTCTGCATCCCTGTCTCTGGCGGTTACCCGGGCTGATCTCCAAGAGTTCCGTATAGCTCTGCTCGCGGATCTACCCGCCCTCATTGCTGCCCAAGTGCAGTCGGCTATCAATGCCACACTGAAGCCGACTATTGACGCGGCCCTAGCTCCGATATCCTCCACTTTGGAAAATATCAGGGTCGCTGCAGAGACACAGGGCCGGCGTATTTCGGACCTCGAGCAAGGGCTATCCGACTACAGTGACCGGCTCGTTGCATTGGGGGAAACGGTTGCACGCCTGGATGCTGCTAACAGTCATCTGGCGGACAAAATTGAAGATCTCGAGTCCAGATCGCGCCTCTGTAACCTGCGTGTAATCGGCATCCCGGAGAGGCAGGAGGGCGCGAATCCGGTAGCTTTTATGTCCACAAGATGGACAGAGCGCACCGCCTGGCCCCTCCTCCCGTTGGTGGCTCCGGCAGCACGACGCCTCGGTGATGTTTGTTAAGTTCCACAATTTCACAGAAAAGGAGGCGATCATCCGAAGGCCGTCCAAGGAACAGCTGTACTACCGCGGCCAAAGGGTCCACATTTCCCCCGACTTCACCTCCACTGTGGCCAAGAAACGAGCTGTGTTTCTAGACGTGAAGCGCGGTTCTCGCTGCGGTTCCCTGCTAGGCTGCATGTGGACCACACCGGTTCCCTGCTAGGCTGCATGTGGACCACAACGGTTCCCTGCGAGGCTGCATGTGGACCACAACGGTTCCCTGCTAGGCTGCATGTGGACCACAATGGTTCCCTGCTAGGCTGCATGTGGACCACAACGGTTCCCTGCTAGGCTGCATGTGGACCACACCGGTTCCCTGCTAGGCTGCATGTGGACCACAATGGTTCCCTGCTAGGCTGCATGTGGACCACAACGGTTCCCTGCTAGGCTGCATGTGGACCACACCGGTTCCCTGCTAGGCTGCATGTGGACCACAACGGTTCCCTGCTAGGCTGCATGTGGACCACAACGGTTCCCTGCTAGGCTGCATGTGGACCACAACGGTTCCCTGCGAGGCTGCATGTGGACCACAACGGTTCCCTGCTAGGCTGCATGTGGACCACAACGGTTCCCTGCTAGGCTGCATGTGGACCACAACGGTTCCCTGCGAGGCTGCATGTGGACCACAACGGTTCCCTGCTAGGCTGCATGTGGACCACAACGGTTCCCTGCTAGGCTGCATGTGGACCACAACGGTTCCCTGCTAGGCTGCATGTGGACCACAACGGTTCCCTGCTAGGCTGCATGTGGACCACAACGGTTCCCTGCTAGGCTGCATGTGGACCACAACGGTTCCCTGCTAGGCTGCATGTGGACCACAACGGTTCCCTGCTAGGCTGCATGTGGACCACAACGGTTCCCTGCTAGGCTGCATGTGGACCACAACGGTTCCCTGCTAGGCTGCATGTGGACCACAACGGTTCCCTGCTAGGCTGCATGTGGACCACAACGGTGAGGCTCTTCGTTTTGATTCTCCGGAGGAGGCATGAAGCTCAGCCGATATATTTTGTTTCTGAAGGAAAACCTTGTTTGATATATTTTGTTTCTGAAGGAAAACCTTGTTTGATATATTTTGTTTCTGAAGGAAAACCTTGTTTGATATATTTTGTTTCTGAAGGAAAACCTTGTTTGATATATTTTGTTTCTGAAGGAAAACCTTGTTTGATATATTTTGTTTCTGAAGGAAAACCTTGTTTGATATATTTTGTTTCTGAAGGACCGCTGAGGCGACTTTTCTCTCCCACAGGACTGACTCAGGGGATAGTGCAGCCTGACCCGTTTATCAGGTGCTTCGCTTGTTTTTCCTCTCGCTGCTCTGCCTCTTTTGTATTGCTGTGCTAATTTCAACGATACCTGTTTTGACATAGTTTTTTATTAAATGTTTTTATTCAGATAACTGTCGGGCTGCAATGTTAAGAATTTGTCTCAATAATTTTGGTTCATTTTGTTGGTGTTTGCCGGGGGCTTGCTTGTATTGATTGACAGTTGTCCGACTGTTACTGCTGCATGTGACTAGCTAGCTTACTGTTGTGGTTGTTATGGTAACACTGTAAACATCACTGCTGTGAAAGTCTCGAGCCCGCTAGTTTTTTTCATATGAGCTGTTTCAGTCTGTTTGTGCGTGTGTGTGTGTACAAATATGTACATGTAGATGTGCGTGGGTCTAGGGGGAGATTGCATAAATATACATATGTATTCGCGTGGGCATGCTTTTAAGTGTGAGTGTGTTTATATGGTTGTGTGTGTACTACCGCAGCCAAAATATCCACATCTTCCCCGATGCACGTAGTGTGTGTGTGTGTGTGTGTGTTTACACGCACAAATGCATGCGGGATTGTAGGTGTGGATATGTGTGTGTATATGCATATATGAGTCTAAGTGTGCGTATGTATATGTAAATATGGATGTGGTGTGTGTGTGTACATCTTTATGTACATTTGTATTCATGTATCTACATACAGATACATCTCTATGTTTTTATGTTAACGTGCACGTGTCCTCTGTGGCCCACAGATCCTCTAGCATTGATGTACAGCTTGTTAACATGTGCTTGATGATCATATGTACTTATAGCTGGGTATGTATGAAGTGTGTTATCACTGGGTTGTGTGTTTTGGGGTATGTGTGTGTGTACGCAGACTACGCATAATGTGTGCTGTTACTTGTTATAGCATTTGCATGTGCATATGTTGGCATTTGGGTGCGGACACCCATGCCTGGGTGTGTGTGTGCACCTATGTGTGTATTGGATGTATATTACTGTATAGACTTGTTGCTGTGTTGACTGTTCTTTTTCTATTTTCTGAATGCATTTTCTCTGGTGAATTTGTTTGCTTTGTGCTGTGGAGTTTCCCAATTCGCTTCTTGACATGCACGGGAACTATATAGGGGAGTTACCGCTGTTACCATTGTTCCTTGTCTCTGCTGTCTCCAGGGGGGAGACTGGGTGTTTGGTGGGGGGGGGTTGGCTTCGTAGTGGGGGGTGTGTGTTGTTCCTTGTCTCTGCTGTCTCCAGGGGGGAGACTGGGTGTTTGGTGGGGGGGGGTTGGCTTCAGGGTGGGTGGTGTGTGTTGTTCCTTGTCTCTCTGTGTTTGGCTGTTTCTCATTTTGTCCCGTTTAGTTTTTTATTTTCTTGATTTGCTTTTAATCGTTCTGTCTTTGTTTTTTTGGCAAATGTTTGACTGCTCCATTTTCTACCCCTTCAATGTGTTTAATGGCTGACACAATTGATGCTGGTAATGTTGGGGGAGCTACATCCACTCCTATTAAGTTCATATCTTGGAATGTCAAAGCTTTAAACTCTCCAATTAAGATATCTAGGGTTTTTTCCCACCTGAAGAAACTCAAAGCAGATGTGGTTTTCTTGCAGGAGACACATTTGCGCACTAGTGATCACGCAAGGCTGCAGGACCCCAGATATACTCAGGTTTTTCACTCTCATTTTGACTCTAGGGCAAGGGGTGTTGCTATTTTGGTAAGTAGCAGAGTGCAGTTTTCTGAGGCCAATGTGATTGCTGACAGTAATGGAAGATATCTGATCATAACTGGGACTCTCTGGCACACACCGGCGGTGCTGGTTAACGTATACTCTCCGAACTTTGATGACGTAGGCTTTGCTAACCTGTTGCTGGGGAAAATCCCATCTCTAAATACCCATAGATTGATATTTGGGGGTGATCTGAATTGTGTTTCTAACCCGGCTCTGGATCGCTCTAGTCCCAGGAATGCCTCTCCGTCTGCCATGTCTAAAGCTTTCTCAGATTTTATGATTGAGAATGGGTGTACTGATCCATGGAGGTTTCTGAACCCCCAGGCAAGAGAGTACTCCTTCTTCTCTCAGGTGCACCACTCTTTCTCTCGGATTGACTATTTCTTTGTGGATAATGGACTTCTTCCAAATGTGACGTCCTCTGAATATTTACCTATTGTGATTTCTGACCATGGACCCCTTGCCCTGGACATTGTTCTGTCGGAACAGTCTCGTTGTTCGCCCTGTTGGAGATTCACTCTCTTCTCCTTTCTGACCAAGACTTCTGTGACCTCATTTCCACTTCTATTGATAATGTTTTCTTTTCCAACCAGATAGGTTCCACATCTCACTCTTCTATGGGAGACACTGAAAGCCTATCTAAGGGGGGACATTATTTCTTACTCTTCTCATGTTAACAAAACCCGTAGGTCCAAAATTGAGGAGCTCTCTGCTGCCATTCTTGACCTGGACCGACAATATGCCTTGGCCCCTTCCCCTGAGCTATATAAGCAGCGCCTAAACCTACAATCTGAATTCAACCTTGTTTCTACTAAGGATGCTGAGCGGTTGCTTTTACACTCACAGGCAACCTATTTTGAACACGGGGACAGGGCCATTCGCTTGCTGGCACACCAATTGAAACGACGTTCTGCTACGCGGCTTATTCCACAAATTACAGATTCAGACATCTTTGATTTCAAATGCCAAAGGAATGAATGACACCTTTACGTTGTTTTATTCCTCCCTGTACACGTCTGAGTTCCCCTCGGATGAGACCTGTTGGACCCGCCTACAATTCACACTGACTCTGCGACACACCTTGATACCCCTCTCAATCTTGAGGAAGTAGTTCTGTCTATCAAGTCGCTGCAGAGTAACAAGACCCCGGGGCCTGACGGCCATTGAGCCTCTGTCTGTTGCCTTGCGGGCATCCTTTAATTCAGGGTGTTTCACGTGAGGAGGTTGATCACAGGCTGTCATTATATGCAGATGATTTGCTGCTCTATGTCAGTAACCCTGAGGTTTGTCTGCCCTCTATCCTATCTACTCTCCATACCTTTGGCTCTTTCTCAGGTTACAAGTTGAATCTCCAGAAGAGCGAATGCTGTCCAGTAAACCCGGCGGCGCTCCAGCTACGACAGTCTGACTTGCCTTTCCAGCTCAGCCGCTCTGGCTTTAAATATCTGGGAGTGAACGTGACTCGTTAGTCTGCCTCCCTCTTCTCTGTAAACTTTGCTCCCCTTCTCAGGCAGATGAAGTCTGATTTTCAGAGGTGGGGTAGTTTACCTCTTACACTTATTGGAAGGATTAATGCAGTGAAGATGAATAGTCTGCCAAAATTATTTTTCATTCTTTTCCTCTTTTTCTGCCGAGGACCTTTGTTAAGTCAATGGACCAGACCATCTCCTCATTCATATGGGCAGGCAAGGCACCTAGAGTCAGTAGATCTCTACCTCAGAGATGCAGATTTAGTGGAGGACTGGCTTTACCCAACTTCCTGTACTACTACTGGCTCCATGCTTCAGATTCCCCATGGTGCCATCTTGAGTCCCGCTCCTGCATTAATACCTCTCTCCCTGCCCTGCTGTGCTCTCCTCTCCCGACAACCCCTTCTCTCTATACTGGCAACCCTGTGCTGCTCTCCACCCTAAACATGTGGTTTCAGTTTCAACGCTTTAAATGTACCTCTGCATCCACCTTGGGCCCTATCGATAGGAACCATGCATTTCCCCCTCCATAGTAGATACCGCCTTCTCCCTCTGGTCAAAAAGAGGCATTGGGACGTTCCAGGACATGTATGATGACAGAGGTTTTTTAAGTTTCCCTGACCTTTCCTCTAGGTGTTCTTTGCCTCCACTACCTTCAGGTGCACCATTTCATTTCCTCCCAATTCCCTGGCTTCCCCGCCCCGCCCCCAAGTAGACCCTGGGATGCTATGCTGTCCCTGCTACCCCATCAGAGTGGGTTAATCTCTCAAATCTACTCATGCATCATGTCTCTGGACATACACTCTACAGACAAAACTAAATCAGCTTGGGAGCGGGAGATGGGGGTCAGGTTCACGCAGGAGTTTTGGGACGAGGCCACTGACAGGATACGATCCACAACACCTTGTGCTCGTCTGGGTCTTATTCAATTTAAGGTTGTACACAGGGTTCCCTTTTCTAAGGCTAGATTGGCTGGGATACATCCTGATGTAAAGGACGAGTGTGATCGATGCCAAGCTTCTCCCTGTGATCTCACTCATATGTTTGCCCTTTGCCCCAGCTTACATCTTTATTGGGACTCTATTTGTAAAGTCTTGTCTGAGGTGCTTGGTGTTTTCTTTCGGCCGGATCCCCAGATGGCTGTTTTTGGCATCCATCCCTTCTGACTTGTCTTCCCTGACCCATAAGCAGGTTGACGTTGTGGCATTCACTTCGTTATTGGCCCGGCGTAGAATTCTTTTAAATTGGAAATGGGCCCACCCCCCCTCCGTCTCCCAGTAGCTAGGGGACGTAATGTTTTTCCTGCAGCTGAAAAAAATCTGCCAAATTCAGAAAGCAAAGGCAACCCTTTATTTCTTATTTTGAACGCTTCCAGAAGCTTCCTTCTGACCAGTAAAATAGTATATTAAGGCAATTGCTTATTTAATGACCCTTTTTCACTTCCTTCTTTTTTAGGCTACTTTTCTTTACTTCATGTTATTCTTTCATGTTTACTTTCTCCTCAGGTTTCTATGTCTTCTTCCCCTCTTTCTTTTTTCTTATCGCTGCTATTTTACATTTTTAAATTTCTTCTTTGCTGCTTGTAGTTGTTTTGTCTGTGTCTGTGTGTGTGGCTGTGTCTGTGTCTGTGTCTGTGTCTGTGTGTGTGTCTGTGTCTGTGTGTGTGTCTGTGTGTGTGGCTGTGTGTGTGTCTGTGTGTGTGTCTGTGTGTGTGTCTGTGTGTGTGGCTGTGTGTGTGTCTGTGTGTGTGTCTGTGTCTGTGTGTGTGGCTGTCTGTGTGTCTGTGTCTGTGGCTGTGTGTCTGTGTCTGTGGCTGTGGCTGTGTCTGTGTGTGTGGCTGTGTCTGTGTGTGTGTGTGTGTCTGTGTGTGTGTGTGTGTGTGTCTGTGTGTGGCTGTGTCTGTGTGTGTGTGTGTGTGTGTCTGTGTGTCTGTGTGTGTGTGTGTGTGTGTGTGTGTGTGTGTGTCTGTGTCTGTGTCTGTGTCTGTGTGTCTGTGTGTGTCTGTGTCTGTGTCTGTGTCTGTGGCTGTGGCTGTGTCTGTGGCTGTGGCTGTGGCTGTGCCTGTGTCTGTCTGTGTGTGTGTGGGGGGGGGGTAGGGTCAAATTGGTACAGATTTAAATGGGGTACACTTGGGGGGAAGATTTTTATTTTTTTAATTTGAACAGTAATCTCTTGTGTTCTTATTGTTACTGAATAATGTCTGTTCAATAAACAAATATATAAAAAACAAAACAAACAAAAAAAACTGAATGCTATTTGTCCCTTAACAGAGAGTACACAGTGGCAGAATACCTGACCACTGTGACTGACCCAAACTTAAGGAAAGCTTTGACTATGTACAGACTCAGTTAGCATAGCCTTGCTATTGAGAAAGGCCGCTGTAGGCAGACCTGGCTCTCAAGAGAAGACAGGCTATGTGCACACTGCCCACAAAATGAGGTGGAAACTGAGCTGCACTTCCTAACCTCCTGACAAATGTATGACCATATTAGAGACACATATTTCTCTCAGATTACACAGATTTTTATTTTATATTTTTTTCACCTTTATTTAACCAGGTAGGTCAGTTGAGAACAAGTTCTCATTTACAACTGCGACCTGGCCAAGACAAAGCAAAGCAGTGCGACAAAAACAACACAGAGTTACACAGTAAACAAACATAGTCAAAAACACAATAGAGAATCTATGTACAGAGTGCAAAATGTAGTGCAAAATGCAGTAAGGTTAGGAAGGTAGGACAATAAATAGACCATAGTGGTGATATAAATTACAGATTAGCATTAACTCAGGAATGAAGGATGTGCAAATAGAGATACTGGGGTGCAAGATTAGCGAAAATAATAAAAATACATATGGGGATGAGGTAGTAGGGTGGGCTATTTACAGAAGGGCTGTATACAGGTGCAGTGATCGATAAGCAGCTTTGACAGCTGATGCTTAAAGTTAGTGAGGGAGATAGGAACCTCTAGCTTCAATGATTTTTGCAATTCGTTCCAGTCATTGGCAACAGAGAACTGGAAGGAATGGCGGCCAAAGGAGGTGTTGGCTTTGGGGATGACCAGTGAGATATACCTGCTGGAGCGCATGCTACGGGTGGGTGTTGCTATAGTGACCAGTGAGCTGAGATAGGGCGGGGATTTACCTAATAAAGACTTATAGATGACCTGGAGCCAGTGGGTTTGGCGACGAATATATAATGAAGTCCAGCCAACGAGAGCATACAGGTCGCAGTGGTGGGTAGTATATGGGGCTTTGGTAACAAAACGGATGGCACTGTGATAGATTACATCCAATTTGCTGAGTAGAGTGTTGGAGGCTAATTTGTAAATGACATTGCCGAAATCAAGGATCGGTAGGATAGTCAGTTTTACAAGGGCAGGTTTGGCAGCATGAGTGAAGGAGGCTTTGTTGCGAAAAAGGAAGCCGATTATGGATTTAATTTTGGATTGGAGATGGTTGATGTGAGTCTGGAAGTTGAGTTTACAGTCTAACCAGATGCCTAGGTATTTGTAGGAGTCCACGTATTCTATGTCGGACCCGTTGAGAGTAGTGATGACAGTCCGGTGGGCGGGTGCGGGCAGCGTTCGATAGAAAAGCATGCATTTAGTCTTACTAGCATTTAAGAGCAGTTGGAGCCACGGAAGGAGTGTTGTATGGCATTGAAGCTTGTTTGAAGGTTAGTTAACACAGTGTCCAAAGAGGGGCCAGATGTATACAGAATGGTGTCGTCTGCGTAGAGATAGATCAGAGAGTCACCAGCAGCGAGAGCGACATCGTTGATGTATATAGAGAAAAGGGTTGGCCCAAGAATTGAACCCTGTGGCACCCCCATAGAAACTGCCAGAGGATCGTACAACAGGCCCTCCGATTTGACACACTGAACTCTGTCTGAGAAGTAGTTGGAGAACCAGGCAAGGCAGTCACTTGAGAAACCAAGGCTGTTGAGTCTGCCAATAAGAATGCGATGATTGACAGAGTCGAAAGCCTTGGCCACGTCGATGAAGACGGCTGCACAGTACTGTCTTTTATCGATGGTGGTTATGATATCGTTCAGTACCTTGAGCGTAGCTGAGGTTCACCCATGACCAGTTCGGAAACCAGATTGCATAGCAGAGAAGGTACGGTGGGATTCGAAGTGGTCAGTTATCTGTTTGTTAACTTGGCTTTCGAAAACTTTAGAAAGGCAGGGCAGGATGGATATAGGATCCACAAAAAAATTGAAAACAAATCCATTCTTGATAAACTCCCATATCTACTGGGTGAAAAACCACAGTGTTCCATCACAGAAGCAAGATGTGTGACCTGTTGTCACAAGAAAAGGGCAACCAGTGTTTTAACTAGAAAGAAACAGATGTGGTTGTTTCTGTTCCTGGAGTCCAGCAGTGATGATGAGTCAGTGATGATGTCATACTAACGTCTCCTTCCCTCCACTCCTCCTCTCCTCTCCTCTCCTCTCCTCTCCTCTCCTCTCCTCTCCTCTCCTCTCCTCTCCTCTCCTCTCCTCTCCTCTCCTCCTCTCCTCCTCTCATCTCCTCTCCTCCTCTACTCCTCTCCTCTCCTCCTCTCATCCTCTCATCCTCTCCTCCTCTCCTCCTTTCCTCCTCTCCTCCTCTCCTCTCCTCCTGTCATCTCCTCCTCTCCTCTCCTCCTCTACTGCTCTCTCCTCTCCTCCTCCTCTCCTCCTCCTCTCCTCCTCTCCTCTCCTCCTCTCCTCCTCTCCTCCCCTCTCCTCTACTCATCTCCTCCTCTCCTCCCCTCTCCTCCTCTCCTCTCCTCTCCTCCTCTCCTCTCCTCCTCCTCTCCTCCTCCTCTCCTCTCCTCCTCTCCTCTCCTCTCCTCTCCTCTCCTCTCCTCTCCTCTCCTCTCCTCTCCTCTCCTCTCCTCTCCTCTCCTCTCCTCTCCTCTCCTCCTCTCCTCTCCTCCTCCTCTCCTCCTCCTCTCCTCTCCTCCTCCCCCTCTCCTCTCCTCTCCTCTCCTCTCCTCTCCTCTCCTCTCCTCTCCTCTCCTCTCCTCTCCTCTCCTCTCCTCTCCTCCCCTCCCCTCCTCTCCTCTCCTCTCCTCTCCTCTCCTCTCCTCTCCTCTCCTCTCCTCTCCTCTCCTCTCCTCTCCTCTCCTCCCCTCCTCTCCTCTCCTCTCCTCTCCTCCTCTCCTCTCCTCTCCTCTCCTCTTTTCTCCTCTCCTCTCCTCCTCTGCTCTCCTCTCCTCCTCTCCTCTCCTCTCCTCTCCTCTCCTCTCCTCTCCTCTCCTCTCCTCTCCTCTCCTCTCATCTCCTCTCCTCTCCTCTCCTCTCCTCTCCTCTCCTCTCCTCCTTTCCCCCTCTCCTCTCCTCCTCTCCTCTCCTCCTCTCCTCTCTTCCTGTCATCTCCTCCTCTCCTCTCCTCCTCTACTGCTCTCTCCTCTCCTCCTCCTCTCCTCCTCCACTCCTCCTCTCCTCCTCCTCTCCTCCTCCACTCCTCCTCTCCTCTCCTCCTCTCCTCCTCTCCTCCTCTCCTCCTCTCCTCCTCTCCTCTCCTCTCCTCTCCTCTCCTCTCCTCTCCTCTCCTCCTCTCTCCTCCCTCCTCTCCTCTCTCTACAGGGGACCACTCTGGGAAAAGGAGAAGCAAAAAGGGCTGACAACACCAACAGCCTTCTGTCCTCTCTTCCTGTTTGTGTCATTTTGGGACGGAGACATAAGTAAAGACCTCTCTGTTTCTCCTTTCTCCTCGCTGCATCACGTGTGGAACCGGCTCACTCTCTGCACAACTCCTGTTTTTGTGTGTGTGCACGCTTGTGTCACGTGAACCTCATGTTTTACCACAAACCTACACAGGAAAGGACATGATAATAGTGATAGACAGATACAGATGGGAGAGAGATAATTAGAGAAAGAGACAGATACAGATGGGAGAGAGATAATTAGAGAAAGAGACAGATACAGATGGGAGAGAGATAATTAGAGAAAGAGACAGATACAGAGGGGAGAGAGATAGTGAGAGACAGATACAGTGTGGAGAGAGATAGTGAGAGACAAATGTATGTCTAGGGGTCTTATACATGTACAGTATGTCTAGGGGTATAGTCTGATACATGTACAGTATGTCTAGGGGTAAAGTCTGATACATGTAAAGTATGTCTACAGTTATAGTCTGATACATGTACAGTATGTCTACGGGTAAAGCCTGATACTTGTATGTCTAGGGGTATAGTCTGATACATGTACAGTGTTTTTAATGGTATAGTCTGATACATATACAGTGTTTTTAATGGTATAGTCTGATACATGTACAGTGTTTTTAATGGTATAGTCTGATACAAGTACAGTATGTCTAGGGGTATAGTCTGATACATGTATGTCTAAGGGTATAGTCTGATACATGTACAGTGTTTTTAATGGTATAGTCTGATACATGTACAGTATGTCTAGGGGTATAGTCTGATACATGTATGTCTAGGGGTATAGTCTGATGCATGTATATCTAGGGGTATAGTCTGATACATGTACGTCTAGGGGTATAGTCTGATAAATGTATGTCTAGGGGTAAAGTCTGATACATGTATGTCTAGGGGTAAAGTCTGATACATGTATGTCTAGGGGTAAAGTCTGATAAATGTATGTCTAGGGGTGAAGTCTGATACATGTATGTCTAGGGGAATAGTCTGATAAATGTATGTCTAGGGGTAAAGTCTGATACATATATGTCTAGGGGTATAGTCTGATAAATGTATGTCTAGGGATATAGTCTGATACATGTATGTCTAGGGGTAAAGTCTGATACATGTATGTCTAGGGGTAAAGTCTGATAAATGTATGTCTAGGGGTAAAGTCTAATACATATATGTCTAGGGGTATATTCTGATACATGTATGTCTAGGAGTATAGTCATACACATGTATATTTAGGGGTATAGTCTGATACATATATGTCTAGGGGTATATTCTGATAAATGTATGTCTAGGGCTATAGTCTGATACATGTATGTCTAGGAGTATAATCATACACATGTATATTTAGGGGTATAGTCTGATACATGTATATCTAGGGGTACAGTCTGATACATGTATGTCTAGAGGTATAGTCTAATACATGTTTATCTAGGGGTATAGTCTAATACATGTATATCTAGGGGTATAGTCTGATACATGTATATCTAGGGGTATAGTCTGATACATGTATGTCTAGGGGTATAGTCTGATACATGTATGTCTAGGGGTATTATGGGTTAAATGTCTTGCTCAGGTACACATCGACAGGTTTTTCACCTTGTCAGCTCGGTCTCAATATCTGACCACTGTGACTGACCCAAACTTAAGGAAAGCTTTTACTATGTACAGACTCAGTGAGCATAGCCTTGCTATTGAGAAAGGCCACTGTAGACAGACCTGGCTCTCAAGAGAAGACAGGCTATGTGCACACTGCCCACAAAATAAGGTGGAAACTGAGCTGCACTTCCTAACCTTCTGACAAATGTATGACCATATTAGAGACATATATTTCCCTCAGATTACACAGATCCACAAAGAATTTGAAAACAAACTAAATTTTGATAAACTCCCATATCTACTGGGTGAAATACCACAGTGTGCATCACAGCAGCAAGATGTGTGACCTGTTACCACAAGAAAAGGACAACCAGTGAAGAACAAACACCATGTAAATACAACCCATATTTAAATGTGTACTTTAACTATTTGCATTTTAACGCTGTATATGAAATGTCTTTATTATTTGGTTTACTGTTAATTTTCTATTGTTTATTTCACTTTTGTTTATTTTTTATTAACTTGCTTTGGCAACGTTAACATTTGTTTCCCATGTAGATAAAGCCCTTAAATTGAAATTGAATTCAAATTGAAGAGAGAGAGAGAGAGAGAGAGAGAGAGAGAGAGAGAGAGAGAGAGAGAGAGAGAGAGAGATTTAGGGTTAGAGGGGTCAGGTCAACAGGCTATGCTGTCAGCTTGTAGCCTTCCTGTATGAGTGTGCTACTTTCTATACCAAGAAGCTATCGGTGCATTGACCCATGACCACAGAGTAGCTGGTTAAAACACACCCCTGGATGTTCCCCCTGAATCAACATCTTCACATTATTCACTAGTCAACAGTGTTAGATAGAGATCATTGTTACATAGAAATGAGCAGAGATAGTGTGAGTGTTGAACAGTATGGAGTCCATCATCATTTAAGGCATGTGTTTGTTTAGCACAGCCTTCAGAACTCTGTTTACACATTTCTGAATGACATGACTGTTTATATTGCTGCTGGTTTAGCCAGAAACCAGCTTCTCACACTTTGGTTAATGCTATCTCTCTCTCTCTCTCTCTCTCTCTCTCTCTCTCTCTCTCTCTCTCTCTCTCTCTCTCTCTCTCTCTCTCTCTAATAACATCTGCTAAACACGTGTACCGTATGTGACCAATAAAAATGTATTTGATTAGATTTTAGCTGTCAACACTCGTAGTGGTTCTTGTGGCTCAGTTGGAAGTGCATGGCGCTTGCACTGGCAAGATTGTGGGTTCAATCTGTCAAATGACATATATTAATTGTTAGTTAGATGTTAACACTCAGGTGTGGTTGGTTTGATTTCTAATAATGAGGCAGAGATGTCAGGTCTCAGCCTGGGGCTCTGAACTGGTAACCAGGTTAAACTCTGTGCTTTATGGCGGGATCAGTCTTCTGTAAAAAGGTTTAGATAAACTACAGCAACGTTGTATTTTAAAGGACGAGGGGTTTCCAAACACACAGAGAAAGAAACATGAAAGGACAATAAAACTCACAGGGCTTAATTTCTTTATACAGGTTTGCATCATGTAGTCCTGCCCTATTCATCTATAGGACAATAAACACAATCAGCTTTTGTGTTTATTGATGAATTCCAGTTAATAATTTGGGATTTCAAACGTCTAGGTAACCCTAATAAGGTAACGTCTAGGTAACCCTAATAAGGTAACGTCTAGGTAACGTCTAGGTAACCCTAATAAGGTAACGTCTAGGTAACCCTAATAAGGTAACGTCTAGGTAACCCTAATAAGGTAACGTCTAGGTAACGTCTAGGTAACCCTAATAAGGTAACGTCTAGGTAACCCTAATAAGGTAACGTCTAGGTAACCCTAATAAGGTAACGTCTAGGTAACGTCTAGGTAACCCTAATAAGGTAACGTCTAGGTAACCCTAATAAGGTAACGTCTAGGTAACCCTAATAAGGTAACGTCTAGGTAACCCTAATAAGGTAACGTCTAGGTAACCCTAATAAGGTAACGTCTAGGTAACCCTAATAAGGTAACGTCTAGGTAACCCTAATAAGGTAACGTCTAGGTAACCCTAATAAGGTAACGTCTAGGTAACCCTAATAAGGTAACGTCTAGGTAACCCTAATAAGGTAACGTCTAGGTAACCCTAATAAGGTAACGTCTAGGTAACCCTAATAAGGTAACGTCTAGGTAACCCTAATAAGGTAACGTCTAGGTAACCCTAATAAGGTAACGTCTAGGTAACCCTAATAAGGTAACGTCTAGGTAACCCTAATAAGGTAACGTCTAGGTTACCCTAATAAGGTAACGTCTAGGTAACCCTAATAAGGTAACGTCTAGGTAACCCTAATAAGGTAACGTCTAGGTAACCCTAATAAGGTAACGTCTAGGTAACCCTAATAAGGTAACGTCTAGGTAACCCTAATAAGGTAACGTCTAGGTAACCCTAATAAGGTAACGTCTAGGTAACCCTAATAAGGTAACGTCTAGGTAACCCTAATAAGGTAACGTCTAGGTAACCCTAATAAGGTAACGTCTAGGTAACCCTAATAAGGTAACGTCTAGGTAACCCTAATAAGGTAACGTCTAGGTAACCCTAATAAGGTAACTTCTAGGAAATCCCATAATCAGCCCAAGTTTGAATTTTAACCACATTTAATCTCATTCACATTTTCTCACAAAAAAATGGCCTACACAAGTTTAAAGCTTGGTTTACCCTGACCAGAGGAACAGGGAGAACAGTATGCTACAGACTATACAGCTGCTGTTGTTAAAGCATACAGCTATCAGACAGGTTTCCAATAATGTCTAGGGTATAGTCTGATACATGTATGTCTAGGGTATAGTCTGATACATGTATGTCTAGGGGTATAGTCTGATACATGTATGTCTAGGGGTATAGTCTGATACATGTATGTCTAGGGGTATAGTCTGATACATGTATTTCTAGGGGTATAGTCTAATACATGTATATCTAGGGGTATAGTCTGATACATGTATATCTAGGGGTATAGTCTGATACATGTATGTCTAGGGGTATAGTCTGATACATGTATGTCTAGGGGTATAGTCTGATACATGTATTTCTAGGGGTATAGTCTAATACATGTATATCTAGGGGTATAGTCTGATACATGTATATCTAGGGGTATAGTCTGATACATGTATGTCTAGGGGTATAGTCTGATACATGTATATCTAGGGGTATAGTCTGATACATGTATGTCTAGGGGTATAGTCTAATACATGTATGTCTAGGGGTATAGTCTGATACATGTATATCTAGGGGTATAGTCTGATACATGTATGTCTAGGGGTATAGTCTGATACATGTATATCTAGGGGTATAGTCTGATACATGTATGTCTAGAGGTATAGTCTGATACATATATGTCTAGAGGTATAGTCTGATACATGTATGTCTAGAGGTATAGTCTGATACATGTATATCTAGGGGTATAGTCTGATACATGTATGTCTAGAGGTATAGTCTGATACATATATGTCTAGAGGTATAGTCTGATACATGTATGTCTAGGGGTATAGTCTGATACATGTATGTCTAGAGGTATAGTCTGATACATGTATATCTAAGGGTATAGTCTGATACATGTATATCTAGGGGTATAGTCTGATACATGTATGTCTAGGGGTATAGTCTGATACATGTATGTCTAGAGGTATAGTCTGATACATATATGTCTAGAGGTATAGTCTGATACATGTATATCTAGGGGTATAGTCTGATACATGTACAGTATGTCTAGGGGTATAGTCTGATACATGTATGTCTAGAGGTATAGTCTGATACATGTATATCTAGGGGTATAGTCTGATACATGTATATCTAGGGGTATAGTCTGATACATGTATATCTAGGGGTATAGTCTGATACATGTATGTCTAGGGGTATAGTCTGATACATGTATGTCTAGAGGTATAGTCTGATACATATATGTCTAGAGGTATAGTCTGATACATGTATGTCTAGGGGTATAGCCTCCAGCCTTTCTACCTCACATGCACGTCACACACACACACACACACACACACACAGGCATGTGCACACATACATACATACACAACATGTCCGGCGGCCCCAGCCCTGGCTTCTGTAGGGAAAAGGTCAGTGGTGTTTCCAAGGAAGGCATTGTGTGCGTGAGTGCATGTGTCTGCATACGTGCATACCTTTGTGTTTGTGTGTCTGTTAGTGTGTGAGTCTGTGTGTCTGTGTGCGTCTGTGTGTGTGTATGTCTGTGTGTGTGTGTGTGTGTGTGTTTGTCTGTGTGTGTGTGTGTGTGTGTGTGTGTGTGTGTGTGTGTGTGTGTGTGTGTGTGTGTGTGTGTGTGTGTGTGTGTGTGTGTGTGTGTGTGTGTGTGTGTGTGTGTGTGTGTTATGTGTGTTATGTGTGTTTCGGCTCTTAGGCTCTATGTGTCCTCCTGCTGCAGTGAGAGTAACCTTTGACCCCCTGGCCCATTATGTAGACCTCTACAAGGACTGCTGTAGACAGACACACATATATACTGCTCTCTTTGGAAACACCACTGATCTTTACTCTACAGACTCCAGGGCCGGGCAGGGGGCCACCGGGAGTTATGTGTGTACTGGGTGAACAGCATGTGGGGTTTTGAATGGAGTATAATGGCTGTATTAGAGTGAATGGAATGGAGTATGTGTTTGTCTGTGTGTGTGTGTCTGTGTGTGTGTGTGTGTCTGTGTGTGTGTCTGTGTGTGTCTGTGTGTGTGTGTCTGTGTGTATGTGTCTGTGTGTGTGTGTCTGTGTGTATGTGTCTTTGTGTGTGTGTCTGTGTGTGTGTGTCTGTGTGTATGTGTCTGTGTGTACGTGTCTTTGTGTGTGTGTGTCTGTGTGTGTGTGTCTGTGTGTATGTGTCTGTGTGTATGTGTCTTTGTGTGTGTGTATGTGTCTGTGTGTATGTGTCTGTGTGTACGTGTCTTTGTGTGTGTGTGTGTCTGTGTGTGTGTGTCTGTGTGTATGTGTCTGTGTGTATGTGTGTGTGTGCCTGTGTGTATGTGTCTGTGTGTATGTGTCTTTGTGTGTGTATGTGTCTGTGTGTATGTGTCTTTGTGTGTGTGTGTGTCTGTGTGTATGTGTCTGTGTGTATGTGTCTGTGTATTCCAGCCGTTATACTCCATTCCAGACATTATTATGAGATGTCCTCCCTCACCAGCCTTCACTGACACACTCAAGCCCTAAAGAAACAAAATATAGCTTACAAAACTAATTTACCAAATCTCAGAGTCCTTCTGACTGGCTGCCATCTCTACACCACCACAGACCATGAGAATGGATCTCTACACCACCACAGACCATGAGAATGGATCTCTACACCACCACAGACCATGAGAATGGATCTCTACACCACCACAGACCATGAGAATGGATCTCTACACCACCACAGACCATGAGAATGGATCTCTACACCACCACAGACCATGAGAATGGATCTCTACACCACCACAGACCATGAGAATGGATCTCTACACCACCACAGACCATGAGAATGAATCTAGGACTGGCTGCCATCTCTACACCACCACAGACCATGAGAATGGATCTCTAACAGGCTACCATCTCTACACCACCACAGACCATGAGAATGGATCTCTACACCACCACAGACCATGAGAATGGATCTCTACACCACCACAGACCATGAGAATGGATCTCTACACCACCACAGACCATGAGAATGGATCTCTACACCACCACAGACCATGAGAATGGATCTCTACACCACCACAGACCATGAGAATGGATCTCTACACCACCACAGACCATGAGAATGTCCATGAGAAGTCCTAATACATATAGGTTATAATTTGACAGATTTGTGATGTTCCCTAAACAACTAGTAATGAGTGAAGATTTTTTTTACTGGCCTTCTCCCTTTCTGGCCAGTCAGCTGTTACGTGTCTCAAATGGCACCCTATTCCCTATATAGTGCACTACTTCTGACCAGGGCCCATAAACTCTGTTCCAAATGTAGGTAATAACATGCCATTTGGGAAGCAAACCCAGTTGTGTTGACGTGCAGATATTTCCTCCTCCTGAAACAACGGGGTCAGATGTCCAGTTTAATGACCTCTGATTGGCTGATTGATGTAGAAAAACTTCTCACCTTTAAAACAACAGGAAGTTGCGGACTGCCATTATATCATAGAAGAAGAAAAACAACAACAGGAAGTTATTCAACACTAGAAGAAGAAAGATCTGATTTAGAGATGCATTGTTGACCTACTGTTTTAGAAGAGCACATCTTTATTTTGTCCAAACATTGAACTCAAAGTTATTGAATTTAGTCTGTTATTCTGCCACACTACAAAACCCCTAGCATATTAGTTGTCCTGTTTAATGGTACTGCAGTAAACTGAAGCCATGAGTCTGTCATCAGAAACCAAATGCTGTGTGAACTTCAAACAGCCTGAGACTCTGAGAGGAAACAGATTGATCACTTTAATTAGAGATGTCCTCTTTAAAGCTCTTTAAGGCTTTATTGGTTTAATGAACAGCACAGAGATGTGATTAAAAAGACAAACAGAACCAGGTGTGATGACCGGCCCTAAAGGTTGGAGGACAGAGACGGAGGAGGAGAAGGTTGGAGGAGAGAGAATGAGAAGGAGAGGAAGGTTGGAGGAGAGAGACAGAGGAGGAGAAGAAGGTTGGAGGAGAGAGACAGAGGAGGAGAAGAAGGTTGGAGGAGAGAGACAGAGGAGGAGGAGAAGGTTGGAGGAGAGAGACAGAGGAGGAGAAGAAGGTTGGAGGAGAGAGACAGAGGAGGAGAAGAAGGTTGGAGGAGAGAGACAGAGGAGGAGGAGAAGGTTGGAGGAGAGAGACAGAGGAGGAGAAGAAGGTTGGAGGAGAGAGACAGAGGAGGAGAAGAAGGTTGGAGGAGAGAGACAGAGGAGGAGAAGGTTGGAACTGAGAGACAAAGGAGGAGGAGGAGGAGGAGGAGGAGGAGGAGGAGGAGGAGGAAGACAGAACCCTGTGGGCTGTTTTGAGTCTATTTTCAGTCTGTATGCAGTAGTGCTGAGTGATTAGTCGGTTCGATTATAAAAAAATTATCAAATTTTCGATTTCAGAATCAGTAATTTATTTTTAAATATTAAATTCACTATGCATTATGTGGGTTGAATGCTGTAACAACACAGTGTTACAAAACAGTGAATAAAAGTCCCATGATGGTAGTGACTGGTCATTACTGCTGATCACTTATTAACTGTCAGTTATTCATGACGGTAGTGACTGTTCATTACTGCTGATCACTTATTAACCATCAGTTATTCATGACGGTAGTGACTGTTCATTACTGCTGATCACTTATTAACCATCAGTTATTCATGACGGTAGTGACTGTTCATTACTGCTGATCACTTATTAACCGTCAGTTATTCATGACGGTAGTGACTGTTCATTACTGCTGATCACTTATTAACCGTCAGTTATTCATGACGGTAGTGACTGTTCATTACTGCTGATCACTTATTAACCGTCAGTTATTCATGACGGTAGTGACTGTTCATTACTGCTGATCACTTATTAACCGTCAGTTATTCATGACGGTAGTGACTGTTCATTACTGCTGATCACTTATTAACCGTCAGTTATTCATGACGGTAGTGACTGTTCATTACTGCTGATCACTTATTAACCGTCAGTTATTCATGACGGTAGTGACTGTTCATTACTGCTGATCACTTATTAACCGTCAGTTATTCATGACGGTAGTGACTGTTCATTACTGCTGATCACTTATTAACCGTCAGTTATTCATGACGGTAGTGACTGTTCATTACTACTGATCACTTATTAACCATCAGTTATTCATGACGGTAGTGACTGTCCATTACTGCTGATCACTTATTAACCATCAGTTATTCATGATGGTAGTGACTGTTCATTACTGCTGATCACTTATTAACCGTCAGTTATTCATGATGGTAGTGACTGTTCATTACTGCTGATCACTTATTAAACATCAGTTATTCATGACGGTAGTGACTGTTCATTACTGCTGATCACTTATTAACCATCAGTTATTCACATTACTTTACTTTAATATAATATTTCAGTTGTTGTGTTTTATTACAACAATTTAAAGGGCTTTATTGTCATGGAAACATGTATTAACGTTGCCAAAGCAAGTGAAATAGATAATAAACAAAAGTGAAAAAAACAAAAAATTAACAGTAAAAGGAATAGACACATTTAAAATGTAATATTATGTATATATACAGCGTTATAATGATGTGTAAATAGTTGAAGTACAAAAGGGAAAATAAATCAACATAAATATGGGTTGTATTTACATGGTGTTTGTTCTTCACTGGTTGCCCTTTTCTTGTGGTAACAGGTCACACATCTTGCTGCTGTGATGAACACTGTGGTATTTCACCCAGTAGATATGGGAGTTTATCAACATTGGATTTGTTTTCTGTTCTTTGTGGGTTTGTTTTATCTGAGAAATCCGGGAAATACTGTATATGTCTGTAATATGGTCATACATTTGGCAGTAGGTTAGGAAGTGCAGCTCAGAATGTGTGTTTCTGTATTGTTTTAGTGATTCACCATAGTGAAGGTGTATTTCTGTATTGTTTTAGTGATTCACCATAGTGAAGGTGTGTTTCTGTATTGTTTTAGTGATTCACCATAGTGAAGGTGTATTTCTGTATTGTTTCAGTGATTCACCATAGTGAAGGTGTATTTCTGTATTGTTTCAGTGATTCACCATAGTGAAGGTGTATTTCTGTATTGTTTTAGTGATTCACCATAGTGAAGGTGTATTTCTGTATTGTTTTAGTGATTCACCATAGTGAAGGTGTATTTCTGTATTGTTTTAGTGATTCACCATAGTGAAAGTGTATTTCTGTATTGTTTCAGTGATTCACTGTAGTGAAGGTGTATTTCTGTATTGTTTTAGTGATTCACCATAGTGAATGTGTATTTCTGTATTGTTTTAGTGATTCACCATAGTGAAGGTGTATTTCTGTATTGTTTTAGTGATTCACCATAGTGAAGGTGTATTTCTGTATTGTTTTAGTGATTCACCATAGTGAAGGTGTATTTCTGTATTGTTTTAGTGATTCACCATAGTGAAGGTGTACTTCTGTATTGTTTTAGTGATTCACCATAGTGAAGGTGTATTTCTGTATTGTTTTATTGATTCACCATAGTGAAGGTGTATTTCTGTATTGTTTTAGTGATTCACCGTAGTGAAGGTGTATTTCTGTATTGTTTTATTGATTCACCATAGTGAAGGTGTATTTCTGTATTGTTTCAGTGATTCACCATAGTGAAGGAGTATTTCTGTATTGTTTTAGTGATTCACCATAGTGAAGGTGTATTTCTGTATTGTTTCAGTGATTCACTGTAGTGAAGGTGTATTTCTGTATTGTTTCAGTGATTCACCATAATGAAGGTGTATTTCTGTATTGTTTTAGTGTTTCACCGTAGTGAAGGTGTATTTCTGTATTGTTTTAGTGATTCACCATAGTGAAGGTGTATTTCTGTATTGTTTCAGTGATTCACCATAATGAAGGTGTATTTCTGTATTGTTTTAGTGTTTCACCGTAGTGAAGGTGTATTTCTGTATTGTTTTAGTGATTCACCATAGTGTAGGTGTATTTCTGTATTGTTTTAGTGATTCACCATAGTGAAGATGTATTTCTGTATTGTTTTAGTGATTCACCGTAGTGAAGGTGTATTTCTGTATTGTTTTAGTGTTTCACCGTAGTGAAGGTGTATTTCTGTATTGTTTTAGTGTTTCACCGTAGTGAAGGTGTATTTCTGTATTGTTTTAGTGATTCATCATAGTGAAGGTGTATTTCTGTATTGTTTTAGTGATTCACCATAATGAAGGTGTATTTCTGTATTGTTTTAGTGATTCACCATAATGAAGGTGTATTTCTGTATTGTTTTAGTGTTTCACCGTAGTGAAGGTGTATTTCTGTATTGTTTTAGTGTTTCACCGTAGTGAAGGTGTATTTCTGTATTGTTTTAGTGATTCACCATAATGAAGGTGTATTTCTGTATTGTTTTAGTGTTTCACCGTAGTGAAGGTGTATTTCTGTATTGTTTTAGTGTTTCACCGTAGTGAAGGTGTATTTCTGTATTGTTTTAGTGATTCACCATAGTGAAGGTGTATTTCTGTATTGTTTTAGTGATTCACCATAGTGAAGGTGTATTTCTGTATTGTTTTAGTGATTCACCATAGTGAAGGTGTATTTCTGTATTGTTTCAGTGATTCACATAGTGAAAGTGTATTTCTGTATTGTTTCAGTGATTCACCATAGTGAAGGTGTATTTCTGTATTGTTTCAGTGATTCACATAGTGAAAGTGTATTTCTGTATTGTTTCAGTGATTCACCGTAGTGAAGGTGTATTTCTGTATTGTTTCAGTGATTCACCATAATGAAGGTGTATTTCTGTATTGTTTCAGTGATTCACATAGTGAAAGTGTATTTCTGTATTGTTTCAGTGATTCACCGTAGTGAAGGTGTATTTCTGTATTGTTTCAGTGATTCACCATAATGAAGGTGTATTTCTGTATTGTTTCAGTGATTCACCATAGTGAAGGTGTATTTCTGTATTGTTTCAGTGATTCACCATAGTGAAGGTGTATTTCTGTATTGTTTCAGTGATTCACCATAGTGAAGGTATATATTATTAAGTTCCTTAGGCTTTGATGCCTCATGATTGAGCATAGCTCTGTTCAAGTAGAGTGTGATTTTGCTGTGATCTGATAGGGGTGTCAGTGGACTGACTGAACGCTCTGAGAGACTCTGGGTTGAGGTCAGTGATAAAGTAGTCTACAGTACTACTGCCAATACATGAGCTATATGTGTACCTACCATAGGAGTCTCCTTGAAGCCTACCATTGACTATGTACAGACCCAGCGTCTGACAGAGCTGCAGTAGTTGTGACCGTTTTTGTTGGTTATGTTGTCATAGTTGTGTCTAGGGGGGCATATGGGGGAGGGAATGCTGTCACCTCCAGGCAGGTGTTTGTCCCCAAGTGTGCTGAAGGTGTCAGGTTCTTGTCCAGTTCTGGCATTTAGGTCACCACAGACTAGTACATGTCCCTGGGCCTGGAAATGGTTGATCTCCCCTCCAGGATGGAGAAGCTGTCTTCATTAAAGTATGGGGATTCTGTTGGGGGGATATAGGTAGCACACATGAGGACCTTTTTCTCTGTTCAGATAATTTCCTTATTAATTTCTATCCAGATGTAAAATGTTCCTGTTTTGACTAATTTAATAGAGTGGGTTAGGTCTGCTCTATACCAAATTAACATACCCTCTGTGTCTCTTCCCTGTTTCACACCTGGTAGTTTGGTGGATGGGACTACCAGCTCTCTGTAACCTAGAGGACAACCAGTGGGTCCGTCTCCTTTATACCATGTTTAAAGGATGACAATGTCTGTATTTCTGATTTCTTTGATGAAGTCCAGGTTCCTGCTCTTTAGGCCAAAGACAGATGACCTCAGACCTTGGATATTCCAGGATGAGATGGTAAAAGCTGTGTGTTTCATAATGTCTAGTGTTGTTTTCTATCCCTCACTATGTGCATTATTCTGTCTCTTCTGTAGCAGGCTTAAAGAAAGACCTGACAAGTAGGTGCGCAATGGATTGTGGTCATTGTAGTTAATTATCACGTTTTCTGCGCTAAACTATGTTGAATAGTTTGGAAACTTCAACTCCCTACTACGTCACACAGTTCAGGCTTGATCTGATTTATTTATCTGTGCATTGAGCAAACAGAAAAATTATATTAAAAAAAAACATAAAAAAATATTCAAACATGACCAACATTTGGGTTTAATCGCTCAGCACTAGTATGCAGAAGAGAGAGTCCTTCTGGCTGGCTCATCTATCAGGGCTGTGGTGTTGTTGTCCTGTCATCTCCAATGAGGTGAGTATACTGTATTCTAGTGGCCTGTATTCTGATGGCACGCAGCCCTCTATGCTGCACAGCACATCAAGCCATCTCTGACCTGTACACTAAATAACTGCACTATACTGCATTTAGATATATTCATACTGATACTGTACATCCATTCTCTGTTTATCAACCGTATACCCATTGTATATTTACATATCTGCTGAATGATACTCCAGCTGAAGCCTTTGGGTTTAGGGATGATACTCCAGGATTACACATTGTACTGAAGATGAATGACCCATGATGAAAATGATCTGATATTACATTGTATTGAAGATGAATGACCCATGATGAAAATGATCTGATATTACATTGTATTGAAGATGAATGACCCATGATGAAAATGATCTGATATTACATTGTATTGAAGATGAATGACCCATGATGAAAATGATCTGATATTACATTGTATTGAAGATGAATGACCCATGATCAAAATGATCTGATATTACATTGCATCACAGATACATTCAAGATACTGTATGACTTGACATCAGGGTGTCAGTGAGTTCTCCTGGTGTGGCTCACTGTAAATAAGGGAGTGGTTTGTATCATATCAGACTGTTGTCTCTGTCAGTCAGGAGACCCTCTCACCACATGAAGACTGGCGTGCCCTGGGAGGAGGACGGGGGACGGGGTGGTGAGTCCTTCATTTCCTCCCCTCTGCTACATAACAACATCCATTTCCACATTGCATGGAGAAGGAAATGTTTTCTTTATAACAGTAAAGGTCATCAGAAAGAGTGTCATGGTCCTGACATTGGGGTGACTAACTAACGACTACCATGACAACACAGTTCTCTCTCCAGTACCCTTCCCTCACTACAGGGGAATGAAAACACCCACTACTATCCCTTTTGGCCTCATTGCCAAAATCCCAAAGTATCCCTTTAACAGCAGAGCCCCATGCTGCAGCAGTAGCATGCTGAGAGGATGTCGACTCTTAAGACCGTCTCATTTGTCCTCTCCTCTGTGTGACAGACACATGAAAGAGGAAGTTCCAACCACTTCCCAATAACATGACCAGAAACATTGTGCTGATTCACAGATGCACACGGCCGCTCTGTTTGGTCACTCAGTTTTCCATCCAGAGATCTTGGCCACAACAAGTGGTTGGTTTTACATCCAGAAAGGCAATAAAAGCTAAAATGAGCGAACACTAATTTCTCATATTAGGTTATGTGAGTGAGCATGCATTCTAGACGTTAAACCCATGTTTTCACAATACAGCGATAATCTAGTCTACACACAGTTACTGTAAATGGCATTGGGATTTTTATAGTCCAGATCCATTTACATTGGATTGGAGACACCATTTGAGATATATGTACATAGTGCACTTTGCACAATTCAAACATAATCTCATCTTCAGGGATATTGACGTCGGGCTGAGAAAGTCATAATAAAACCATCAGGAGAAAGTCATGATAAAACCATCAGGAGAAAGACATGATAAAACCATCAGGAGAAAGTCATGATAAAACCATCAGGAGAAAGACATGATAAAACCATCAGGAGAAAGTCATGAGAAAACCATCAGGAGAAAGTCATGATAAAACCATCAGGAGAAAGTCATGATAAAACCATCAGGAGAAAGTCATGATAAAACCATCAGGAGAAAGTCATGATAAAACCATCAGGAGAAAGACATGATAAAACCATCAGGAGAAAGACATGATAAAACCATCAGGAGAAAGTCATGATAAAACCATTATAAAAGAGACGTTGTTTACCATAGTGATAAAACAGGGCTATAAATCTTGGTGATGCTGTTCAGTTAGACTGTAGTGAGAAGATACAGGACCAGCAGAGAAACACAGAGGCTTTCCCTTCCACAGCACAGAGAAATATGAGCACTAAGGTTGGCAGTACATTTCTCTCCCCCATGAGATGAAACATTAGCACAGGGTAACACCAGTTGAAACATTAGCACAGGGTAACACCAGTTGAAACATTAGCACAGGGTAACACCAGTTGAAACATTAGCACAGGGTAACACCAGTTGAAACATTAGCACAGGGTAACACCAGTTGAAACATTAGCACAGGGTAACACCAGTTGAAACATTAGCACAGGGTAACACCAGTTGAAACATTAGCACAGGGTAACACCAGTTGAAACATTAGCACAGGGTAACACCAGGCAGACAGCACCTTTCACCTAGTTGGCAGTGACTTCCCAGTCCTTCCTTCTCCTCCGAAGGCCCAGGCTAGATCCTGTCTCCGAGCCCAGGCCAGATCCTGTCTCCCAGCCCAGGCCAGATCCTGTCTCCCAGCCCAGGCCAGATCCTGTCTCCCAGCCCAGGCCAGATCCTGTCTCCCAGCCCAGGCCAGATCCTAGGTTGTGTCTATACAAATAGTTAGCTACAGTAGTCAGCTACTGCCATCAGTTGTTGTTGTGTTATTATCATATTTAGCTGTTCCACAGTTTCTAGAATGCATCCTGGCATTTAAATATAGATTGGGAAAAGGAAGTCCAGACATACTGTGAACACATTTAGGATAGATTCTTTATTTCTTTGTCAAGCAGCTACAACAAAACACAGGGCAGGTACAAAATGCCAGAACGAAAATACACAAAAGACAGATACATGATACATGATACATAGAGCGGCAGTATGAAAAAGTATAGAAATACAAGATATCTGGAGTGTAAAAAAGCTATAAAAAGACATAGCATAGTATGGGTGGTTGGCTGAATATGTACACTATACATTGGTGGATGTTGGATGGTTAACTATACTATACAGGTCGATGGCAGAGAAATACTTCAGTAGCTAAAAATGTGTATGATATAAGTGAGGGTAATAATAGTTTACTTAATAGACAGACTGGGTAAATGAACAGGTAAGTGAATATTTTGCATGGTTAAATTAACTGTACAGGTAAATATACAGTTAAATTTACAGGTAAGTGAATACTTGCATGGTTACATAAACTGTACAGGTAAATGACAAGAAGAGATACTTAAATAGCTAAATGTGTGTATGATATAATTTAGGGTAATAATAATAATTCCCTTAAAATACATTCATACTAATATGCATTCCTGAGTGAATGCCTACGTAAGTTCAGTCCAAGAATTACGTACAATATTGCACTTGATATGATATAACAACTGTACATGAGTATGTATATACAGACCTGAATGAATAAATAAGTCCTGAGTGAATGAGTGATTACAGTCCAGAGTTACTCACGGATGGATGCATAATTGATAAACTAGGTCCTAGCACCCCAACAGTTCCAGATCTATGTTGCCGACGGCACGGCACCCCGGTGAGGCATTATATAGTCTAATAGCCACAGACTATTCTATATACCTTCTACAGACTGGTAGAAGGTATGCAGTAGTTTACTGCACACGTTGAAGGACCTGAGCCTCCTCAGAAAGTAGAGTCGGCTCTGGCACGTTTTGCACAGAGCCCCGGTGTTACCAGCCCATTCCAGCCTGTTGTCCATATGGACTCCCAGGAACTTGTATGACCCAACTATTTCCACATCCATCCCCTGTATAGGGACTGCAGTCAGTTGGGCCCTGATGTTGAGCTGAAGGTAGTTCTGCTCACACCACAACACAAAGTCATTGAGAACTTCTGTAGGTGGCACATTTCAGAGTTATATCTGAAGTCTGAGGTGTAGAGGGTGAACAGGAAGGGGGACAGGACCGTTCCCTGGGGGGCCCCTGTGTTGCTAACTGCCCGTTCTGAGAGTGGGAGTTTATAATAGGATCACAATAAAGGATGTTGGGAAGCGTGGTGCGGTGGGAGCTTCTAACAGGATCACAAAAAAGGATGTTGGGAACCGTGGTGTGTTGGGGCTTTATAACAGGATCACAATAAAGGATTTTGGAAACAGTGGTGCGGTGGGAGTTTACAAAAGGATCACAAAAAAGGAAGTTGGGAACAGTGGCGCGGTGGGAGTTTATAATAGGATCACAATAAAGGATGTTGGGAAGCATGGTGTGGTGGGGGTTTATAACAGGATTACAATAAAGGATGTTGGGAACAGTTGTGCGGTGGGAGTTTATAACAGGATCACAATAAAGGATGTTTGGAATTGTGGTGCGGTGTGGCTTTATAACAAGATCACAATAAAGGATGTTGGGAACCGTGGTGTGGTGGGAGTTTATAACACAATCAAAATAAAGGATGTTGGGAACAGTGGGGCAGTGAGCGTTTATAACAGGATCACAATAAAGGATGTTGGGAACAGTGCTGCAGTGGGGGTTTATAACAGGATCACAATAAAGGATGTTGGGAACAGTGCTGCAGTGGGGGTTTATAACAGGATCACAATAAAGGATGTTGGGAACAGTGCTGCAGTGGGGGTTTATAACAGGATCACAATAAAGGATGTTGGGAACAGTGCTGCAGTGGGGGTTTATAACAGGATCACAATAAAGGATGTTGGGAACAGTGGAGAAGAAAGAGGAGAACAGAGGAAGAAATGTGGAGAGGAGGAGAGGTGAGGAGGAAGAGAGGGGTGCACTGAGGTAGAGGAGGGCCTCAGGGCATGCCTGGTAAAAGAGGGAGAGAGGTGACCACATACCATCTAGGCTGTTTTGGGCCTTTAGAGTTTGAAAGTTGATACATCTGTTCTGTGTGCAGCTTTGCAAATCAAACCTCCATCTGAAAACAATCCCAGGGTTAAAAGGTTGGTTCAAGGGTACCTCTAGTTAGGTTGTTCCATCTTGAACACAAGAACATCCAACATGTTTGGCTGGCTTACAGATGGACTCTGGGGGCATTGGATGGATCCAGCATTCTAAAGAAAACACTAAAACAATACGAACCATAGGCAGCTAGCATTACCCGCGTTGGGTTTACATACGACGGAGATATTCACTATGTCCAATATGGCACCCTATTCCATAAACAGTGCACTACCTTTGACCTGAGCCCTTAGGGAATAGGCCCAGCTAGCACATAACGTTCTGAGAACCATATGTTTCTTACAGCGTGTTTAGAGCGCGGTTGTCCCATGGTTATTTAGCATACAACCTTCCCACAGCGTTCTGGGAATGGTGCAGGATAGCTGCTCGGCTTGGGAACATTCTCAGCACATTTAAGGAACTAGACAAAAAAACGTTATGTCATTACTTTAACAGAACGTGTCCTAAAAGTTCAAACATGGTTATATTTAATTGTAATTTTGGTAATGTTCTATGAACGTTATCCAACTGGTTTGACATTGGGAATGTTCTCAAATAGTTCAGAGAACATTAAGAAACAATGTTCTCGTGTGGGAATGTCAATACTTCAGCATAACATTTCCTACAGGTTTCCTCATGGTTCTATTTAAAGTCATCGAGGACGTTAAGAAAACTTCCCATAAAAAACTAAAGGAAACTTGGGTAACATTCAGAGAACTTGCCAGTATATTAACTATATGCTATCTAACTTGTCAGGTAGCCTAACGGTTAGAGCATTGGTCCAGTAACCGAAAGGTCGTTGGTTCGAATATCCGGAATCCGAACCGACAAGGTGGTGTCATTGAGCAAGGCACTTAACCCTAGTTTGCTCCAGGGGCCGACCCTGTAGATAGGACTTAACCCTAATTAGCTCCAGGGGCCGACCCTGTAGAGAGGCCTTAACCCTAGTTAGCTCCAGGGGCCGACCCTGTAGATAGGCCTTAACCCTAGTTAGCTCCAGGGGCCGACCCTGTAGATAGGCCTTAACCCTAGTTAGCTCCAGGGGCCGACCCTGTAGATAGGCCTTAACCCTAGTTTGCTCCAGGGACCGACCCTGTAGATAGGCCTTAACCCTAGTTAGCTCCAGGGGCCGACCCTGTAGATAGGCCTTAACCCTAGTTTGCTCCAGGGGCCGACCCTGTAGATAGGACTTAACCCTAGTTTGCTCCAGGGGCCGACCCTGTAGATAGGACTTAACCCTAGTTTGCTCCAGGGGCCGACCCTGTAGATAGGACTTAACCCTAGTTTGCTCCAGGGGCCGACCCTGTAGATAGGACTTAACCCTAGTTTGCTCCAGGGGCCGACCCTGTAGATAGGACTTAACCCTAGTTTGCTCCAGGGGCCGACCCTGTAGATAGGCCTTAACCCTAGTTTGCTCCAGGGGCCGACCCTGTAGATAGGCCTTAACCCTAGTTTGCTCCAGGGGCCGACCCTGTAGATAGGCCTTAACCCTAGTTTGCTCCAGGGGCCGACCCTGTAGATAGGACTTAACCCTAGTTAGCTCCAGGGGCCGACCCTGTAGATAGGCCTTAACCCTAGTTTGCTCCAGGGGCCGACCCTGTAGATAGGCCTTAACCCTAGTTTGCTCCAGGGGCCGACCCTGTAGATAGGCCTTAACCCTAGTTTGCTCCAGGGGCCGACCCTGTAGATAGGCCTTAACCCTAGTTAGCTCCAGGGGCCGACCCTGTAGATAGGCCTTAACCCTAGTTTGCTCCAGGGACCGACCCTGTAGATAGGCCTTAACCCTAGTTAGCTCCAGGGGCCGACCCTGTAGATAGGCCTTAACCCTAGTTTGCTCCAGGGGCCGACCCTGTAGATAGGCCTTAACCCTAGTTTGCTCCAGGGGCCGACCCTGTAGATAGGACTTAACCCTAGTTTGCTCCAGGGGCCGACCCTGTAGATAGGCCTTAACCCTAGTTTGCTCCAGGGGCCGACCCTGTAGATAGGACTTAACCCTAGTTTGCTCCAGGGGCCGACCCTGTAGATAGGACGTCATTTTAACTAAGAATTTGTTCTTAAATGACTCAAGAACAAATTAAATAACTACCCAAAATTCACTGACTTGATTATTCCCGTCATTCTTAGTTTAGCGGTATAGTCGTTGTTTGTTCTCAATGGCCATTCGGGTACTTTCGTAAATTCTCTCTGGCTATCTACTCTGATTTCAGAGCACTCTCGTCTGAGTGTTTAATCTTTATTTAACTAGGCAAGTCAGTTAAGACAAATTCTTATTTACAATGACGGCCTACCCCGGCCTCCCCTAACCCGGACGGCTGTGCTAATTGTGCGCCGCCCTACGGGACTCCCGATCACAGCCGGTTGTGATACAGCCCGGGATCGAACCAGGGTCTGTAGTGACGCCTCTAGCACAGCTCTAGCACTGAGATGCAGTGCCTTAGACCGCTGCACCACTAGGGAGCCCAGTGCACCGAATAACTGATGAATTTACTAGCGCTCAACACCGTTTAATATGGCTGGTGTCAGTAAACATCGCCAGAAAAGCGTAGTTAAATTGTTACCAGCAGCCCAGTTACAGTCAACGCTCTGGATAACATGACAACAGCCTGACCAGCTCTGCTAGGGCGAGTAAATGGTCAGAGAGGTGTTCTCTCATGTTTGTCTGGAAGTAGCTATCCATCTAGCCAACGTTAGCTTGGGTGCTTGACTGCCGTTGTGAGGTCAGACCGCTGGGATCAGCCTTACTCCTGGGCCCAAACGTCCAGTGTGCGCTCCGAGAGTGAAACGCTCTGAATTTACAAACGGACAATCTGACAATGCTCTGAATTTACAACCACCCAGAGTGAATTCTGAGCACATCAGATTTAATTTAAGAACATAACTGAAGTCGCAAAATGTCTAGCTAGTAATTTGTTATGCTAACAAGCTAGCAAGAGGTTGCTTAGCAACATCATCAACTTCCGGCAGACAGGCGAAGAGATTTGGAAATCTATTTAGAATCATTAAAACTTATACAAAAAATGTATTCTCTACGTTTGTATTTGATTTGATATAATGTGGATTTGTATTATGTTGTATTATGTTGTATTATGTTGTATTATGTTGTATTATGTTGTATTATGTTGTATTATGTTGTATTATTTCCCTTTGGCTGTTTTACATGTTACTGTTTAATTAAACAAATGTTTTAATGGACACTCAACTGAAAGGATACAGTTTCTTTACAGTATACTAAAATGAACTAATAATATATCAAGTATGTATTATAAACTGGGTGGTTCAAGCCCTGAATGCTGATTGGCTGACAGCCGTGGTATATCAGACCGTATACCAAGGGAATGACTTACTGACCCCCTCATGCCTTACTGCTTAAGTATGTACTCATTAAGTATGTAGTATACAGTATGTTAGTATGGGCATTCGAACGCAGCTTCTATAGCCTCTTTCTTATTAAGTGTGTTGAGGTGTGTTGGCCGCGCCCAGTAATTGGCCATACATGGGGTTAATGAGTGCTTGTTTTCTTTGAAATGGGGTCTGTTTGAACAAACTAAAGTGAACAGTTTTGTGTCCATAAAAATCTCCATTCTGGAGGCGCAGTGGACTAATTCCATGGATAGAGAACAAAATATTAGAGGTTTGAATCTCACTGATGGCGTGTCACAATAAAAAATACATGTGTTCCATCTTCCATGTGTCCTATCTGAGCTCAGAGTTCTTAACAGTTAACACAAAATAAGCTATCAGTGATATTAAGTCTTACTGACTGAAACATTCTGTGAACGTTTTAAGGAAGTTATAACAAAAAAACTCAAAATTATTAGGTCGTTAATAAAACCTTGTAGGAAAACTTTCAAGGAACCAGAGTAACACGTTCTCAGAACCTCCATCCAACCTAAAAATGTATGTTCCCAGAACAAGCGAAATGTTCACTTTCGTTCTCAGAATGTTTAAAAAACTCTGTTTTAACATATGGCCAGCACTCACAGGAAACCAAAAACGTATGTTCCCACAACTTCCAAGGAACCAAATGTGCTAGCTTGGGGTGCCATTTGGGACGCACACATTCATGTGGAACACAATAACCTCAGTAGTATAACTAACTGCCCTCTCTATGCATTTTGAAATCCCAACCAACGTGTTGCTAAACTAAGGCACAAGTGATTTTGAAACATGTTGGGGTGCAAACTGTCGGTTATTGATGTTTGTGGTCAGGTAGTTCTGCAAAACCTGCCTGCCGTTTACGGGACGTACAAGATTATTGACCAATAAACACCGCTAGGAGGAAACGTAGAGGATTTACACACTTACATGAAGGCTACGTTTACCACAGTTAATGCCCTTATTAATCTGATCAAGGTCATTGTTTCAGCTTGATGCAATAAACCAACCAATGCAATCATTCAACAAACGATCAATCAATAAACCAGTTATTGAGTAAATAAATACATAAATTAATCAACCGATCGATCAGTCAATCAACTAACCAAACAATGTCACCGACAAACGTGTTTGATAACTGTAGCGTCATTTGACGTAGTAGCATTATATAACCCCTTACCGTACCTTGCACCATTCAGCTCAACAGAACAACCAGTTAGTCACTTCTTAATAACATGGCTGCCTCCCAAACAGCTTTCAGCCAAACCTCTCAGCCTAACAATCAACACACAGCACACCTCGTCACCGGACCCTTACATCACTGAGTTGAAGCCTGCTGTATTTGTAGCCTGCTGTATTGTACAGCCACCTAAAAGCCCATAAAAGCACCTCAGAGATTGTGAGGCTCTTACCCCTGCACCCTGTTCACTGTGCCCGCCTTAGCTTGCCCGTGGTGCCCCCTGCCAGCCAGGCCATGTGTGTCTGGAGGCTTGTCCGTGGTGCCCCCTGCCAGCCAGGCCATGTGTGTCTGGAGGCTTGTCCGTGGTGCCCCCTGCCAGCCAGGCCATGTGTGTCTGGAGGCTTGTCCGTGGTGCCCCCTGCCAGCCAGGCTATGTGTGTCTGGAGGCTTGTCCGTGCTGCCCCCTGCCAGCCAGGCCATGTGTGTCTGGAGGCTTGTCCGTGCTGCCCCCTGCCAGCCAGGCCATGTGTGTCTGGAGGCTTGTCCGTGGTGCCCCCTGCCAGCCAGGCTATGTGTGTCTGGAGGCTTGTCCGTGCTGCCTGCCTGTCAAAATCATGGGCATTAATATGGAGTTGGTCCCCCCCAAGTTATATAGCATAGAGTTATTTAACTAGGCAAGTCAGTTAAGAACAAATTCTTATTTACAATGACGGCCTACAGCGGCCAAACTCTGACGACTCTGGGCCAATTGTGCGCTGCCCTATGGGACTGTTTTACAGTAGCCACCCGTTGTCTCTTGGTAAAGCCTGCCATTCAATGAGCACAGCATTTCTTTTTCAACTTGAATCAATGAGTCCAATCAGTCCTCCATGACAACAACATCATGAACAACAGAGTAGGGCTGGATAATAAGTCCTTAGTTTTGGGGTCAGGTTCAGGTTAAACTATTTGGCTAAACTATACTTCCATATTTCCAAGTCCCATTCTTGAAGATCAAGGGGTATAACATTTATTGGAATGACTGGAATTCTGATAGACTTTGGTTTTTAATGTAAAGATATAATTTAATGGTATTATTATATGTAGTAGAAAGTGATGGGTTAGAAGAAGCCTACATACAGTGGGGAGAACAAGTATTTGATACACTGCCGATTTTGCAGGTTTTCTTACTTACAAAGCATGTAGAGGTCTGTAATTTTTATCATAGCTACACTTCAACTGTGAGAGACGGAATCTAAAACAAAAATCCAGAAAATCACATTATTAATTATTTTTAAATAATTAATTAGCATTTTATTGCATGACATAAGTATTTGATCACCTACCAACCAGTAAGAATTCCGGCTCTCACAGACCTGTTAGTTTTTCTTTAAGAAGCCCTCCTGTTCTCCACTCATTACCTGTATTAATTTCACCTATTTGAACTCGTTACCTGTATAAAAGATACCTGTCCACACACTCAATCAAACAGACTCCAACCTCTCCACAATGGCCAAGACCAGAGAGCTGTGTAAGGACATCAGGGATAAAATTGTAGACCTGCACAAGGCTGGGATGGGCTACAGGACAATAGGCAAGCAGCTTGGTGAGAAGGCAACAACTGTTGGCGCAATTATTAGAAAATGGAAGAAGTTCAAGATGACGGTCAATCTCCCTCGGTCTGGGGCACCATGCAAGATCTCACCTCGTGGGGCATCAATGATCATGAGGAAGGTGAGGGATCAGCCCAGAACTACACGGCAGGACCTGGTCAATGACCTGAAGAGAGCTGGGACCACAGTCTCAAAGAAAACCATTAGTAACACACTATGCCGTAATGGATTAAAATCCTGCAGTGCACGCAAGGTCCCCCTGCTCAAGCCAGCGCATGTCCAGGCCCGTCGGAAGTTTGCCAATGACCATCTGGATGATCCAGAGGAGGAATGGGAGAAGGTCATGTGGTCTGATGAGACAAAAATAGAGCTTTTTGGTCTAAACTCCACTCGCCGTGTTTGGAGGAAGAAGAAGGATGAGTACAACCCCAAGAACACCATCCCAACCGTGAAGCATGTAGGTGGAAACATCATTCTTTGGGGATGCTTTTCTGCAAAGGGGACAGGACGACTGCACCGTATTGAGGGGAGGATGGATGGGGCCATGTATCGCGAGATCTTGGCCAACAACCTCCTTCCCTCAGTAAGAGCATTGAAGATGGGTCGTGGCTGGGTCTTCCAGCATGACAATGACCCGAAACACACAGCCAGGGCAACTAAGGAGTGGCTCCGTAAGAAGCATCTCAAGGTCCTGGAGTGGCCTAGCCAGTCTCCAGACCTGAACCCAATAGAAAATCTTTTGAGGGAGCTGAAAATCCGTATTGTCCAGCGATAGCCCCGAAACCTGAAGGATCTGGAGAAGGTCTGTATGGAGGAGTGGGCCAAAATCCCTGCTGCAGTGTATGCAAACCTGGTATAGAACTACAGGAAACGTATGATCTCTGTAATTGCAAACAAATATTAATTGTACCAAATATTAAGTTCTGCTTTTCTGATGTATCAAATACTTATGTCATGCAATAAAATGCAAATGAATTACTTAAAAATCATACAATGTGATTTTCTGGATTTTTGTTTTAGATTCCGTCACTCACAGTTGAAGAGTACCTATGATAACAATTACAGACCTCTACATGCTTTGTAAGTAGGAAAACCTGCAAAATCGGCAGTGTAATCAACCCATAAAGTAACATGTAACATCCATATATGGCCAACTATGTAAACTTTAACATTGATTTATCCTGTAATAAATGTTGTTCAATCAGTAACATCCATGTTAGTCTTCTTCTAATGTCTCTTAAGGGGAAAGTAATCTAAAAGTAACTGAATGTAATCAGATTACGTTACTGAGTTTGGGGTAATACAAAAATGACATTACTGATTACAATTCTGGACAGGTAACTAGTAACTAACAGATTACATTTAGAAAGTAACCTCCCCAACCCTGAACCCCCTCTGCTGCTATAACAGCCTCCACTCTTCTGGGAAGGCTTTCCA
The DNA here is from genome assembly GCA_023634145.1 of Thymallus thymallus. Classification (NCBI taxonomy): domain Eukaryota; kingdom Metazoa; phylum Chordata; class Actinopteri; order Salmoniformes; family Salmonidae; genus Thymallus; species Thymallus thymallus. Next base: position 902,233 of record CM042380.1, on the reverse strand, counting down.
CTAGATGTTGGAACATTGCTGCGGTGAATTGCTTCCATTCAGCCACAAGAGCATTAGTGAGGTCAGGCACAAATGTTCGGCGATTACGCCTGGCTCACAGTCAACGTTCCAAATCGTCCAAAAGGTGTTCGATGGGGTTGAAGTCAGGGCTCTGTGGAGGCCAGTCAAGGTCTTTCACAGTAACATTGTGGTAAAGCTGCCTCCATTCCAGTCTCCTGTTAGGAGCAGTAACATTGTGTTAAAGCTGCCTCCATTCCAGTCTCCTGTTAGGAGCAGTAACATTGTGAGTACATGTGTTTGTGTGCGTGAGTACATGTGTGTGTGTGTGTACATGTGTGTGTGTGAGTACATGTGTTTGTGTGCCTAAGTACATGTGTTTGTGTGCGTGAGTACATGTGTGTGTGTGAGTACGTGTGTGTGTGAGTACATGTGTTTGTGTGTGTGAGTACATGTGTGTGCGTGAGTACCTGTGTGTGTGTGCGTGAGTACATGTGTTTGTGTGTGTGTTTGTGTGACTAACTCCTTGGCAGGGGTGAGAATAAATCAATCCCTTTGGGATCTAGCTTTCACGTGTGTCGGGGGTTAAAAGCTCTGTGTAGAGGGGCTCTGGTGACGTGTGATCCCTCCTCTCTCTCTCTCTCCTCCGTCCACATCCATTACCCCTGTATCAGAGCCCCTCTGAGAAATTATGTCAGTGTTGACCTCCCCCACTGCCCCCCTCTCTCCTCCTCTCTTCCCCAAACACGTACCCCAGTAAGGGCCAGGGATGCAGCCGCTGAGCTTCCCCCAGAACAGGCTCCCCCGGCGGGGTCTGTACGCAGCGGGCCTGGCGCCCTAGCATGTGTTTCCCATTGAAAAGAAGAAGAAGAAGAAGAAGAAGAAGAAGATCCCACCAGTGGCCAGGGGAGGAGCACAGCAGAGAGGAGGATCAGTCATTTCCACCAAGGTGCCTCTCTGGCCGATATTAATGACCCATTATGACCTCTACTCTCTCTCTCTCCCTCTTTCACTCACTTTCTCACTTTCTCTATCCCTGTCTCCTTCTGCTATGTTGATCTGTACCTTGTAGGAACAGCCTCTGTCTCCAGTAGGGTTTAACAGTCACATGTACAGGGTTGTAGGTGTGATTGCAGGACTAAGTGAAACAAAACAAAGCAATGGTAATAAAAACAACTGTAATAGAAATAGCACTATATACACATCATAACTGTAGCAGTGATGAATAAATCCATGTCCATTGGGGTGGAGGCAGGGTGAAGCTTCCTCTCCTGCTGCCCGGCTCCGTGTTGCTTGCTGGGGGAAGATGTTTGGTTGTGTTTTCAGCCTCAGTGAGAATTTTGATTTTGGGCTGAGCCCAGTACGATAGGATATCTCCAGGGATATGACAGGAAGTGTGGTGTATCTAATGGTTTACAGACCTGAGGAGAAAAGCATTGGCGTCGATTTCTGCTTGGATGATTATCTCAATTCAATTTCAATTCAATTTCAGTTCAATTTAAGGGCTTTATTGGCATGGTGAAGATATGTAAACATTGCCAAAGCAAGTGAAGTAGATAGTAAACAATACAAATTAACAGTAAACATTACACTCAGAAGTTCCAAAAGAAAAGACATTTAAAATGTAATATTATGTATATATACAGCGTTATAATAATGTGCAAATAGTTAAAGTATAAAAGGGAAAATAAATCAACATAAATATGGGTTGTATTTACAATGGTACTCCCTGTATATAGCCATGTTATTACCTGGTATCCCTGCACATTAACTCAGTACTGGTACACTATTCATATAGCCATGTTATTACCTGGTACCCCTGCACATCGACTACGTACTGATAAATAAACATTTTCCCCTGTAAATAAACATTTTATTACCTGGTACTTCTTATATATAGCCATGTTATTACCTGGTACCCCTGCACAAAGTCTCGGTACTGGTACTCCCTGTATACAGCCATGTTATCACCTGGTACTTCCTGTATATAGCCATGTTATTACCTTGTACTCCCTGTATATAGCCACGTTATTACCTGGTACTCCCTGTATATAGCCATGTTATTATCTGGTACTATCTGTATAAAGCCATGTTATTACCTGGTACTCCCTGTATATAGCCATGTTATTACCTGGTACTCCCTGTATATAGCCATGTTATTACCTTGTACTCCCTGTATATAGGCATGTATTTATATGGTACTTCCTGTATATAGCCATGTAATTACCAGGTACTTTATGTATATAGCCATGTTAATACCTGGTGCTTCCTGTATATAGCCATGTTATTACCTGGTACTCCCTGTATATAGCCATGTTAATACCTGGTACTTTATGTGTATAGCCATGTTGATACCTGGTACTTTATGTATATAGCCATGTTAATACCTGGTGCTTCCTGTATATAGCCATTTTAATACCTGGTACTTTCTGTAAATAGCCATGTTAATACCTGGTACTTCCTGTATATAGCCATGGTATTAGCTGGTACTTCCTGTATATAGCCATTTTAATACCTGGTACTTCCTGTATATAGCCATTTTAATACCTGGTACTTTCTGTATATAGCCATGTTAATACCTGGTGCTTCCTGTATATATCCATGGTATTACCTGGTACTTCCTGTATATAGCCATGTTATTACCTGGTACTCCCTGTATATAGCCATGTTAATACCTGGTACTCTCTGTATGTAGCCATGTTAATACCTGGTGCTTCCTGTATATAGCCATGTTAATAACTGGTACTTCCTGTATATAGCCATGTTATTACCTGGTACTCCCTGTATATAGCCATGTTAATACCTGGTACTTCCTGTATATAGCCATGTTAATAACTGGTACTTCCTGTATATAGCCATGTTATTACCTGGTACTTCCTGTATATTGCCATGTTAATACCTGGTGCTTCCTGTATATAGCCATGTTATTACCTTGTACTCCCTGTATATAGATAGCCATGTTATTACCTTGTACTCCCTGTATATAGCCATGTTATTACCTGGTACTCCCTGTAGATAGCCATGTTATTACCTTGTACTCCCTGTATATAGCCATGTTATTACCTGGTACTCCCTGTATATAGCCATGTTATTACCTGGTACTCCCTGTATATAGCCATGTTATTACCTGGTACTTCCTGTATATTGCCATGTTAATACCTGGTACTTCCTGTATATAGCCATGTTAATACCTGGTGCTTCCTGTATATAGCCATGTTAATACCTGGTGCTTCCTGTATATAGCCATGTTATTACCTTGTACTCCCTGTATATAGATAGCCATGTTATTACCTTGTACTCCCTGTATATAGCCATGTTATTACCTGGTACTCCCTGTATATAGCCATGTTATTACCTTGTACTTCCTGTATATAGCCATGTTATTACCTGGTACTTCCTGTATATAGCCATGTTAAGTCAATCATGGTTAAAGAAGTCTGTTCCAGATTGTGATGTGTCTCTGACGGGTTATAAGGTATTTAGATCTGACAGAGTTGGCAGAGGTGTGGGTGTCGCCATATTCCTAAAGAGCAACTCAATGTTTCTGTGTCTCTTCCCACCTCTGCCCCTGAGCAGTTTAATGTCTAGTCCTAAATGTGGGTAATAATGGCCAACTGAGACTAGTGGGAATGTATCCCCCTCCCTCGGCTCCGCCTTGTGCTGTAAGCAAATTGTATGAAATACTCTCTGACTATGCTAAATCTGAATTATTAATATTTAGTGACTTTAATCTGGATTGGTTTATACCAGTATTAGATAGCCAGAAAGATATTTGTACTGAGCTAAATCTAAGTCAGCTGATAACTAAACAAACTCGTCCTAACTTTAAATACCCTGAAGAATCAACTATTTTAGAAATTATTCTAACAAATCCCCTCATAAGTTTACAGCCAATGGAATCTTTGCTAATGAGCTCAGTGACCATTGTCCAGTTGCCTGCAGTAGAGATGCTAAGCCTCCTAAATCCCGCCCACGCATTATTACAAAGATACATTTTGGGAATTTGAATGAGCAAGATGTCATGTCTGATCTGGTGTTGTGTGACAACTCTCTCTGACTCGGATCAGGCCCTAAACTGTTCTACTTCTCTGGTTGACACTGTTCCAGATAAGCAGGTTCCTTATAAAAAACTAAAAGCAAAGGACAGATCAAACCCTTGGTTTACGCATGAATTGTCTGAAATGTAGCTTGGGCTAAAGCTAGATTGACTGATACTATGTCACAGACTGATCCCACCACGGTGTGCCAGAGAGCGCTACAGGAGGTCCTTCCTGCCGGCAGCTATTAGACTATATAATGCCTCACCGGGGTGCCGTGCTGTCGGCGACATAGATCTGGAACTGTTGGGGTGTTAGGACCTAGTTTAACATTTATGCATCCATCCGTGAGTAACTCTGGTCCGTAATCACTCATTCACTCAGGACCTATTTATTCATACAGGTCTGTATATACATACTCATGTACAGTTGTTATATCATATCACGTGCAATATTGCTAGTAATTCTTGGACCTAATTTACGTAGGCATTCACTCAGAATGCATATTAGTATCCTGTCAGTTGCACCTTTTCTCATTGCTTTTAGTATATCGAATGTGCAATACGTGTAGTTGTCTGTAATTAAACCCTGCGTACTAAGGACTGTATTTTAAGGGAATTACTATTATTACCCCAAATTATATCATACACACATTTAGCTATTAAGTATCTCTTCCTGTCATTTACCTGTACAGTTAATGTAATCATGCAAATTTTCACTTACATGTAAATTTAACCAGTCTGTATATTAAGTAAACTATTATTACCCTCGCTCATATCATATGCATTTTTAGCTACTGAAGTATTTCTCTGCCATCGACCTGTATAGTATAGTTAACCATCCAACATCCACTAATGTATAGTGTACATATTCAGCCAACCACCCATACTATGTAATGTCTTTTATAGCTTTTTTACACTCCAGACTTCTTGTATTTCTATACTTTTTCATACTGACGCTCTATGTATCATGTATCTGTCTTTTGTGTATTTTCGTTCTGGCATTTTGCACCTGCCCTGTGTTTTGTTGTAGCTGCTTGACAGAGAAATTTCCCCTCGGGATCAATAAAGTATCTATCTATATTATATAGTATGATCTGGGGAGAAGTTTGTCCATAATAAAGTGCTGCTCTGCTTTCTTAACAACAAAATCAACAAGGCAGGTCCTACAGGCCCTAGTTTTGTCGCACCTGGACTACATTTCAGTCATGTGGTCAGCTGACACAAAAAAGACAGGAAAATTCCAGTTGGCTCTGAACAGGGCAGCACGGCTGGACCTTAAATGGACATGGAGAGCTAACGTTGATATAATAATATGCATGTAATCTATCATGGCTCAAAGTAGAGGAGAGATTGACTGCATCACTACTTGATTTTGTGAGAAGTATTGATATGTCGAATACACCAAGCTGTCTGTTTAAACTACTCTCTCAGACACCCATACATACCCCACAAGACATGCCACCAGAGGTCTCTTCACAGTCCCCAAGTCCAGAACAGACTATGGGAGGAACACAGTACTACATAGAGCCATGAATACATGGAACTCTATTCCACATCAAGTAACTGATTCGAGTAGTAAAATCTGATTAAAAAAACAGATTAAAATACACCTTATGGAACTGCAGGGACTGTGAAGAGACACACACACAGGCACAGACACACACAGGCACAGACACATGATAACTCTACACACGAACACATGGATTTTGTGTTGTTGATATGTGGTAGTAGAGTAGTGGCCTGAGGGCACACAAATAATGTGTTGTGAAATCTGTTTCGAAATGCATTGTAATGTTTTGAAAATGTTATACTGAACAAAATCAGTCAATTGAAATAAATAAATTAGGCCCTAATCTATGGACTTCACATGACTGGGAATACAGATATAGTTCTGTTGGTCACAGATACCTTTAAATGTAGGGGCGTGGATCAGAAAACAAGTCAGTATCTGGTGTGACCACCATTTGTCTCATGCAGAGTGACACATTTCCTTCACATAGAGTTGATCAGGCTGTTGATTGTGGTCTGTGGAATGTTGTCCCACTCCTCTTCAATGGCTGTGGGAAGTTGCTGGATATTGGCGGGTGCTGGAACACACTGTCGTACACGTCGATCCAGAGCATCCCAAACATGCTCAATGGGTGATATGTCTGGTGAGTATGCAGGCCATGGAAGAACTAGGACATTTTCAGCTTCCAGGAATTGTGTACAGATCCTTGCAACATGGGGTCGTGCATTATCATGCTGAAACATGAGGTGATGGCGGCGGATGAATGGCATGACAATGGGCCTCAGGATCTTGCCACAGTGTCTCTATGCATTCAAATTGCCATCGATAAAATGCAATTGTGTTCGTTGTCCGTAGCTTATGCCTGCCAATACCATAACCCCACCTCCACCATGGGGTACTGCTTGCCCACACGACGCCATACACGCTTGGCAAAGGAGAAATGCTCACTAAAAGGGAAGTAAACAAATTTGTGCAAAACATTTTAGAGAAATGCGCTTTTTGTGTATATGGAACATTTCTGGGATTTTTATTTCAGCTCATGAAACACGGGACTTTACATATTTCTCTTCAGTATATATACAGTAACTGTTTCAATTTTGCCGGACCCCAATAAGAGTAGCTACTGCCTTGACAGGAACTAATGGGGATCCATAATAAACCCCAATAAGAGTAGCTACTGCCTTGACAGGAACTAATGGGGATCCATAATAAACCCCAGGAAGAGTAGCTGCTGCCTTGACAGGAACTAATGGGGATCCATAATAAACCCCAGGAAGAGTAGCTGCTGCCTTGACAGGAACTAATGGGGATCCATAATAAACCCCAGGAAGAGTAGCTGCTGCCTTGACAGGAACTAATGGGGATCCATAATAAACCCCAATAAGAGTAGCTACTGCCTTGACAGGAACTAATGGGGATCCATAATAAACCCCAGGAAGAGTAGCTACTGCCTTGACAGGAACTAATGGGGATCCATAATAAACCCCAGGAAGAGTAGCTGCTGCCTTGGCAGGAACTAATGGGGATCCATAATAAACCCCAATGAGTAGCTACTGCCTTGACAGGAACTAATGGGGATCCATAATAAACCCCAATGAGTAGCTACTGCCTTGGCAGGAACTAACGGGGATCCATAATAAACCCCAGGAAGAGTAGCTGCTGCCTTGACAGGAACTAATGGGGATCCATAATAAACCCCAGGAAGAGTATCTGCTGCCTTGGCAGGAACTAATGGGGATCCATAATAAACCCCAATAAGAGTAGCTGCTGCCTTGACAGGAACTAATGGGGATCCATAATAAACCCCAGGAAGAGTAGCTGCTGCCTTGGCAGGAACTAATGGGGATCCATAATAAACCCCAATAAGAGTAGCTACTGCCTTGACAGGAACTAATTGGGATCCATAATAAACCCCAATGAGTAGCTACTGCCTTGACAGGAACTAATAGGGATCCATAATAAACCCCAGGAAGAGTAGCTGCTGCCTTGGCAGGAACTAATGGGGATCCATAATAAACCCCAATAAGAGTAGCTGCTGCCTTGACAGGAACTAATGGGGATCCATAATAAACCCCAGGAAGAGTAGCTGCTGCCTTGGCAGGAACTAATGGGGATCCATAATAAACCCCAATGAGTAGCTACTGCCTTGACAGGAACTAATAGGGATCCATAATAAACCCCAGGAAGAGTAGCTGCTGCCTTGACAGGAACTAATGGGGATCCATAATAAACCCCAGGAAGAGTAGCTGCTGCCTTGACAGGAACTAATAGGGATCCATAATAAACCCCAGGAAGAGTAGCTGCTGCCTTGACAGGAACTAATGGGGATCCATAATAAACCCCAATAAGAGTATCTGCTGCCTTGACAGGAACTAATGGGGATCCATAATAAACCCCAGGAAGAGTAGCTACTGCCTTGGCAGGAACTAATGGGGATCCATAATAAACCCCAATAAGAGTATCTGCTGCCTTGGCAGGAACTAATGGGGATCCATAATAAACCCCAGGAAGAGTAGCTGCTGCCTTGACAGGAACTAATAGGGATCCATAATAAACCCCAATAAGAGTAGCTACTGCCTTAACAGGAACTAATGGGGATCCATAATAAACCCCAGGAAGAGTAGCTACTGCCTTGACAGGAACTAATGGGGATCCATAATAAACCCCAGGAAGAGTAGCTACTGCCTTGACAGGAACTAATGGGGATCCATAATAAACCCCAGGAAGAGTAGCTGCTGCCTTGAAAGGAACTAATGGGGATCCATAATAAACCCCAATGAGTAGCTACTGCCTTGACAGGAACTAATGGGGATCCATAATAAACCCCAGGAAGAGTAGCTGCTGCCTTGGCAGGAACTAATGGGGATCCCTAATAAACCCCAGGAAGAGTAGCTGCTGCCTTGGAACTAATGGGGATCCATAATAAACCCCAGGAAGAGTAGCTGCTGCCTTGACAGGAACTAATGGGGATCCTTAATAAACCCCAGGAAGAGTATCTGCTGCCTTGACAGGAACTAATGGGGATTCATAATAAACCCCAGGAAGAGTAGTTGCTGCCTTGACAGGAACTAATGGGGATCCATAATAAACCCCAGGAAGAGTAGCTGCTGCCTTGACAGGAACTAATGGGGATCCATAATAAACCCCAGGAAGAGTAGCTGCTGCCTTGGAACTAATGGGGATCCATAATAAACCCCAATAAGAGTAGCTACTGCCTTGGAACTAATGGGGATCCATAATACTGTAAATACAAATACAGAATCTTTCCAGATCCTTGGTATCCTTTGTCTGCATTTATGGACAGCCCTCTTCAATTCAAACCACAGGTTTTCAATGGGGTTCAAGTCTGGAGACTGAGATATCCATTGCAAATTGTTGATTTTTTGGTCAAATAACCATTTCTTTGTGGATTTTGACGCGTGCTTGAGGTCATTGTATTGGAAGATCCACTTCAGGCCAAGTGTCAGCCTCCTGGAAGAGGCAACCAGGTTCTGGCCGTTGACCTTCAGGAAGCTGAATGGCCCCATAACATCAGAGATCCAACACCATATTATACAGTAGATATGAGGTTCTTTGTTTGATCACAATGTTTGATCACAACCGTCCTCTACAGTACATCAATTAAATTTATCTGGAAACAGGCTGGAGCTCCTCCTACAGGCTGGAGCTCCTCCTACAGGCTGGAGCTCCTCCTACAGGCTGGAGCTCCTCCTACAGGCTGGAGCTCCTCCTACAGGCTGGAGCTCCTCCTACAGGCTGAAGATCCTCCTACAGGCTGGAGCTCCTCCTACAGGCTGGAGCTCCTCCTACAGGCTGGAGCTCCTCCTACAGGCTGAAGATCCTCCTACAGGCTGGAGCTCCTCCTACAGGCTGAAGATCCTCCTACAGGCTGGAGCTCCTCCTACAGACTGGAGCTCCTCCTACAGGCTGAAGCTCCTCCTACAGGCTGGAGCTCCTCCTACAGGCTGGAGATCATCCAACAGGCTGGAGATCATCCAACATGCTGGAGATCATCCAACAGGCTGGAGATCATCCAACAGGCTGGAGCTCCTCCTACAGGCTGGAGATCATGCAACAGGCTGGAGCTCATCCAACAGGCTGGAGATCATCCAACAGGCTGGAGCTCCTCCTACAGGCTGGAGCTCCTCCAACAGGCTGGAGCTCCTCCTACAGGCTGGAGCTCCTCCAACAGGCTGGAGCTCCTCCTACAGGCTGGAGCTCCTCCTACAGGCTGACAGGAAGATGCACCGTGGTGCCTCACACACACACACACACACACACATGTTAACATACATACACACACAGAATCACACACACACACATACACACCATCATGTCACTATCGCTGAGGCTGAGTCAATTACTCTAGGGATCCTGGGTAATTCAAACCAGACTTGAACACTCACAGCTGATTGGTTGACTCTGTGGTTACATTGGTCTACATAAATACCCCATAGAACCCAGCTAATAATACAGATATACAAAGTGTACAAAACATTAGGAACACCTTAATATCAAGTTGCACCCCTTTTGCCCTCAGAACAGCCTCAATTCGTTGGGGCATGGACTCTACAAGGTGTTGAAAGCGTTCCACAGGGATGCTGGCCCACGTTGACTCCAATGCTTCCCACAGTTGTGTCAAGCACAGGTGGCTGGTGGCGCCTTAATTGGGGAAGACAAGCTCATAGTAGCTAGAACGTAATAAATGGAATGGTATCCATGGATCCAGAATTGTATGTTTTTATTTTTAGGAACTCTGTTGGGCCTGGACCCCTGGCACCATATAAACACAAAATGTGCAGAATTGCAGGAAATTCGTTTTAAAATGGCTATTCGCCAAAAAGATGGTTGTGAACAGTTTGAACAGTCTGGGGTGCCGAGGTGGGGGTTTGTTACTATGCCGATAAATAAAAATATCCATCCGGACCTCAAATAGTACTTGAGTACCCCTGTAATACAGAACAGAATACAACTGTCCATTTGGGTTAAGAACAGACATGTGTCTCCTGCCTTTGGAAGAACTGATTCTGATTCTGTTAGTGGTAGAATTAAGCATCAGTGGTTTACATGCATTTAAACTTGAGACAGGTTAGGGTCCAATATTTCCCAGCTGTGTCCCTGACCTTGAGAGTTGATGTCTTACAGTTGAAGTGTATAAGTTGATTGTGAGGCTACAGTCTCTCTCTGCTGTCCTGTTGTAGAGGTGCCATTAAACAACACACTTCTAGGAAAACAATGGAGACATGATCAAACATCACCTGTTTTATTGATTAGGGACTCAGACTTCCCCTCAGGTGTTACTACAGGACTTATCTCATCCTATCTTATGTTAAGTCCTCCCCAGCCCGGTAAGCCCTGTGCCGGCTCCCCACAATCGACCTCCAGGGCGTGTGCCCAGCCCGGTACCTCCAGTGCCAGCCCCACTCACCAGACCTCCGGTGTGCCTCCCCAGCTCAGTAGCGCCAGTGACGGTTCTTAGCCCGGTGGTGTCAGTGGGTGTCCTCAGCGTGGTAGTGCCAGTACCGGTTCCTAGCTCGGTAGCACCAGGGCCGGTTCCTAGCCCGGTGGCGCCAGTGGGTGTCCCCAGCGTGGTAGTGCCAGTACCGGTTCCTAGCCCGGTGGCGCCAGTGCCGGTTCCTAGCCCAGTAGCTCCAGTACCGGTTCCTAGCCCGGTAGCTCCAGTGCGTGTCCCCAGCTTGGTAGCGCCAGTACTGGATTCTAGCCCGGTGGCGCCAGTGCCGGTTCCTAGCCTGGTAGCTCCAATGCCGGTCGTCAGCCCCGCTCCAGTGGCGGAGCAGTCCCCCTCCCCCCTACAGCCCTGCGCCTCGGGTCCTGTCTCATAGCAATGGTGACAATAATTACAATTTAACATTAACACTGGAATGATAGATGTGCAGATGATGATGTGCAAATAGAGATACTGGAGTACAAAATTAGCTAAAATAATCAAAATAAATATGGGGATGAGGTAGTAGTGTGGGCTATTTACAGAAGGGCTGTATACAGGTGTAGTGATCGATAAGCAGCTTTGACAGCTGATGCTTAAAGTTAGTGAGGGAGATAGGAACCTCTAGCTTCAAGGATTTTTACAATTCGTTCCAGTCATTGGCAGCAGAGAACTGGAAGGAATGGCAGCCAAAGGAGGTGTTGGCTTTGGGGATAACCAGTGAAATATACCTGCTGGAGCGCATGCTACGGGTGAGTGTTGCTATGGTGACCAGCAAGCTGATGACCAGCACAACTGATTGGTTCAAACACATGAAGAAGGAAAGAAATCTCACAAATTAACTTTTAACAAGGCATACTTGTTAATTGAAATGCATTCCAGGTGACTACCTCATGAAGCTTGAATGAGTAGGTGTCTCCAATCTTTTGACTGGCACTGTAGTTCCAGTACAGTTGATAGATATGAATCAGCAGCCAAGCCCATCCCGTACAGGACTGAACCTACACACTTACACACCCACCACTCTACACTACACCTGTATCATCATACATGCCCTCACACACACACACACGCACACAAACAAACACACCACACACACCTGTCTCATCCTGTATGCCTGGTATCTGCATCATCATTCAAACACCTGTCTAATCCAGAACCAGTCCGACCTGAGGAGGAATACCCAGTGACACCTCAACGTCTCTGGAGACAGGATGTGACATCATGTGACAGGATGTAGGCAGTGACCACTTCCTACGGGTGATTCCACTGGACAGGTTGAGACGGATCTTTCCTTCTGGGAAAGGAACCATAGTATATGGTGATGAGATGAGTAGCACGTAGAGTATCTGGGTGTGGACATAAAACCACAGACACAATGAGAACTGCAGGAAGTCACATGAATAGGACAGGATCAGTGATCATGCATATTGGATACTCCCATTGACAAACTATACATCTCTGTCAATATATTCTGTCATCACAATAAACCACTGGTGGACTGCTTTGGAAAGTAAAGGCCTGAAGGAGATGAGAAACGTGTGTGTGTTGTATCATGTTTTACACATCCGTGTGTCTAGTTAGGAACCACATGTTGTGTTACTGTGACACCAGTCTAGTTAGGAACCACATGTTGTGTTACTGTAACACCAGTCTAGTTAAGAACCACATGTTGTGTTACTGTAACACCAGTCTAGTTAGGAACCACATGTGTTACTGTAACACCAGTCTAGTACTGCTCCTCTTATGTCTACTAGCTTGCTACCTAAGTTAGCAAAATAATATTGATAAACTTTATTATATTTACTTGGACGCCTCACAATTGTATTCTTATTGAGAGAACTAACCAAGCTAGGTGTTGTCCTCACATTCTGTTGGAGCAATGACTGTGTCAGCCTTATCAAACAGGCTGACCACGCTGCTCGTTGGTCCTGCTCCTGCTCTCTGTCTCTCCCTAACGAAGACTACAAGGGTGAAGTGGCTACTCTTAGCAAACATTTAGCAAACTTCCACAAGCTCCTGGGGAATCCACGCCCACCTACTATCTCTTTGTCTTCTACTCCAGTAGCTGGACGCCGCTCTGGCCTGGTGGGTGTGTCGCCGCCTTGTCATCTCTCCACAGCCAACTGGCTGGTGCTCTGCAGTGATCCCTCTTCCCCTTCCCTGGAGAATGGAGTTAGTAGGTTGCTTCTGGATGACTTACCAACCAGCCATGGAGTCACGTCACTCACTTTGGAAGTTGAAAGCAGCCGCCTTTGGCAATAGAGGCCTCCTTGGTGGTGGGAAGCCTGGACCATATACAGACTAGAGACAATAGAGGCCTCCTTGCTGGTGGGAAGCCTGGACCAGATACAGACTAGAGACAATAGAGGCCTCCTTGGTGGTGGGAAGCCTGGACCATATACAGACTAGAGACAATAGAGGCCTCCTTGGTGGTGGGAAGCCTGGACCAGATACAGACTAGAGACAATAGAGGCCTCCTTGCTGGTGGGAAGCCTGGACCAGATACAGACTAGAGACAATAGAGGCCTCCTTGGTGTTTGGAAGCCTGGACCAGATACTGACTAGAGACAATAGAGGCCTCCTTGCTGGTGGGAAGCCTGGACCAGATACAGACTAGAGACAATAGAGGCCTCCTTGGTGGTGGGAAGCCTGGACCAGATACAGACTAGAGACAATAGAGGCCTCCTTGCTGGTGGGAAGCCTGGACCAGATACAGACTAGAGACAATAGAGGCCTCCTTGGTGGTGGGAAGCCTGGACCAGATACAGACTAGAGACAATAGAGACCTCCTTGGTGGTGGGAAGCCTGGACCAGATACAGACTAGAGACAATAGAGGCCTCCTTGGTGGTCCGGCGCCTTCATCCCTGGGGGCATCTGCTTCGAGATCGGACCGTGAGGGTGTCTGAGACTCCGGCCCCTTCATCAGCCACAATGGATTCTACGTCTGGCTCGGGTCCATCAGGCCCCACTTCCCATTGGTCCTCGAGGGTTCTGCTACCGTCCTACGATAGCTGCCGCGGGCTGACGCTGTCGTACTCCATGTGGGGTCAAACAACATTAGGAGGGCTAGCTCGTAACTGCTGAAAATGTATTTTAAAGAACTGATTCTAGCTCTGAAAGATTCCAAAAAGCAGCCGATTATTTCAGGCCTGGTATCATCGCTGAGAAGGCTGTAAAAGATTCAGCAGGCTGTTGTCATAGTGCTGCTTCAAATGTCCATTGTCCCAGTCATAATGTCCATTGTCCCAGTCATAATGTCCATTGTCCCAGTCATAATGTCCATTGTCCCAGTCATAATGTACATTGTCCCAGTCACAACACTGCTTTGCTTTGTCTTGACCAGGTCGCAGTTGCAAATGAGAACTTGTTCTCAACTGACCTACCTGGTTAAATAAAGGTGAAATAAAAAAATAAAAAAATAAATAATGTACATTGTCCCAGTCACAATGTACATTGTCCCAGTCATAATGTCCATTGTCCCAGTCATAATGTCCATTGTCCCAGTCATAATGTCCATTGTCCCAGTCATAATGTCCATTGTCCCAGTCATAATGTCCATTGTCCCAGTCATAATGTCCATTGTCCCAGTCATAATGTACATTGTCCCAGTCATAATCATAATGTACATTGTCCCAGTCATAATGTACATTGTCCCAGTCATAATGTACATTGTCCCAGTCATAATGTCCATTGTCCCAGTCATAATGTACATTGTCCCAGTCATAATCATAATGTACATTGTCCCAGTCATAATGTACATTGTCCCAGTCATAATGTACATTGTCCCAGTCATAATGTACATTGTCCCAGTCATAATGTACATTGTCCCAGTCATAATGTACATTGTCCCAGTCATAATGTACATTGTCCCAGTCATAATGTACATTGTCCCAGTCATAATGTACATTGTCCCAGTCATAATGTACATTGTCCCAGTCATAATGTAAGTAACATAATTTATGTCCCTCTAACTTCCCTGAATGCCTCTGTCAATCCTACAGCTATTGTATGCAGTAATGATGCGCCTATGAACCTGAGTTATACTGTTAGCACTGAGGTGGCGTGCCCTAGTAGGACGTCCACTGTGTGCAGCTCACCGTGCATCAGCTCAAACATTTATATCATTGTCATGTCAACCTCTGATAACACTCCCAGTAAAGCAATAGAAAAAATAAATAATCCCAGAAAAGTGAAGAAAAGAGACCACATGAACATATGTAGCAAAGAAACGGTTCATGAAATCAATAACTTGCTATTAACAGATTTTTTATTATTTGTTTTTATTTTTATTTTTTATTTAAGCTTTATTTAACTTGGCAAGTCAGTTAAGAACTACTTCTTATTTACAATGACGGCCTTCACCGGCCAAACTCGGACGACACTGGGCCAATTGTGCGCCGCCCTATGGGACTCCCAATCACAGCCGGATGTGACACAGCCTGGAATCTAACCAGGGTCTGTAGTGACTCCTCTAGCACTAAAGATGCAGTGACTCCTAATCACAGCCGGATGTGACACAGCCTGGATTCCAACCAAGTACTGTAGTGACACCTCTAGTACTGAGATGCAGTGTCTTAGACCGCTGCGGTACTGGGGAGCCCAAACATCTGTGGAATTAGAGGACTCTAATTCTGACATGAGATCCCCCACACATAACATTCATATACTACTATCTCTGAAACTCACTTAGATAATACCTTTGATGATACAGTGGTAGCAATACATGGTTTCAACATCTTCAGAAGAGACAGGAATGCCAATGGTGGAGGTGTTGCCGAGTATGTTCAGAGTCATATTCCTGTGAAGCTTATAGAGGATCTCATGTTGCCGTGTATGTTCAGAGTCATATTCCTGTGAAGCTTATAGAGGATCTCATGTTGCTGTGTATGTTCAGAGTCATATTCCTGTGAAGCTTATAGAGGATCTCATGTTGAACATTACAATACTCTAATTCCACTGATTTTAAAACTCGATCCTCCAGAAAGTGGAGAGAAACACTTATGCAGCTCCACTACATGATACATTTAAAAAGAAAAGTGCCTTAGACAGGATTACATACACATACTGACCAGCTGAAATAGACAGAAGCCTTCTATATGGCAGACCAATACCAGCTCCTCTCTCGGCATGTCATGGCTGGAGGGGAAGATGCTGTCTTATTCTGGGGTTTAATTAACAAGGCTAGAAATTTAACCATTGTATTGGTATTTACAGATACATACACGTTCACACAGACTGTATACCCCCTCCAATCATACACATACTGTATACCCCCTCTCATCATACATACTGTATACCCCCTCTCATCATACACATACTGTATACCCCCTCCCATCATACACATACTGTATACCCCCTCCCATCATACATACTGTATACCCCCTCCAATCATACATACTGTATACCCCCTCCAATCATACATACTGTATACCCCCTCCCATCATACATACTGTATACCCCCTCCCATCAAACATACTGTATACCCTCTCTAATCATATACATACTGTATACCCCCTCCCATCAAACATACTGTATACCCCCTCTCATCAAACATACTGTATACCCTCTCTAATCATATACATACTGTATACCCCCTCCCATCAAACATACTGTATACCCCCTCTCATCAAACATACTGTATACCCTCTCTAATCATATACATACTGTATACCCCCTCTCATCATACACATACTGTATACCCCCTCCCATCATACATACTGTATACCCCCTCTCATCAAACATACTGTATACCCCCTCCCATCATACATACTGTATACCCCCTCCCATCAAACATACTGTATACCCTCTCTAATCATATACATACTGTATACCCCCTCCCATCATACATACTGTATACCCCCTCCAATCACACATACTGTATACCCTCTCCAATCATACACATACTGTATACCCTCTCCCATCATACATACTGTATACCCCCTCTCATCATACACATACTGTATACCCCCTCCAATCATACACATACTGTATACCCTCTCCAATCATACACATACTGTATACCCTCTCCAATCATACACATACTGTATACCCCCTCTCATCATACACATACTGTATACCCCCTCTCATCATACACATACTGTATACCCCCTCTCATCATACACATACTGTATACCCCCTCCCATCATACATACTGTATACCCCCTCTCATCATACACATACTGTATACCCCCTCCCATCATACATACTGTATACCCCCTCTCATCATACACATACTGTATACCCCCTCTCATCATACACATACTGTATACCCCCTCTCATCATACACATACTGTATACCCCCTCTCATCATACACATACTGTATACCCCCTCTCATCATACACATACTGTATACCCCCTCCCATCATACATACTGTATACCCCCTCCCATCATACATACTGTATACCCCCTCCCATCATACACATACTGTATACCCCCTCCCATCATACATACTGTATACCCCCTCCCATCATACATACTGTATACCCCCTCTCATCATACATACTGTATACCCCCTCCCATCATACATACTGTATACCCCCTCCCATCATACATACTGTATACCCCCTCTCATCATACATACTGTATACCCCCTCCCATCATACACACAGCATTCTACAGGGTGTAGTCACAGTGCACCCTGCATACTACAGGGTGTAGTCACAGTGCACACTGCATACTACAGGGTGTAGTCACAGTGCACCCTGCATACTACAGGGTGTAGTCACAGTGCACACTGCATACTACAGGGTGTAGTCACAGTGCACCCTGCATACTACAGGGTGTAGTCACAGTGCACCCTGCATACTACAGGGTGTAGTCACAGTGCACACTGCATACTCCATAGTTTCGGGTGCATTAGGAAGAAGGAAACAGATGCTGGACAGCTAGAAGGTGGGAGGAGGAGAAGTCAGACTAAAAACATTATAGTAGGGAGAAGTGGTTGACCTTTACACTACACACACACACACACACACACACACACACACACACACACACACACACACACACACACAGGGCCCCATGACCAAGAGTCAATGTGACAGGAAGAGCCAGAGCAGAGGGGAACCAACTAAGACCCTATAATAATGCTCTGACTCTGCCAACACCCAGGCCATGTGCAGCTTCAATCTGGCATCTGTTCACTCTAAAAACCAACTGGCAAAGAGCTGCAGTTAATCTTCTAGGCTTCAGATAGTCTCTCACTGAGGCCTGCTGGAGAGATGGTGCAGGAGTTCTTTACCGTTTCAAAACAGACACCCCATGAAGTGGATGGAAAAGAGGAGTCATGGTTTCTCCTAATGGTTCAACTGTAAGAGGCAGACTGCATGTGTGGTATCCAAGACAACTACAAGAAACAGGGCTATATTAACAATCAAGGACCATATTGGAAGAAACAGGGCTATATTAAATATATATATTGTATGAGTGGTGACAGCCCATCCAGGGATCTCTAGCTCCCTCTATGGCCTGATCTCTGTTCTCCATACCTTCCTAAAGGTTGTTATACGTCTTGTATGAGTGGTGACAGCCCATCCAGGGATCTCTAGCTCCCTCTATGGCCTGATCTCTGTTCTCCATACCTTCCTAAAGGTTGTTATACGTCTTGTATGAGTGGTGACAGCCCATCCAGGGATCTTTACCTCCCTCTATGGCCTGATCTCTGTTCTCCATACCTTCCTAAAGGTTGTTATATCTAGAAATATAATGTATAGATATACTTCCACCATACCAACACCAGCTCCTCCATCTGACTGTATTGTAGAGCTGCACTAAAACGTTCTCCTATGTTCTACTATCATCAGTTTCAAAGGTCAAATCTACCACGGAACAAAGCACTATAGCAGTGCTACTGGTCAGGGCTAAGACAGGATCAGTTGAAACAGATATCAGGGCTAAGACAGGATCAGTTCAAACAGATATCAGGGCTAAGACAGGATCAGTTGAAACAGATATCAGGGCTAAGACAGGATCAGTTGAAACAGATATCAGGGCTAAGACAGGATCAGTTCAAACAGATATCAGGGCTAAGACAGGATCAGTTGAAACAGATATCAGGGCTAAGACAGGATCAGTTGAAACAGATATCAGGGCTAAGACAGGATCAGTTGAAACAGATATCAGGGCTAAGACAGGATCAGTTCAAACAGATATCAGGGCTAAGACAGGATCAGTTGAAACAGATATCAGGGCTAAGACAGGATCAGTTCAAACAGATATCAGGGCTAAGACAGGATCAGTTCAAACAGATATCAGGGCTAAGACAGGATCAGTTGAAACAGATATCAGGGCTAAGACAGGATCAGTTCAAACAGATATCAGGGCTAAGACAGGATCAGTTCAAACAGATATCAGGGCTAAGACAGGATCAGTTGAAACAGATATCAGGGCTAAGACAGGATCAGTTGAAACAGATATCAGGGCTAAGACAGGATCAGTTCAAACAGATATCAGGGCTAAGACAGGATCAGTTGAAACAGATATCAGGGCTAAGACAGGATCAGTTGAAACAGATATCAGGGCTAAGACAGGATCAGTTCAAACAGATATCAGGGCTAAGACAGGATCAGTTCAAACAGATATCACAGCTCTTATACAGTACAATGATCACATTGATTAGGGATCTGTCTAGAAGACAGATAAACAGCAACATCAACTCAATCATTTGATCATAAGATTTAGCCAGTCATGTTGTCTCAGTATCTAGATAGAAAGCAGAAACCCAATCCAAGCCAACTCTGCAGAGATCTGGCAGGACACTTAAAGTTAGCAGTTGGCTCACTGTATGTGAATACGTTATAAACTGAATGTCTAACTGACTGGCTGGCTGGCTGGCTGACTGACTAGTTGACTGGCTGACTGACTGGCTGACTGGCTGTGTTGAGGTCAGGGTTAGCTCAGTCATGCAGGATGTGGGAATGGCACTGGCCTGGGCAGGGTGGGGTGGGGAGCATGCAAGGCCATGTCACACTCTTACGGTGTGCAGGTCAGGGTTAGCTCTACTGTCCTATGGTTGGCTGCAGGAGGTGTGTATGGCAGCATGTTGGGCTGGGCAGAGCAGAGAGAGGGGCCAGAATGCAAGGCCATGTGTTTGCTGCAGGGGCTCAAGACAGAAGCCCTTGTCTTGTCAAAGCGAGGGGAGAGGAAAGCTCATGATCAACTGATTGGAATAAAGTAGGCTAATGCAAATGAAGGCATGTATCAAATTCTTGCTTATACTGAAACTCCCAAAGTCATATAACAGTTCTACTCATTTGAAGCAATAGTCATGTGTGGTGTGTGTGTGTGTGTGTGTGTGTGTGTGTGTGTGTGTGTGTGTGTGTGTGTGTGTGTGTGTGTGTGTGTGTGTGTGTGTGTGTGTGTGTGTGTGTGTGTGTGGTGTGTGTGTGTGTGTGTGTGTGTGTGTGTGTGTGTAGTGTGTGTGTGTGTAGTGTGTGTGTGTGTAGTGTGTGTGTGTGAAACACTTGATTTAGTTTCCATTATAGCATGTTACATGTTACTGATCAGTGATGGATGAACAACAGAATCCATGAACTACACACTACACACACACACACACACTACACACACTACACACACACACTACACACACACACACACACACACACACACACACAGATCCTCATGCTGTAATGGAAACTAAATAAAGAGTTTTGTGTATCTATTGACTGACGTAGTAGCCTTATATAATCTATCTACAATGGAGCTGTGAGACAGGTCCTGTTTGATGTGTCTTAACAGTCTACTTCAATATAATCAATCATTTATTCACGTCATCACACAGCATACGAGTCATTCATGCCTTTAAATATACGGCTATTATGAGAAAAACGTGGATTATATCACCATTGATATGAATATATGTATATGTATGGAAATCAACCATTAATCTATTCTGGAGGCCCTTTGCTGGAGGTTCACACGCCTCTTCTGCCTAATGGTACGTCCACCACTGACTGGCAGCTTGGCTCTGACAGCTGTATGTCTGACTGACTGTCTGGACATCAGGGTCAGCTCTGCTGTTCTACGGTTGGCTGCAGAATGTGGGCAGGGCAGTGGGCTGGACAGGGTGGGGTGGGCATAGAGAGGGTAAGGCCATGTGCTTGGCTCTTGGTTCTGTGTGATAGGTGGCAGCTTGGGTCTGACGGTTGCCAGGCAGCAGAGAGCACTAAAGGTGCTGTGTCAGTCATACAGTACAACCACAGGAGAGGAGGAGGCTGTTAACCTTTGGAGTACAAAGGTCTCTCTCTCTCTCAAAAAATACATTTCAAATGTCATATTATGTATATATACAGTGTTGTAACAATGTGCAAAGGCTCAGGTCCTTCAACGTGTGCAGTAAATTACTGCATACCTTCTACCAGTCTGTGGTCTGTTTTTCCTGGCCAAACTGCTGGCCATCATGGACAACGTCACCCACCCTCTGCACGCTATGGTTATGACGCAGAGGAGCACCTTCAGTCACAGACTGATCCCACCACGGTGTGCCAGAGAGCGCTACAGGAGGTCCTTCCTGCCGGCGGCTATGAGACTATATAATGCCTCACCGGGGTGCCGTGCCGTCGGCAACATAGATCTGGAACTGTTGGGGTGCTAGGACCTAGTTTAACAATTATGCATCCATCCGTGAGTAACTCTGGTCCGTCAGCACTCATTCACTCAGGACCTATTTATTCATGCAGGTCTGTATATACATACTCATGTACAGTTGTTATATCATATCACGTGCAATATTGCTAGTAATTCTTGGACCTAACTTACGTAGGCATTCACTCAGGAATGCATATTAGTATCCTGTCAGTTGCACCTTTTCTCATTGCTTTTAGTATATCGAATATGCAATACGTGCAGTTGTCTGTAATTAAACCCTTCGCACTAAGGACTGTATTGCTTTTATTTGCACTCCAGATATCCTGTATTTCTATACTTTTTCATACTGCCGCTCTATGTATCATGTACCGTGTATCTGTCTTTTGTGTACTTTCGTTGTGGCATTTTGCACCTGCCCTGTGTTTTGTTGTAGCTGCTTGACAATGAAATTTCCCCCTCGGGGGATCAATAAAGTATCTATCTATCTTCATCTTGGATAGTCTTCTTCACACCATGAAGCAGATGTTCTATCCATTGAAAGTTCAGCAAGGGATTTTGGATCTTTAGATCTTGCACCAGTTCAATAATCAATAATCCCTGGTGTGATTGACAGAGGAAGAGAATTCTCGGCAACAAATCCAAGAATGAGAGCCTGGAAAACAACATTTGATTAAACACCATGCATCCTAAATAAAATAATTTCCCAAAGTACTAAGTTTATTATCATTTTCATCACTGATTATCATTATTTTAAAGGTGTAACCTATTCTGCTATTTGTTCAGAACAGTATTTGTTATTTTAATTTATTTAATTGAGTAGGCCTATTTCCCCCCTTGGAGATCTGTTTAATTTCAGTCCATGTTTTGTTATGTCATTATTTCAGTTAATAACCAGCTGTTTCAAACACTGTAAAAAAAGAAGAGTTGACTGAAAAAGTCAGAAAACACTTACTTGATCCTGTGCAACACGATGCATAAAGGAGGAATTGATCTGGGTTTCTCTGGGTTGTTGTGTGGAGCCGCAACAATGATATTATCTGCTGCTGCTGCTGCTATCTCTATGCACATGTTCTGTTGTTGGATCTTCCACGCTTTCACGTGTTTTGGATGCTCCATATGGTTCCGGAGTGCAATCTTCCCACTTGTGCCATAGTTAATTGGGTGGTTGCAAATGTTGCAAACAGCCTTGCCTGGTTCCCTCATTTTGCTGAAGCAATTCAGTGAAAAGGTGTTTCCTTCAACTTGAACAGTCTCCAGCAACCAGCTCCATTTGAATCGATTCTTGATCCCCTCATCAATAGACTTTAATTCAGGGCTGTTCAATGTTAGCCTGGCCATGAGTCCGTGTATGCTGCAAATCAAGAAGAATGGACATTTTCTTCTGAATAACAATAGTAAATTCCTTCATTTGGTCTGACAGAGAAAAGCTGGATAAATTATTTATGGTGCTATAATTACATAATGTAATCAATATGAAATAATGTATTTATGTTTACATGTTTTGTTGTGTGACTCGGATTTGCGCGAGGCAGAAAACTAGCTGAGTCGGGAAGCGCGAGCGCAGAACGACTTCCAGCTTGAATTCGCACTGCCACAAAACAGCCTTAACCCGACTATCAAATAAACCCATGAAAAACAGTTACTACGAACTATGTAAACCCTTTAATCGAGCTATTACCCAAATTTACTTATTCACGGATACAACCGCTGTAAACGAGGGCCACAAAGGAAAAGAGCCGCAGGCAGTGTGCGTCCTCTTTCACCGCTAAAGTAAGCAATTCTATACAATACAGTCGACATGGAATGGTACCCCCCCTGCACCTCATCCCACATTGTTTTACGGATCTGCACGATTCACGTGGGTCACATTGTCAAATCGGAAAATCCGGAATTCAGCAGGTTGGTACAGCAAGGTGGTACAGCAGGTTGGTACAGCAAGTTGGTAAAGCAGGTTGGTTCAGCAGGTTGGTACAGCAGGTTGGTAAAGCAGGTTGGTACAGCAGGTTGGTTCAGCAGGTTGGTACAGCAGGTTGGTAAAGCAGGTTGGTACAGCAGGTTGGTAAAGCAGGTTGGTAAAGCAAGTTGGTACAGCAAGTTGGTAAAGCAGGTTGGTTCAGCAGGTTGGTACAGCAGGTTGGTAAAGCAGGTTGGTACAGCAGGTTGGTAAAGCAGGTTGGTACAGGAGGTTGGTAAAGCAGGTTGGTACAGGAGGTTGGTAAAGCAGGTTGGTACAGCAGGTTGGTACAGCAGGTTGGTACAGAAAGTTGGTACAGCAGGTTGGTACAGCAGGTTGGTAAAGCAGGTTGGTACAGCAAGTTGGTACAGAAGGTTGGTTCAGCAGGTTGGTACAGCAGGTTGGTACAGCAGGTTGGTAAAGCAGGTTGGTAAAGCAGGTTGGTACAGCAGGTTGGTAAAGCAGGTTGGTACAGCAGGTTGGTACAGCTGGTTGGTACAGAAGGTTGGTACAGCAAGTTGGTACAGCAGGTTGGTACAGCAGGTTGGTTCAGCAGGTTGGTACAGCAAGTTGGTAAAGCAGGTTGGTACAGCAAGTTGGTAAAGCAGGTTGGTTCAGCAGGTTGGTACAGCAGGTTGGTAAAGCAGGTTGGTACAGCAGGTTGGTACAGCAGGTTGGTACAGCAGGTTGGTTCAGCAGGTTGGTACAGAAGGTTGGTACAGCAGGTTGGTAAAGCAGGTTGGTTCAGCAGGTTGGTAAAGCAGGTTGGTAAAGCAGGTTGGTTCAGCAGGTTGGTACAGCAGGTTGGTACAGCAGGTTGGTTCAGCAGGTTGGTACAGCAAGTTGGTACAGCAGGTTGGTTCAGCAGGTTGGTAAAGCAGGTTGGTACAGCAGGTTGGTTCAGCAGGTTGGTACAGCAGGTTGGTTCAGCAGGTTGGTTCAGCAGGTTGGTACAGCAGGTTGGTACAGCAGGTTGGTTCAGCAGGTTGGTACAGCAAGTTGGTACAGCAAGTTGGTTCAGCAGGTTGGTACAGCAGGTTGGTACAGCAGGTTGGTTCAGCAGGTTGGTACAGAAGGTTGGTACAGCAGGTTGGTTCAGCAGGTTGGTTCAGCAGGTTGGTACAGCAGGTTGGTTCAGCAGGTTGGTACAGCAGGTTGGTAAAGCAGGTTGGTACAGCAGGTTGGTACAGCAGGTTGGTACAGAAGGTTGGTACAGCAGGTTGGTTCAGCAGGTTGGTACAGCAGGTTGGTTCAGCAGGTTGGTACAGAAGGTTGGTACAGCAGGTTGGTAAAGCAGGTTGGTTCAGCAGGTTGGTAAAGCAGGTTGGTAAAGCAGGTTGGTTCAGCAGGTTGGTACAGCAGGTTGGTACAGCAGGTTGGTTCAGCAGGTTGGTACAGCAAGTTGGTACAGCAGGTTGGTTCAGCAGGTTGGTAAAGCAGGTTGGTACAGCAGGTTGGTTCAGCAGGTTGGTACAGCAGGTTGGTTCAGCAGGTTGGTTCAGCAGGTTGGTACAGCAGGTTGGTACAGCAGGTTGGTTCAGCAGGTTGGTACAGCAAGTTGGTACAGCAGGTTGGTTCAGCAGGTTGGTACAGCAGGTTGGTACAGCAGGTTGGTTCAGCAGGTTGGTACAGAAGGTTGGTACAGCAGGTTGGTTCAGCAGGTTGGTTCAGCAGGTTGGTACAGCAGGTTGGTTCAGCAGGTTGGTACAGCAGGTTGGTAAAGCAGGTTGGTACAGCAGGTTGGTACAGCAGGTTGGTACAGAAGGTTGGTACAGCAGGTTGGTACAGCAGGTTGGTTCAGCAGGTTGGTACAGCAGGTTGGTACAGAAGGTTGGTACAGCAGGTTGGTAAAGCAGGTTGGTTCAGCAGGTTGGTAAAGCAGGTTGGTAAAGCAGGTTGGTTCAGCAGGTTGGTACAGTAGGTTGGTTCAGAAGGTTGGTTCAGCAGGTTGGTTCAGCAGGTTGGTAAAGCAGGTTGGTAAAGCAGGTTGGTTCAGCAGGTTGGTACAGCAGGTTGGTACAGTAGGTTGGTTCTAAGTTATGATGAGAGAAAGGTGCTGCTGATAATACTGCCATCGTCGTGGAGACAGAGGACATGTACAGTGCATTCAGACCCCTTCCCTTTTTCCACACTTTGTTTTGTTACAGCCTTCTATTGAAATTGATAAAATCATTTTTTTCCTCATCAGTCTGCACACAATAACCCACAATGACAAAGAAAAAACTAGTTTTTTTATACAAAAAAACAACAACAAAACTGAAATATCACATTTACTTAAGTATTCAGACCCTTTACTCAGTACTTTGTTAAAATCACCTTTGGCAGCGATTACAGCATTGAGTCTTCTTGGGTATGATGCTACAAGTTTTGCACACCTGTATTTGGGGAGTTTCTCCCATTCTTCTCTGCAGATCCGGTTGGATGGGGAGCGTTGCTGCACAGATATTTTCAGGTCTCTCCAGAGTTCGAGCTCTGGCTGGGCCACTCAAGGACATTCAGAGACTTGTCCCGAAGCCACTCCTGTGTTGTCTTGGCTGTGTGCTTAGGGTCGTTGTCATGTTGGAAGATGAACCTTCCCCCCAGTCCGAGGTCCTGAACTCTGGAGCAGGTTTTCATCAAGGATCTCTCTGTACTTTGCTCCGTTCATCTTTGCCTTTATCCTGAATAGGAACTGGAGCTCTGTCAAAGTGACCATCAGGTTTTTGGTCACCTCCCTGACCAAGGCCCTTCTCCCCCAATTGCTCAGTTTGGCCAGGCGGCCAGCTCTAGGAAGAGTCTTGGTGGTTCCAAACTTCTTCCATTTAAGAATGATGGAGGCCACTGTGTTCTTGGGGACCTTCAATGCTGCAGAAATGTTTGGGTACCCTTCCCCAGATCTGTGCCTCGACACAATCCTGTGACGGAGCACTACGAACAATTCCTTCGACCTCATGGCTTGGTTTTTGCTCTGACATGCACTGTCAGCTGTAGGACCTTAAATAGACAGGTGTGTGCCTTTCCAAATCATGTCCAATCAATGTAATTTACCACAGGTGGAATCATATCAAGTTGTAGAAACATCTCAAGGATGATCAGTGGAAACAGGAAGCACCTGAGGTCAATTTCTGCAAGGTTTTTCTGGGGGGGGGGGGGGGGGGTTTGTCATTATGGGGTATTGTGTGTAGATTGATGAGGAACATTTTCATTTAATAAATTGTAGAATAAGGCTGTAACGTAACAAAATGTGGAAAAAGTGAAGAGGTCTGAATACTTTACGAATGCACTGTATTGTGGGTCCATATATCTGATGCTGTCTGACCATAAATATTATGGCATGTCATACTTTTCTTTTGTCAAGACAGCATCAGATACATGGGCTACATATAGTGAGACAGAGGGGTGCTGTTTCGCTTGGACGCCTTCAACCACTCAGACTGACCTCTGCATGGGGCATCCAAATCAATAAGTCTGATTTAGTCATGAAGTTGATATCCAAGGAATTAATTAATGCTTAATATTTTACACACTCCGGGGGCTAGGCTACATTAAGGGAATATGATGACATTTAGTGCTGAGGAGATGTAATTCCTGGAGCCAATGGGATCAAGAGGAGTGGAGCTGGAGAGAGTGGAGACAGGCTGAATTAATCTCTGTTTATGTGTGTAAAACCTGCTATCTAGTGGTCTAGTCTGGTAGTGTAGTGTTTTGGTCTAGTCTGGTAGGGTAGTGTTTTGGTCTAGTCTGGTAGGGTAGTGTTTTGGTCTAGTCTGATAGTGTAGTGTTTTGGTCTAGTCTGGTAGGGTAGTGTTTTGGTCTAGTCTGGTAGGGTAGTGTTTTGGTCTAGTCTGGTAGGGTAGTGTTTTGGTCTAGTCTGGTAGTGTAGTGTTTTGGTCTAGTCTGGTAGTGTAGTGTTTTGGTCTAGTCTGGTAGGGTAGTCTTTTGGTCTAGTCTGGTAGGGTAGTGTTTTGGTCTAGTCTGGTAGGGTAGTGTTTTGGTCTAGTCTGGTAGGGTAGTGTTTTGGTCTAGTCTGGTAGTGTAGTGTTTTGGTCTAGTCTGGTAGGGTAGTCTTTTGGTCTAGTCTGGTAGGGTAGTGTTTTGGTCTAGTCTGGTAGGGTAGTGTTTTGGTCTAGTCTGGTAGTGTAGTGTTTTGGTCTAGTCTGTTAGGGTAGTGTTTTGGTCTAGTCTGGTAGTGTAGTGTTTTGGTCTAGTCTGGTAGGGTAGTGTTTTGGTCTAGTCTGGTAGGGTAGTGTTTTGGTCTAGTCTGGTAGGGTAGTGTTTTGGTCTAGTCTGGTAGTGTTGTGTTTTGGTCTAGTCTGGTAGGGTAGTGTTTTGGTCTAGTCTGGTAGGGTAGTGTTTTGGTCTAGTCTGGTAGGGTAGTGTTTTGGTCTAGTCTGGTAGGGTAGTGTTTTGGTCTAGTCTGGTAGGGTAGTGTTTTGGTCTAGTCTGGTAGGGTAGTGTTTTGGTCTAGTCTGGTAGGGTAGTGTTTTGGTCTAGTCTGGTAGGGTAGTGTTTTGGTCTAGTCTGGTAGGGTAGTGTTTTGGTCTTGACTGGTAGGGTAGTGTTTTGACTTGGCACTTTTTATCCGTCATTTTCAATAATGGGCTTACAGTTAGAGAATATTACTCAACGACTTCTTCTATCTAGATAATAGGTCAATAGTAGGGCTCCTCTGAGAATGAGACCTTGGTCCCAGCATGACTCCCTGTTGAAATAAAGGGTCAAGAAAATAAAACATGACAACACAATATCTTTTCAGTTACTGTAAAACAGCTTATCATTTTCAAGGACTGAACTAATCTAGTTAGACCTATGGACCAAAGTAGTGCACTATATAGGAGACAGGGTTCCATTTGGGACGCAAACATCCTGGCAGTAGATCTGGGTCACTGCTCTACCTATTGTACCAGATGAGACAGCACCATACAACACCACAACACACCATACAACACCACACCACACCATACAACACCACAACACACCATACAGCACCACAACACACCATACAACACCACAACACACCATACAGCACCACAACACACCATACAGCACCACAACACACCATACAGCACCACAACACACCATACAGCACCACAACACACCATACAACACCACACCACACCACACCATACAACACCACAACACACCATACAACACCACAACACACCATACAACACCACAACACACCATACAACACCACAACACACCATACAGCACCACAACACACCATACAGCACCACAACACACCATACAGCACCACAACACACCATACAACACCACACCACACCATACAACACCACAACACACCATACAACACCACACCACACCATACAACACCACACCACACCATACAACACCACACCACACCACACCATACAACACCACAACACACCATACAACACCACAACACACCATACAGCACCACAACACACCATACAACACCACACCACACCATACAACACCACAACACACCATACAACACCACAACTCACCATACAACACCACACCACACCACACCATACAACACCACACCACACCATACAACACCACACCACACCATACAACACCACAACACACCATACAACACCACAACACACCATACAGCAACACAACACACCATACAACACCACACCACACCACACCATACAACACCACAACACACCATACAGCACCACAACACACCATACAACACCACACCACACCATACAACACCACACCACACCATACAGCACCACAACACACCATACAACACCACACCACACCCTACAACACCACACCACACCACACCATACAACACCACACCACACCATACAACACCACACCACACCATACAACACCACACCACACCATACAACACCACAACACACCATACAGCACCACAACACACCATACAACACCACACCACACCACACCATACAACACCACAACACACCATACAACACCACACCACACCATACAACACCACACCACACCATACAACACCACAACACACCATACAGCACCACAACACACCATACAACACCACACCACACCATACAGCAACACACCATACAACACCACAACACACCATACAACACCACACCACACCATACAGCACCACAACACACCATACAACACCACACCACACCACACCATACAACACCACAACACACCATACAACACCACACCACACCATACAACACCACACCACACCATACAACACCACAACACACCATACAGCACCACAACACACCATACAACACCACACCACACCATACAGCAACACACCACACAACACCACACCACACCATACAACACCACACCACACCATACAACACCACAACACACCATACAGCACCACAACACACCATACAGCACCACAACACACCATACAACACCACAACACACCATACAACACCACACCACACCATACAACACCACAACACACCATACAACACCACACCATACAACACCACATCACACAGCAACACATCATACAGCACCCCACCACACCATACAGCACCACACAGCACCACAACACACCACACCACACCATACCATACAGCACCACACCACACAACATCACACCATACAGCAACACACCATACAGCAACACACCACACCATACAGCACCACAATACACAGCACCACAACACACCATACAACACCACACCACACCATACAACACCACAACACACCATACAACACCACAACACACCATACAACACCACACCACACCACACCATACAACACCACACCACACCATACAACACCACACCACACCATACAACACCACAACACACCATACAACACCACAACACACCATACAGCAACACAACACACCATACAACACCACACCACACCACACCATACAACACCACAACACACCATACAGCACCACAACACACCATACAACACCACACCACACCATACAACACCACACCACACCATACAGCACCACAACACACCATACAACACCACACCACACCCTACAACACCACACCATACAACACCACACCACACCATACAACACCACACCACACCATACAACACCACACCACACCATACAACACCACAACACACCATACAGCACCACAACACACCATACAACACCACACCACACCACACCATACAACACCACAACACACCATACAACACCACACCACACCATACAACACCACACCACACCATACAACACCACAACACACCATACAGCACCACAACACACCATACAACACCACACCACACCATACAGCAACACACCATACAACACCACAACACACCATACAACACCACACCACACCATACAGCACCACAACACACCATACAACACCACACCACACCACACCATACAACACCACAACACACCATACAACACCACACCACACCATACAACACCACACCACACCATACAACACCACAACACACCATACAGCACCACAACACACCATACAACACCACACCACACCATACAGCAACACACCACACAACACCACACCACACCATACAACACCACACCACACCATACAACACCACAACACACCATACAGCACCACAACACACCATACAGCACCACAACACACCATACAACACCACAACACACCATACAACACCACACCACACCATACAACACCACAACACACCATACAACACCACACCATACAACACCACATCACACAGCAACACATCATACAGCACCCCACCACACCATACAGCACCACACAGCACCACAACACACCACACCACACCATACCATACAGCACCACACCACACAACATCACACCATACAGCAACACACCATACAGCAACACACCACACCATACAGCACCACAATACACAGCACCACAACACACAGCACCACAACACACAGCACCACAACACACAGCACCACAACACACAGCACCACATTGGTGTGAGAGGCTGCCCACTCCTACAGCAGATAGGAATTGTTGTCCTGTTAGTGAGAGGCTGCCCACTCCTACAGCAGATAGGAATTGTTGTCCTGTTAGTGAGAGGCTGCCCACTCCTACAGCAGATAGGAATTACTGTCCTGTTAGTGAGAGGCTGCCCACTCCTACAGCAGATAGGAATTGTTGTCCTGTTAGTGAGAGGCTGCCCACTCCTACAGCAGATAGACCTTATTAGTGAGAGGCTGGTCAAGTTAAAACAGTCTTAACGGATATACAGTGGATCTCCAGTGGGTTGCATGGCAGGAGGCTGGGGTGTCTATGGGGTCAGCTATCTGGTCTTTGTCTATATTCTCTCCTGCTCCCTTAGTGTCCTCGGCAGCACGCGTCTTATGTTGAAACAGGCTGATGTCCTCATGTTCTGACAAGCCGTGTCAGGTTTTACAATGCTACTCTAAGGACAGTGCTGCTAAAGTGAACTGGCACACTGAGCACCATCAGAAGTTTCTTCAGACTGTGTGGTTAAGCAATGGTCAAACAACAGGTTTACTGGATATGGATGGAACAGAAGGCGATTCTGTCTTCTGTTTCTGTAGTAGAGCATCTTACGTGAAGACAGAAGGCACACCACTCCAGGGACAAATATAGGATTATTTATTGGTTAGTATTTTCTTGCCTAATTATTTATTTTCCTTCTGTCTTCACGTAAGCTGCCCTACTCCAGAAACAGAAGTTAGAACCGCGCCCTATGGGCTGTTCTGTCTGGGACGAGGCTCCTTCCTGATCCTGCTGAAGGGAAGTCTAGATAGGCCTATCGGTTAGCCAGGAACATACACCCAGCACTCACTCTGGGTTATCTAAATAGCTAACAGAATGGCTACACAGGCTATCTAAATAGCTAACAGAATGGCTACACAGACTATCTAAATAGCTAACAGAATGGCTACACAGGCTATCTAAATAGCTAACAGAATGGCTACACAGGCTATCTACATAGCTAACAGAATGGCTACACAGGCTATCTAAATAGCTAACAGAATGGCTACACAGGCTATCTAAATAGCTAACAGAATGGCTACACAGGCTATCTAAATAGCTAACAGAATGGCTACACAGGCTATCTAAATAGCTAACAGAATGGCTACACAGGCTATCTAAATAGCTAACAGAATGGCTACACAGACTATCTAAATAGCTAACAAAATGGCTACACAGGCTATCTAAATAGCTAACAGAATGGCTACACAGACTATCTGCACTGACCCTTCTATATGATTTACATTTTGGCACTGACTTGCCCACTCACACACTCACTCTATGCACACTCACACTGACTCTACACACACACACACAAATAAAATGTTATTGGTCACATACACGTGTTTAGCAGATGTTATTGCGGATGTAGCAAAATGCTTGTGATCATCATATACACTGCTGCTACTCTGTTTATCATATATCCAGATGCCTAGTCACCTTACCCTTATACAGTGGGGCGAACAAGTATTTGATACACTGCCGAATTTACCACTTACAAAGCATGTAGAAGTCTGTAATTTTTATCATAGGTACTCTTCAACTGTGAGTGACGGAATCTAAAACAAAAATCCAGAAAATGACATTTGTATGATTTTTAAGTAATTTGCATTTTATTGCATGACATAAATATTTGATACATCAGAAAAGCAGAACTTAATATTTGGTACAGAAACCTTTGTTTGCAATTACAGAGATCATACATTTCCTGTAGTTCTTGACCAGGTTTGCACACACTGCAGCAGGGATTTTGGCCCACTCCTCCATACAGACCTTCTCCAGATCCTTCAGGTTTCGGGGCTGTCGCTGGGCAATACGGACTTTCAGCTCCCTCCAAAGATTTTCTATTGGGTTCAGGTCTGGAGACTGGCTAGGCCACTCCAGGACCTTGAGATGCTTCTTACGGAGCCACTCCTTAGTTGCCCTGGCTGTGTGTTTTGGGTCGTTGTCATGCTGGAAGACCCAGCCACGACCCATCTTCAATGCTCTTACTGAGGTAAGGAGGTTGTTGGCCAAGATCTCGCGATACATGGCCCCATCCATCCTCCCCTCAATACGGTGCAGTCGTCCTGTCCCCTTTGCAGAAAAGCATCCCCAAAGAATGATGTTTCCACCTCCATGCTTCACGGTTGGGATGGTGTTCTTGGGGTTGTACTCATCCTTCTTCTTCCTCCAAACACGGCGAGTGGAGTTTAGACCAAAAAGCTCTATTTTGTCTCATCAGACCACATGACCTTCTCCCATTCCTCCTCTGGATCATCCAGATAGTCATTGGCAAACTTCAGACGGGCCTGGACATGCGCTGGCTTGAGCAGGGGGACCTTGCGTACGCTGCAGGATTTTAATCCATGACGGCGTAGTGTGTTACTAATGGTTTTCTTTGAGACTGTGGTCCCAGCTCTCTTCAGGTCATTGACAAGGTCCTGCCGTGTAGTTCTGGGCTGATCCCTCACCTTCCTCATGATCATTGATGCCCCACGAGGTGAGATCTTGCATGGTGCCCCAGACCGAGAGAGATTGACCGTCATCTTGAACTTCTTCCATTTTCTAATAGTTGCGCCAACAGTTGTTGCCTTCTCACCAAGCTGCTTGCCTATTGTCCTGTAGCCCATCTCAGCCTTGTGCAGGTCTACAATTTTATCCCTGATGTCCTTACACAGCTCTCTGGTCTTGGCCATTGTGGAGAGGCTGGAGTCTGTTTGATTGAGTGTGTGGACAGGTGTCTTTTATACAGGTAACGAGTTCAAACAGGTGAAGTTAATACAGGTAATGAGTGGAGAACAGGAGGGCTTCTTAAAGAAAAACTAACAGGTCTGTGAGAGCCGGAATTCTTACTGGTTGGTAGGTGATCAAATACTTATGTCATGCAATAAAATGCAAATTAATTATTTAAAAATCATACAATGTGATTTTCTGGATTTTTGTTTTAGATTCCGTCTCTCACAGTTGAAGTGTACCTATGATAAAAATTACAGACCTCTACATGCTTTGTAAGTGGGAAAACCTGCAAAATCGGCAGTGTATCAAATACTTGTTCTCCCCACTGTACATATCTACCTTTATCACTCTAGTATCCCTGCACATTGTAAATATGGTATTGGAACTGACCCTGTATATATAGCTACTGACCCGGGAACTGTCCCTGTATATATAGCTACTGACCCGGGAACTGTCTCTGTATATAGCTACTGACCCTGGAACTGTCCCTGTATATAGCTACTGACCCTGGAACTGATCCTGTATATAGCTACTGACCCTGGAACTGAGCCTGTATATAGCTACTGACCCTGGAACTGAGCCTGTATATAGCTACTGACCCTGGAACTGAGCCTGTATATAGCTACTGACCCTGGAACTGAGCCTGTATATAGCTACTGACCCTGGAACTGAGCCTGTATATAGCTACTGACCCTGGAACTGAGCCTGTATATAGCTACTGACCCTGGAACTGATCCTGTATATAGCTACTGACCCTGGAACTGAGCCTGTATATAGCTACTGACCCTGGAACTGAGCCTGTATATAGCTGCTGACCCTGGAACTGAGCCTGTATATAGCTGCTGAGTCTGGAACTGATCCTGTATATAGCTACTGACCCTGGAACTGATCCTGTATATAGCTACTGACCCTGGAACTGAGCCTGTATATAGCTTACTTACTTTATCCTGTTCAATAAAACTTGAAACT
Source organism: Thymallus thymallus (assembly GCA_023634145.1). Classification (NCBI taxonomy): domain Eukaryota; kingdom Metazoa; phylum Chordata; class Actinopteri; order Salmoniformes; family Salmonidae; genus Thymallus; species Thymallus thymallus. The sequence goes on along the minus strand of CM042380.1, from coordinate 867,109 downwards.
AGAGCAGTTTCTCATATTCCTCCAGGCCATGTCCTACTTGTGAGTCCTGGTATGTGTCCCAAATGACACCCTATTCCCTATATAGTGCACTACTTTTGACCAGAGTAGAATATGGTGCGATTTGAGACCCAAACTATGCTGAAGCTGTGCAGAGTGCAGAGTTACCTACCTCCTGATCTGGGGTCCTGGTGAAGCGGAGAGGAGAGCAGCACAGATAAACTCATCCCTCTGTCTCCCTCTCTGTCATGATGGGGTCCAGACTCAACCCCAGGGCATGTGGACACAGTGGAGAGGGCGTGGTTATAGCAGTGAGGAAAATATACTCATATTAGTAAAAAATGCAGCTTTGAGAGTAATTCCCTGAATGCATGCAAGGGGCTGATATAGTGCACTATATAAGTAATAGGGTGCCATTTGGGACGCAGACCAGGGCTTCACTCAAAATGAGTGGGTTATCTCCTGACAGATCTGCCTTACAGGGTGGTTAGGGTCATGGTTATCTCCTGAGTGCCTTACAGGGCAGTTAGGGTCATGGCTATCTCCTGACAGATCTGCCTTACAGGGCAGTTAGGGTCATGGTTATCTCCTGACAGATCTGCCTTACAGGGCAGTTAGGGTCATGGTTATCTCCTGACAGATCTGCCTTACAGGGCAGTTAGGGTCATGGCTATCTCCTGAGTGCCTTACAGGGTGGTTAGGGTCATGGTTATCTCCTGAGTGCCTTACAGGGCAGTTAGGGTCATGGCTATCTCCTGACAGATCTGCCTTACAGGGCAGTTAGGGTCATGGTTATCTCCTGACAGATCTGCCTTACAGGGCAGTTAGGGTCATGGCTATCTCCTGAGTGCCTTACAGGGCAGTTAGGGTCATGGCTATCTCCTGACAGATCTGCCTTACAGGGCAGTTAGGGTCATGGTTATCTCCTGAGTGCCTTACAGGGCAGTTAGGGTCATGGCTATCTCCTGACAGATCTGCCTTACAGGGCAGTTAGGGTCATGGTTATCTCCTGACAGATCTGCCTTACAGGGCAGTTAGGGTCATGGCTATCTCCTGAGTGCCTTACAGGGCAGTTAGGGTCATGGTTATCTCCTGAGTGCCTTACAGGGCAGTTAGGGTCATGGCTATCTCCTGACAGATCTGCCTTACAGGGCAGTTAGGGTCATGGTTATCTCCTGACAGATCTGCCTTACAGGGCAGTTAGGGTCATGGTTATCTCCTGAGTGCCTTACAGGGCAGTTAGGGTCATGGCTATCTCCTGACAGATCTGCCTTACAGGGCAGTTAGGGTCATGGTTATCTCCTGAGTGCCTTACAGGGCAGTTAGGGTCATGGTTATCTCCTGAGTGCCTTACAGGGCAGTTAGGGTCATGGCTATCTCCTGAGTGCCTTACAGGGCAGTTAGGGTCATGGCTATCTCCTGAGTGCCTTACAGGGCAGTTAGGGTCATGGCTATCTCCTGAGTGCCTTACAGGGCAGTTAGGGTCATGGCTATCTCCTGAGTGCCTTACAGGGCAGTTAGGGTCATGGCTATCTCCTGACAGATCTGCCTTACAGGGCAGTTAGGGTCATGGCTATCTCCTGACAGATCTGCCTTACAGGGCAGTTAGGGTCATGGCTATCTCCTGACAGATCTGCCTTACAGGGCAGTTAGGGTCATGGTTATCTCCTGAGTGCCTTACAGGGCAGTTAGGGTCATGGTTATCTCCTGAGTGCCTTACAGGGCAGTTAGGGTCATGGCTATCTCCTGACAGATCTGCCTTACAGGGCAGTTAGGGTCATGGCTATCTCCTGACAGATCTGCCTTACAGGGCAGTTAGGGTCATGGTTATCTCCTGAGTGCCTTACAGGGCAGTTAGGGTCATGGTTATCTCCTGAGTGCCTTACAGGGCAGTTAGGGTCATGGCTATCTCCTGAGTGCCTTACAGGGCAGTTAGGGTCATGGTTATCTCCTGAGTGCCTTACAGGGCAGTTAGGGTCATGGTTATCTCCTGAGTGCCTTACAGGGCAGTTAGGGTCATGGCTATCTCCTGACAGATCTGCCTTACAGGGCAGTTAGGGTCATGGCTATCTCCTGACAGATCTGCCTTACAGGGCAGTTAGGGTCATGGTTATCTCCTGAGTGCCTTACAGGGCAGTTAGGGTCATGGTTATCTCCTGAGTGCCTTACAGGGCAGTTAGGGTCATGGCTATCTCCTGAGTGCCTTACAGGGCAGTTAGGGTCATGGTTATCTCCTGAGTGCCTTACAGGGCAGTTAGGGTCATGGCTATCTCCTGAGTGCCTTACAGGGCAGTTAGGGTCATGGCTATCTCCTGAGTGCCTTACAGGGCAGTTAGGGTCATGGCTATCTCCTGAGTGCCTTACAGGGCAGTTAGGGTCATGGCTATCTCCTGAGTGCCTTACAGGGCAGTTAGGGTCATGGCTATCTCCTGAGTGCCTTACAGGGCAGTTAGGGTCATGGTTATCTCCTGAGTGCCTTACAGGGCAGTTAGGGTCATGGTTATCTCCTGAGTGCCTTACAGGGCAGTTAGGGTCATGGCTATCTCCTGAGTGCCTTACAGGGCAGTTAGGGTCATGGTTATCTCCTGAGTGCCTTACAGGGCAGTTAGGGTCATGGCTATCTCCTGAGTGCCTTACAGGGCAGTTAGGGTCATGGCTATCTCCTGAGTGCCTTACAGGGCAGTTAGGGTCATGGCTATCTCCTGATTGCCTTACAGGGCAGTTAGGGTCATGGCTATCTCCTGAGTGCCTTACAGGGCAGTTAGGGTCAAGGCTATCTCCTGAGTGCCTTACAGGGCAGTTAGGGTCATGGCTATCTCCTGAGTGCCTTACAGGGCAGTTAGGGTCATGGCTATCTCCTGATTGCCTTACAGGGCAGTTAGGGTCATGGCTATCTCCTGATTGCCTTACAGGGCAGTTAGGGTCATGGCTATCTCCTGAGTGCCTTACAGGGCAGTTAGGGTCATGGCTATCTCCTGGGTGCCTTACAGGGCAGTTAGGGTCATGGCTATCTCCTGAGTGCCTTACAGGGCAGTTAGGGTCATGGCTATCTCCTGGGTGCCTTACAGGGCAGTTAGGGTCATGGCTATCTCCTGATTGCCTTACAGGGCAGTTAGGGTCATGGCTATCTCCTGAGTGCCTTACAGGGCAGTTAGGGTCATGGCTATCTCCTGAGTGCCTTACAGGGCAGTTAGGGTCATGGCTATCTCCTGAGTGCCTTACAGGGCAGTTAGGGTCATGGCTATCTCCTGAGTGCCTTACAGGGCAGTTAGGGTCATGGCTATCTCCTGACAGATCTGCCTTACAGGGCAGTTAGGGTCATGGCTATCTCCTGACAGATCTGCCTTACAGGGCAGTTAGGGTCATGGCTATCTCCTGACAGATCTGCCTTACAGGGCAGTTAGGGTCATGGTTATCTCCTGAGTGCCTTACAGGGCAGTTAGGGTCATGGTTATCTCCTGAGTGCCTTACAGGGCAGTTAGGGTCATGGCTATCTCCTGACAGATCTGCCTTACAGGGCAGTTAGGGTCATGGCTATCTCCTGACAGATCTGCCTTACAGGGCAGTTAGGGTCATGGTTATCTCCTGAGTGCCTTACAGGGCAGTTAGGGTCATGGTTATCTCCTGAGTGCCTTACAGGGCAGTTAGGGTCATGGCTATCTCCTGAGTGCCTTACAGGGCAGTTAGGGTCATGGTTATCTCCTGAGTGCCTTACAGGGCAGTTAGGGTCATGGTTATCTCCTGAGTGCCTTACAGGGCAGTTAGGGTCATGGCTATCTCCTGACAGATCTGCCTTACAGGGCAGTTAGGGTCATGGCTATCTCCTGACAGATCTGCCTTACAGGGCAGTTAGGGTCATGGTTATCTCCTGAGTGCCTTACAGGGCAGTTAGGGTCATGGTTATCTCCTGAGTGCCTTACAGGGCAGTTAGGGTCATGGCTATCTCCTGAGTGCCTTACAGGGCAGTTAGGGTCATGGTTATCTCCTGAGTGCCTTACAGGGCAGTTAGGGTCATGGCTATCTCCTGAGTGCCTTACAGGGCAGTTAGGGTCATGGCTATCTCCTGAGTGCCTTACAGGGCAGTTAGGGTCATGGCTATCTCCTGAGTGCCTTACAGGGCAGTTAGGGTCATGGCTATCTCCTGAGTGCCTTACAGGGCAGTTAGGGTCATGGCTATCTCCTGAGTGCCTTACAGGGCAGTTAGGGTCATGGTTATCTCCTGAGTGCCTTACAGGGCAGTTAGGGTCATGGTTATCTCCTGAGTGCCTTACAGGGCAGTTAGGGTCATGGCTATCTCCTGAGTGCCTTACAGGGCAGTTAGGGTCATGGTTATCTCCTGAGTGCCTTACAGGGCAGTTAGGGTCATGGCTATCTCCTGAGTGCCTTACAGGGCAGTTAGGGTCATGGCTATCTCCTGAGTGCCTTACAGGGCAGTTAGGGTCATGGCTATCTCCTGAGTGCCTTACAGGGCAGTTAGGGTCATGGCTATCTCCTGAGTGCCTTACAGGGCAGTTAGGGTCAAGGCTATCTCCTGAGTGCCTTACAGGGCAGTTAGGGTCATGGCTATCTCCTGAGTGCCTTACAGGGCAGTTAGGGTCATGGCTATCTCCTGATTGCCTTACAGGGCAGTTAGGGTCATGGCTATCTCCTGATTGCCTTACAGGGCAGTTAGGGTCATGGCTATCTCCTGAGTGCCTTACAGGGCAGTTAGGGTCATGGCTATCTCCTGATTGCCTTACAGGGCAGTTAGGGTCATGGCTATCTCCTGATTGCCTTACAGGGCAGTTAGGGTCATGGCTATCTCCTGAGTGCCTTACAGGGCAGTTAGGGTCATGGCTATCTCCTGATTGCCTTACAGGGCAGTTAGGGTCATGGCTATCTCCTGATTGCCTTACAGGGCAGTTAGGGTCATGGCTATCTCCTGATTGCCTTACAGGGCAGTTAGGGTCATGGCTATCTCCTGATTGCCTTACAGGGCAGTTAGGGTCATGGCTATCTCCTGATTGCCTTACAGGGCAGTTAGGGTCATGGCTATCTCCTGAGTGCCTTACAGGGCAGTTAGGGTCATGGCTATCTCCTGATTGCCTTACAGGGCAGTTAGGGTCATGGCTATCTCCTGATTGCCTTACAGGGCAGTTAGGGTCATGGCTATCTCCTGAGTGCCTTACAGGGCAGTTAGGGTCATGGTTATCTCCTGAGTGCCTTACAGGGCAGTTAGGGTCATGGCTATCTCCTGAGTGCCTTACAGGGCAGTTAGGGTCATGGCTATCTCCTGATTGCCTTACAGGGCAGTTAGGGTCATGGCTATCTCCTGATTGCCTTACAGGGCAGTTAGGGTCATGGTTATCTCCTGAGTGCCTTACAGGGCAGTTAGGGTCATGGCTATCTCCTGAGTGCCTTACAGGGCAGTTAGGGTCATGGCTATCTCCTGAGTGCCTTACAGGGCAGTTAGGGTCATGGCTATCTCCTGAGTGCCTTACAGGGCAGTTAGGGTCATGGCTATCTCCTGAGTGCCTTACAGGGCAGTTAGGGTCATGGCTATCTCCTGAGTGCCTTACAGGGCAGTTAGGGTCATGGCTATCTCCTGAGTGCCTTACAGGGCAGTTAGGGTCATGGCTATCTCCTGAGTGCCTTACAGGGCAGTTAGGGTCATGGCTATCTCCTGATTGCCTTACAGGGCAGTTAGGGTCATGGCTATCTCCTGATTGCCTTACAGGGCAGTTAGGGTCATGGCTATCTCCTGATTGCCTTACAGGGCAGTTAGGGTCAAGGCTATCTCCTGATTGCCTTACAGGGCAGTTAGGGTCATGGCTATCTCCTGAGTGCCTTACAGGGCAGTTAGGGTCATGGCTATCTCCTGATTGCCTTACAGGGCAGTTAGGGTCATGGCTATCTCCTGATTGCCTTACAGGGCAGTTAGGGTCATGGCTATCTCCTGATTGCCTTACAGGGCAGTTAGGGTCATGGCTATCTCCTGATTGCCTTACAGGGCAGTTAGGGTCATGGCTATCTCCTGAGTGCCTTACAGGGCAGTTAGGGTCATGGCTATCTCCTGATTGCCTTACAGGGCAGTTAGGGTCATGGCTATCTCCTGATTGCCTTACAGGGCAGTTAGGGTCATGGCTATCTCCTGATTGCCTTACAGGGCAGTTAGGGTCAAGGCTATCTCCTGAGTGCCTTACAGGGCAGTTAGGGTCATGGCTATCTCCTGATTGCCTTACAGGGCAGTTAGGGTCATGGCTATCTCCTGAGTGCCTTACAGGGCAGTTAGGGTCAAGGCTATCTCCTGATTGCCTTACAGGGCAGTTAGGGTCATGGCTATCTCCTGATTGCCTTACAGGGCAGTTAGGGTCATGGCTATCTCCTGATTGCCTTACAGGGCAGTTAGGGTCAAGGCTATCTCCTGATTGCCTTACAGGGCAGTTAGGGTCATGGCTATCTCCTGATTGCCTTACAGGGCAGTTAGGGTCATGGCTATCTCCTGATTGCCTTACAGGGCAGTTAGGGTCATGGCTATCTCCTGATTGCCTTACAGGGCAGTTAGGGTCAAGGCTATCTCCTGAGTGCCTTACAGGGCAGTTAGGGTCAAGGCTATCTCCTGATTGCCTTACAGGGCAGTTAGGGTCAAGGCTATCTCCTGATTGCCTTACAGGGCAGTTAGGGTCATGGCTATCTCCTGATTGCCTTACAGGGCAGTTAGGGTCAAGGCTATCTCCTGAGTGCCTTACAGGGCAGTTAGGGTCATGGCTATCTCCTGATTGCCTTACAGGGCAGTTAGGGTCATGGCTATCTCCTGATTGCCTTACAGGGCAGTTAGGGTCATGGCTATCTCCTGATTGCCTTACAGGGCAGTTAGGGTCATGGCTATCTCCTGATTGCCTTACAGGGCAGTTAGGGTCATGGCTATCTCCTGATTGCCTTACAGGGCAGTTAGGGTCATGGCTATCTCCTGATTGCCTTACAGGGCAGTTAGGGTCATGGCTATCTCCTGATTGCCTTACAGGGCAGTTAGGGTCATGGCTATCTCCTGATTGCCTTACAGGGCAGTTAGGGTCATGGCTATCTCCTGATTGCCTTACAGGGCAGTTAGGGTCATGGCTATCTCCTGAGTGCCTTACAGGGCAGTTAGGGTCATGGCTATCTCCTGATTGCCTTACAGGGCAGTTAGGGTCATGGCTATCTCCTGATTGCCTTACAGGGCAGTTAGGGTCATGGCTATCTCCTGATTGCCTTACAGGGCAGTTAGGGTCAAGGCTATCTCCTGAGTGCCTTACAGGGCAGTTAGGGTCATGGCTATCTCCTGATTGCCTTACAGGGCAGTTAGGGTCATGGCTATCTCCTGAGTGCCTTACAGGGCAGTTAGGGTCAAGGCTATCTCCTGATTGCCTTACAGGGCAGTTAGGGTCATGGCTATCTCCTGATTGCCTTACAGGGCAGTTAGGGTCATGGCTATCTCCTGATTGCCTTACAGGGCAGTTAGGGTCAAGGCTATCTCCTGATTGCCTTACAGGGCAGTTAGGGTCATGGCTATCTCCTGATTGCCTTACAGGGCAGTTAGGGTCATGGCTATCTCCTGATTGCCTTACAGGGCAGTTAGGGTCATGGCTATCTCCTGATTGCCTTACAGGGCAGTTAGGGTCAAGGCTATCTCCTGAGTGCCTTACAGGGCAGTTAGGGTCAAGGCTATCTCCTGATTGCCTTACAGGGCAGTTAGGGTCAAGGCTATCTCCTGATTGCCTTACAGGGCAGTTAGGGTCATGGCTATCTCCTGATTGCCTTACAGGGCAGTTAGGGTCAAGGCTATCTCCTGAGTGCCTTACAGGGCAGTTAGGGTCATGGCTATCTCCTGATTGCCTTACAGGGCAGTTAGGGTCATGGCTATCTCCTGATTGCCTTACAGGGCAGTTAGGGTCATGGCTATCTCCTGATTGCCTTACAGGGCAGTTAGGGTCATGGCTATCTCCTGATTGCCTTACAGGGCAGTTAGGGTCATGGCTATCTCCTGATTGCCTTACAGGGCAGTTAGGGTCATGGCTATCTCCTGAGTGCCTTACAGGGCAGTTAGGGTCATGGCTATCTCCTGAGTGCCTTACAGGGCAGTTAGGGTCATGGCTATCTCCTGAGTGCCTTACAGGGCAGTTAGGGTCATGGCTATCTCCTGATTGCCTTACAGGGCGGTTAGGGTCAAGGCTATCTCCTGATTGCCTTACAGGGCGTTTAGGGTCATGGTTACCCCCTACAGACAGAGTTAACATTTAGAGTGGAGGAGGTTGTGTTGCAGAGAGAAGGGAGGATTAAGTTATATTCAGTGTCCAGGGGCCTTTTTGGAGTCTTATTCTGGATGGGTTTCCGCTGACTGAGAGAGTTTGCTCTTTGTAAGACAGTATCTGTTTTTATATAAGACAGAGGGAATGTCAATGATTTGGCGCTCAAAGAAATAAATGACAGAGGATTTTGCTCTCTGGACATTCGATAGCCACTGCTTTGCTCTTCAGCATGCTGGAGGAATTAAACCATTCATTTCATTCAATGAGATGGTAGCAGCTTTTCCACCCACACACTAACTCTGGCACTCTGTCTCTTTCTATCATACACACTACACACACATACTACACACACACACTACACACACACTACACACACACACACACACACACACACTGAGTTGCAATGTTACCACAAGATGTCACTCAAGCTTAAGAAACCTACAATGTAGCTGAATTCTGAGATCATTGTAATTAGATAGGTACTTTATTGATCCCCGAGGGGGAAATTTCTTCAGGATCATAGCTTCAGGATCATAGCTTGAATATAATGACCAAAACAGCTCTTCAATGATGAATGCATTTGTTCCAGGACATTTCACTTAATCTATTACAAAATTCTAATTTCAAAAGCAAGAGGCAGTGACCAGTGAGTAAAACCTTTGAACAAGCGGTTCGCAATTTTATTGCGCCTGCGCGTGATTTTGAACTGAACGAGTGTCCGTAGTTTTAGGAAACATGGCGTCTGACGGGGATAGTGACGAGGATTTTGTTACTTTTGGAACACCATTACAACCGCTAGAAGAAGGTAATATACGTTTTACTTTGTATATGCCATTAATGCAGCCATTGAATAGTTTTTGTGAGGGAAATAAAGGTCAAAGTCATCTCCACGTCTGTTATCCAGCACGCTCCCGCTCAGCACAACGGTCGCTGTAATGTTTACAATGGATAACTTGTAGGTAGTTATCATAACAGTTATCATAACAGTTATCATAACAGTTATCATAACAGTACCAGCCCGTCTCAAACTAAGACCGTATTCATTCATTAGAGGAGTTCTAATGGCTTGCCACGCTGACGTGTCTGTACCTGCTGTTTAGAGACACTTTCCCCACGTCTGAAGGTGCAGTATATCCATAATCAGTAGACTGTTACTATTATTCCATTTAGTTTACATTAACGAGCAATGCACAATAAAGTATTACATTACTTTTTTAAACCCAAGCCAAAACAATTATGGATGTTGTGTCCTCGCTTTGCGCACACACTAACAGTTTGAGCTTCTACTCTTAAAAATCCACCTTTCCAGAAATAGGTCTCTCACCGCCTGTTACAGCCCCCCCTCAGCCCCCAGCTGTGCCCTGGACTCCATATGTGAATTGATTGCCCCCCATCTATCTTCAGAGTTTGTACTGTTAGGTGACTTAAACTGGGATATGCTTAACACCCCGGCTGTCCTTCAATCTAAGTTAGATGCCCTCAATCTCACACAAATTATCAAGGAACCCACCAGGTACAACCCTAAATCCGTAAACATGGGTACCATCATTGATATCATCCTGACTAACTTGCCCTCCAAATACACCTCCTCTGTTTTCAACCAGGATCTCAGCGATCACTGCCTCATCGCCTGCGTTCGCAACGGTTCAACGGTCAAACGACCACCCCTTATCACTGTCAAACGCTCCCTAAAACACTTCAGTGAGCAGGCCTTTCTAATCGATCTGGCCTGGGTAACCTGGAAGGATATTGACCTCATCCCGTCAGTAGATGATGCCTGGTTGTTATTTGAAAGTGCTTTCCTCACCATCCTAAATAAGCATGCCCCATTCAAAAAACTTAGTACTAAGAACAGATATAGCCCTTGGTTCACCCCAGACTTGACTGCCCTTGACCAGCACAAAAACATCCTGTGTCGCACTGCATTAGCATCGAATAGCCCCCGCGATATGCAGCTATTCAGGAAGTCAGGAACAAATATACACAGTCAGTTAGAAAAGCAAAGGCCAGCTTTTTCAAACAGAAATTTGCTTCCTGTAGTACTAATTCCAAAAAGTTCTGTGACACTGTAAAGTCCATGGAGAATAAGAGCATCTCTTCCCAGTTGCCGACTGCACTGAGGCATGGAAACACTATCACAACCGATAAATCCACGATTATCTAAAATTTCAAAAAGCATTTTGCTACGGCTGGCCATGCTTTCCACCTGGCTACCCCTACCCCGGCCAACAGGTCTGTACCCCCCGCAGCAACTTGCCCAAGCCCCCCCGCTTCTCCTTCACCCAAATCCAGACAGTTGATGTTCTGAAAGAGCTGCTAAATCTGGACCCCTACAAATCTGCTGGGCTAGACAATCTGGACCCTCTCTTTCTAAAATGATCAGCCAAAATTGTTGCAACACCTATCACTAGCCTGTTCAACCTCTCTTTTGTATAGTCTGAGATCCCTAGAGATTGGAAAGCTGCCGCGGTCATCCCCCTCTTCAAAGGGGGAGACACTCTAGACCCAAACTGTTACAGACCTATATCCATCCTGCCCTGCCTTTCTAAAGTCTTCAAAAGCCAAGTTAACAAACAGATCACTTACTTCTTCGAATCCCACCGTACCTTCTCTGCTATGCAATCTGGTTTCCGAGCTGGTCATGGGTGCACCTCAGCTACGCTCAAGGTACTTAACGGTATCATAACCGCCATCGATAGAAGACAGTACTGTGCAGCCGTCTTCATCGACCTGGCCAAGGCTTTTGACTCTGTCAATCACCGCATTCTTATTGGCAGACTCAACAGCCTTGGTTTCTCAAGTGACTGCCTTGCCTGGTTCTCCAACTACTTCTCAGACAGAGTTCAGTGTGTCCCGCACCCGCCCACCGGACTATCATCACTACTCTCGACAGGTCCGATTTAGAATACGTGGACAACTACAAATACCTAGGCGTCTGGTTAGACTGTAAACTCAACTTCCAGACTCACATTAACCATCTCCAATCCAAAATTAAATCTAGAATCGGCTTCCTATTTCGCAACAAAGCCTCCTTCACTCATGCTGCCAAACATGCCCTTGTAAAACTTACCATCCTACCGATCCTTGACTTCGGCGATGTCATTTACAAAATAGCCTCCAACACTCTGCTCAGCAAATTGGATGTAATCTATCACAGTGCCATCCGTTTTGTTACCAAAGCCCCATACACTACCCATCACTGCGACCTGTATGCTCTCGTTGGCTGGCCCTCATTACATATTCGTCGCCAAACCCACTGGCTCCAGGTCATCTATAAGTCTTTATTAGGTAAATCCCCACCTTATCTCAGCTCGATGGTCACTATAGCAACACCCACCCGTAGCATGCGCTCCAGCAGGTATATCTCACTGGTCATCCCCAAAGCCAACACCTCCTTTGGCTGCCATTCCTTCCAGTTCTCTGCAGCCAATGACTGGAACAAATTGCAGAAATCCTTCACTAACTTTAAGCATCAGCTGTCAAAGCTGCTTATCGATCACTACACCTGTATACAGCCCTTCTGTAAATAGCCCATCCTACTACCTCATCCCCATATTTACTCATTTTACCCCAGTATCTCTATTTGCACATCATCATTTGCACATTCCATCATTCCAGTGATTATGATAATCTGTAATTTATTTCACCACTATAGTCTATTTATTGTCCTACCTCCTAACCTTACTGCATTTTGCACTACATTTGCACTCTGTATATACATTTTCTATTGTGTTATTGACTGTACGTTTGTTTACTGTGTAACTTTTTTGTCTCACTGCTTTGCTTTGTCTTGGCCAGGTCGCAGTTGTAAATGAGAACTTGTTCTCAACTGACCTACCTGGTTAAATAAAGGTGAAATAAAACCTACCTGGTGAAATAAAACCTACCTGGTTAAATAAAGGTGAAATAAAAACTAAATAAACATGCACTGCTACTTCCTGTCTGTGGCAGCACTTGTCCACCTCACCCCACTCTACAGGCCTTTGGTCCAACAGCAGCCTGCAACCACTAAGTAAACTACTGCATACCTTCTACCAGTCTGTGGTGCCATCTTTATTGCAGTGGTGTGCTGGGGCGCCAACATAAAAGCCAGTGATGCCAAACTGCTGGCCATCATGGACAACGTCACCCACCCTCTGCATGACATGGTTATGACGCAGAGGAGCACCTTCAGTCACAGACTGGTCCCACCACGGTGTGCCAGAGAGCGCTACAGGATAATAGTTTACTTTAGTTGGTTGCTTGTATCGTGTGAGTCTCTAGCTGTGGTCCAGGAGATCAGTGTGCTACGCCAATATCAGGCAGATCACTAGCTCTGGTCCCAGGTGTTACATCTAAATGTAATTTCACCACCCTGGCACCATTCATCCTGTGTAACCTCATATGTCTCACAGCGTCTGTGTCCTGAGAAGGTATCTGCTGGAGCCAAACCCTATTGGCTGGGTCTGGTCTGCTTAGTTCATTGATTGTACATGAACCAGAACCAATGAGGGAGGGGATTTTCTGGTGAGAACACATCATTGGTGTCTGAAAACTGGATTTAATTATTTCTTGTAAACTTCTCGTTAATGTAAATGATGCCAAATTAATAAGAACTGTCTGATTATGGATTTACCTTCTGACATGGGTATGGCGTGGGTATGGCATGAGTATGACGTGGGTATGGCATGAGTATGACGTGGGTATGGCGTGGGTATGGCATGAGTATGACGTGGGTATGGCGTGGGTATGGCGTGAGTATGGTGTGGGTATGGCGTGGGTATGGTGTGAGTATGGCGTGAGTGACGTGGGTATGACGTGGGTATGGCGTGGGTATGGCGTGGGTATGGCGTGAGTATGGTGTGGGTATGGCGTGGGTATGGCATGAGTATGACGTGGGTATGGCGTGGGTATGACGTGGGTATGGCATGAGTATGACGTGGGTATGGCATGAGTATGACGTGGGTATGGCATGAGTATGACGTGGGTATGGCGTGGGTATGACGTGGGTATGGCATGAGTATGGTGTGGGTATGACGTGGGTATGGCATGAGTATGGTGTGGGTATGACGTGGGTATGGCATGAGTATGGTGTGGGTATGGCGTGGGTATGGCATGAGTATGGTGTGGGTATGACGTGGGTATGGCATGAGTATGGCGTGGGTATGACGTGGGTATGGCATGAGTATGGTGTGGGTATGGCGTGGGTATGGCATGAGTATGACGTGAGTATGACGTGGGTATGGCGTGGGTATGACGTGGGTATAGCGTGAGTATGACGTGGGTATGGCGTGGGTATGACGTGGGTATGGCGTGAGTATGACGTGGGTATGACGTGAGTATGACGTGGGTATGGCGTGGGTATGACGTGGGTATGGCGTGAGTATGACGTGGGTATGGCGTGGGTATGACGTGGGTATGGCGTGAGTATGACGTGGGTATGGCGTGGGTATGGCGTGGGTATGGCGTGGGTATGGCGTGGGTAAATGCCACTAAGCAAACCGGTATCTCGTACACCTATTTTGGCAATTATTTATTTTTCTGGTCTTCCTGGTTCTGGTCTACAGAAACCAGACATGTATTAAGGTAGTGTCTTGTAGTTTTGATGTCACTTGTTTGTCTAGTGGTTCCAAAAAATGACTACAATATCATGCTGATGTTTTTGATCACTTGTGTAGACGTGCCTCTGAGGAAGCCTGTCCCGGTGCATGAGCAGGCTGTGAAGGATGAGAAGGGCCGCTACCAGAGGTTCCATGGAGCCTTCACTGGAGGATTCTCTGCTGGGTACTTCAACACTGTGGGCACCAAAGAAGGTTGGTACAGCTGTGTTAAATGAGTGGAACTCACACTCACACTCTCTTACACACTCACTCACTCACTAACTCAGAGACTGTAGCGTGTAGGGAGGGACCATATTATCACCATACTAAGGGACCTCACCATACCATATTATCACCATACTGAGGGACCTCACCATACCATATTATCACCATACTGAGGGACCTCACCATACCATACTATCACCATACCATACTATCACCATACTGAGGGACCTCACCATACCATATTATCACCATACTGAGGGACCTCACCATACCATACTATCACCATACTAAGGGACCTCACCATACCATATTACCACCATACTGAGGGACCATACCATATTATCACCATACTGAGGGTCTTCACCATATGATATTATCACCATACCAAGGGACCTCACCATACCATACTATCACCATACTGAGGGACCATACCATATTATCACCATACTGAGGGTCTTCACCATATGATATTATCACCATACCAAGGGACCTCACCATACCATACTATCACCATACTGAGGGACCTCACCATACCATATTATCACCATTCTGAGGGACCTCACCATACCATATTATCACCATACTGAGGGACCTCACCATACCATATTATCACCATACTGAGGGACCATACCATATTATCACCATACTGAAGGACCTCACCATACCATATTATCACCATACTGAAGGACCTCACCATACCATATTATCACCATACTGTGGGACCATACCATATTATCACCATACTGTGGGACCATACCATATTATCACCATACTGAAGGACCTCACCATACCATATTATCACCATACTGAGGGACCTCACCATACTATCACCATACTGAGGGACCTCACCATACCATATTATCACCATACTGAAGGACCTCACCATACCATATTATCACCATACTGAAGGACCTCACCATACCATATTATCACCATACTGAGGGTCTTCACCATATGATATTATCACCATACTGAAGGACCTCACCATACCATATTATCACCATACTGAGGGACCTCACCATGCCATACTGAGGGACCTCACCATACTATCACCATACTGAGGGACCTCACCATGCCATACTGAGGGACCTCACCATACTATCACCATACTGAGGGACCTCACCATACCATACTGAGGGACCTCACCATACTATCACCATACTGAGGGACCTCACCATGCCATACTGAGGGACCTCACCATACTATCACCATACTGAGGGACCTCACCATACCATACTATCACCATACTGAGGGACCTCACCATACCATACTATCACCATACTGAGGGACCTCACCATACCATACTATCACCATACTGAGGGACCTCACCATACCATATTATCACCATACTGAGGGACCATACCATATTATCACCATACTGAGGGTCTTCACCATATGATATTATCACCATACCAAGGGACCTCACCATACCATACTATCACCATACTGAGGGACCTCACCATACCATATTATCACCATTCTGAGGGACCTCACCATACCATATTATCACCATACTGAGGGACCTCACCATACCATATTGTCACCATACTGAGGGACCTCACCATACCATATTATCACCATTCTGAGGGACCTCACCATACCATATTATCACCATACTGAGGGACCTCACCATACCATATTATCACCATTCTGAGGGACCTCACCATACCATATTATCACCATACTGAGGGACCTCACCGTACCATATTATCACCATACCAAGGGACCTCACCATACCATACTATCACCATACTGAGGGACCTCACCATACCATATTATCACCATACTGAGGGACCTCACCATACCATACTATCACCATACTGAGGGACTTCACCATACCATACTATCACCATACTGAGGGACCTCACCATACCATATTATCACCATACTGAGGGACCATACCATACAATATTATCACCATACTGAGGGACCTCAACATACCATATTATCACCATACTGAAGGATGTCACCGTACCATATTATCACCATACAGAGGGACCTCACCATACCATATTATCACCATACTGAGGGACCTCACCATATTGTCACCATACTGAGGGACCTCACCGTACCATATTATCACCATACTGAGGGACCTCACCGTACCATATTATCACCATACCAAGGGACCTCACCATACCATACTATCACCATACTGAGGGACCTCACCATACCATATTATCACCATACTGAGGGACCTCACCATACCATACTATCACCATACTGAGGGACCTCACCATACCATATTATCACCATACTGAGGGACCTCACCATACCATATTATCACCATACTGAGGGACATCACCATACTGAAGGATGTCACCGTACCATATTATCACCATACTGAGGACCTCACCATACCATATTATCACCATACTGATGGACCTCTACATACCATATTATCACCATACTGAGGGACCTCACCATACCATACTACTGATACGATATGAATTGTGATTCGATATGTATTGTGATTAGATATGTATTGTGATTCGATATGTATTTCGATTAGATAAATATTGTGATTTCATATGTATTGTGATTAGATATGTATTGTGATTAGATATGTATTGTGATTAGATACAGTGGGGAGAACAAGTATTTGATACACTGCCGATTTTGCAGGTTTTCCTACTTACAAAGCACGTAGAGGTCTGTAATTTTTATCATAGGTACACTTCAACTGTGAGTGACGGAATCTAAAACAAAAATCCAGAAAATCACATTGTATGATTTTTAATTAATTAATTTGCATTTTATTGCATGACATAAGTATTTGATCACCTACCAACCAGTAAGAATTCCGGCTCTCACACACCTGTTAGTTTTTCTTTAAGACCTCCTGTTCTCCACTCATAACCTGTATTAACTTCACCTGTTTGAACTCGTTACCTGTATAAAAGACACCTGTCCACACACTCAATCAAACAGACTCCAACCTCTCCACAATGGCCAAGACCAGAGAGCTGTGTAAGGACATCAGGGATAAAATTGTAGACCTGCACAAGGCTGGGATGGGCTACAGGACAATAGGCAAGCAGCTTAGTGAGAAGGCAACAACTGTTGGCGCAATTATTAGAAAATGGAAGAAGTTCAAGATGACGGTCAATCTCCCTCGGTCTGGGGCACCATGCAAGATCTCACCTCGTGGGGCATCAATGATCATGAGGAAGGTGAGGGATCAGCCCAGAACTACCAGGCAGGACCTGGTCAATGACCCGAAGAGAGCTGGGACCACAGTCTCAAAGAAAACCATTAGTAACACACTATGCCGTCATGGATTAAAATCCTGCAGTGCACGCAAGGTCCCCCTGCTCAAGCCAGCGCATGTCCAGGCCCGTCTGAAGTTTGCCAATGACCATCTGGATGATCCAGAGGAGGAATGGGAGAAGGTCATGTGGTCTGATGAGAGAAAAATATAGCTTTTTGGTCTAAACTCCACTCGCCGTGTTTGGAGGAAGAAGAAGGATGAGTACAACCCCAAGAACACCATCCCAACCGTGAAGCATGGAGGTGGAAACATCATTCTTTGGGGATGCTTTTCTGCAAAGGGGACAGGACGACTGCACCGTATTGAGGGGAGGATGGATGGGGCCATGTATCGCGAGATCTTGGCCAACAACCTCCTTCCCTCAGTAAGAGCATTGAAGATGGGTCGTGGCTGGGTCTTCCAGCATGACAACGACCCGAAACACACAGCCAGGGCAACTAAGGAGTGGCTCCGTAAGAAGCATCTCAAGGTCCTTGAATGGCCTAGCCAGTCTCCAGACCTGAACCCAATAGAAAATCTTTGGAGGGAGCTGAAAGTCCGTATTGCCCAGCGACAGCCCCGAAACCTGAAGGATCTGGAGAAGGTCTGTATGGAGGAGTGGTCCAAAATCCCTGCTGCAGTGTGTGAAAACCTGGTCAAGAACTACAGGAAACGTATGATCTCTGTAATTGCAAACAAAGGTTTCTGTACCAAATATTAAGTTCTGCTTTTCTGATGTATCAAATACTTATGACATGCAATAAAATGCAAATGAATTACTTAAAAATCATACAATGTGATTTTCTGGATTTTTGTTTTAGATTCCGTCACTCACAGTTGAAGTGTACCTATGATAAAAAATTACAGACTTCTACATGCTTTGTAAGTGGGAAAACCTGCAAAAAAGATATGTATTGTGATTCGATATGTATTGTGATTAGATATGTATTGTGATTAGATATGTATTGTGTGTCTGCTGCAGAGAGACAAGGCCTACCTGCCTTTTCATTACCATTTGTTTCACAAATTGATGATTGGATTAAAATCTATTTAAATATGTAACGGTATGAATCACTACTTGTTTCCCATTGCAGGGTGGACACCATCAACCTTTGTATCATCCAGACAACAGAAAGCAGACAGACAGACAGCCAGGCCGGAGGACTTCATGGATGAGGAGGTAAAAAATATACACAAATATCCATTATCTTATCAACAACAGAAAGGACTGTTTCCCTTTCATCTCATATCATGGATGAGGAGGTATTACCCACAAATATCCATTATCTTATCAACAACAGAAAGGACTGTTTCCCTTTCATCTCATATCATGGATGAGGAGGGACCTAGAATCTGACAGGGAACACATTATAAATTCTAGAGACCACAGCATGAAGGAAAGACAAACCTTCTCAGCACCACAACCCTTTCCCTCCTGGACCAACTTGATTATACAACATGGGATGTAATGTGTTTTATCTCCTCAGGACCTGGGTGAGCACGGTATCGCCCCCAGACAAATCACCACTACAGCTGACTTTGCCTCAGGCAGGAAGGATCTGATCAGGGACAAGGCCAGAGCCATCACCTCTCTTTCAGCCCCTATCCCTGGGGACACTGTCCTGGAAGACCTGGTGGCGCCAGCTAGGTAACTGAACAGACTTGATGTGGCCCGTATGTGTCTAGTGTCTAACAGTAGGAGGGCTTTTCTATAATCAGGTCCTCTCTGTCCATGTAATGATTTTATTTTATTTATTTAACCTTTATTTAACTAGGCAAGTCAGTTAAGAACAAATTATTATTTACAATGACGGCCTACCTACAGGGCCAACCCCTGGAGCAAATGAGGGTTAAGTGCCTTGCTCAAGGACACATCGACAGGTTTTTCACCTTGTCTGCTTGGGGATTCGAGCCAGCATCCTTTCGGTTACTGGCCCCACGCTCTAACCATGATTCATTGTGATCTAAATGGCATAACTGATCCTAGATCAGCAGAACTACCCTGAGACTCAATGTAGTTGCAGTTTGCCTCATATTGCTACTAAGCTTACTGTCCTCATTTACGCCTGGCAGGTCCTCCATGGGGGTGGAGTTACTGAGGAAGATGGGCTGGAAGGATGGCCAGGGGGTTGGGCCAAGGGTGAAGAGAAGACTGTCCAAGCAGAAAGCAGGTGGGCTGCGCTTGCCACTGACTGTCAAAGGAGCAATGTTGTAGCCTAATAGATATGTGTTAGACTGTACAGATCTACTCTCAGAAAGTAGTATTTTACCAATAGCTTGTGAAATGGTTCTAAAATGTTATTTTCTCTATTCCAGATCCCGCAACAAGGGCGTTCGGCTCTGCCTTGCCTCCCAACGGTTCATCGGAATCACCGGTAACCATTTCCCACAATATTAATATTGTCTTGAATCTCATCACCTATAAAACTATAATCCAGGTCTACATGAAGAACGTTAGTGGAAGTGATGGTCGTATAAAACACCTACTAATCAAATCAAATATGATCGGTCACATACACATGGTTAGTAGATAACAATAATGTCTAACAGTTTCACAACATATAACACACATAAATCTAAGTAAGGAATGTATTGAGAATATATTCATATGCCAGAGCGGCATTGAACTAAGATCCAGTGGAATAGTAAGCTTTAAAGTATACAGTATACACATAGAGATTGGTGATGCAGTATGTAAACACCATTAGGTGACTAAGATACAGTAGAATAGTATAGTGTACAGTTTATACATAGAGATGAGTGATGCAAGATATGTAAACATTATTAAAGTGACTAGTGTTCAATTTCTTAGTGACCAGTGATTTATAATCAGTGTCTATAGGAAGCAGCCTCTAATGTGCTAGTGGTGGCTGATTTAGCTGTCTGATGACCTTGAGATAGAAGCTGATTTTCAGTCTCTGCCCCAGCTTTGATACACCTGTACTGACCTCACCTTCTGGATGATAGCGGGGTGAACAGGCAGTGGCTCGGGTGGTTGATGTCCTTGATTATCTTTTTGGCCTTCCTGTGACTTTGGGTGCTGTAGGTATCCAGGAGTGCAGTTAGTTTTCCCCCAGTAATGCGTTGGGCAGACAGCACCACCCTCTGGAGAGCCTTGCGGTTGTGGGCGGTGCAGTTTCCGTACCAGGCGGTGATGCTTTCAATTGTGCATCTGTAAAAGTTTGTGATGATTTTAGGTGTTAAGCCACATTTCTTTAGTCTCCTGAGGTTGAAGAGGCTCTGTTGCACCTTCTTCACCACACTGTCTGTGTGGGTGGAACATTTCAGTTTGTCAGTGATGTGTACGCCGAGCAACTTCTCCACCCGTCGATGTGGATACTGGGGTGCACCTTCTGCTGTTTCCTGGGTGAACAGGGAGTACAGGAGTGGGCTGAGTACGCACCCTTGTGGGACCCCTGTGTTGAGGATCAGCGAAGTGGAGGTGTTGTTTCCTTCCTTCACTACCTGGGGGCGGCCCGTCAGGAAGTCCATGACCCAGTTTCACAGTGCGGGGTTCAGACCCAGGGCCTCAAGCTTAATGATGAGCTTGGAGGGTCCTATGGTGTTGAATGCTGAGCTATAGTCAATGAACAGCATTCTTACATAGGTATTCCTCTTGTCCAGATGGGATAGGGCAGTGTGCAGGGTGATGGAGATTGCATCATCTGTGGACCTATTGGGGTGGTAAGCATATTAAAGTGGGTCTAGGGTGGCAGGTAAGGTAGAGGTGATATGATCCTTGACTAGTCTCTCAAAGCACTTCATGATGACAGAGGTGATGCTACGGGGCGATAGTCATTTAGTTCAGTTACCTTTGCTTTCTTAGGTACAGGAACAATGGTGGCCATCTTGAAGCATGTGGGGACAGCAGACTGGGATAGGGAGAGATTGAATATGCTTGTAAACACACCAGCCAGCTGGTCTGCTCATGCTCTGAGGACGCGGCTAGGGATGCCGTTTGGGCCAGCAGCCTTGTGAGGGTTTACTCATTTAAATGTTTTACTCACGTCGACCACGGAGAAGGAGAGCCCACAGTCCTTGGTAGCGGAGTGGCCCGGTGTTATCCTCAAAGCGGGTGAAGAATGTGTATTGCCTGTCCAGAAGCAAGACGTCGGGCTCGGCAACGTGGTTGTTTTTTTATAATCTGTGATTGTCTGTAATCCCTGACACATACGTCTCGTGTCTGTAATCCCTGACACATACGTCTGGTGTCTGAGCCGTTGAACTGTGACTCCACTTTATCTCTATACTGACGTTTAGCTTGTATGATTGCCTTGCGGAGTGAATAACTACACTGTTTATATTCTTCCATATTGTCGGAAGCTACCCGGAACATATCCCAGTCCACGTGATCAAAACAATCCAGCGTTTAATGGACCATTTTACGGGTACTTCCTTTGTAACCATTCTGGAAGTTTGAATAACAGTGATCCAGAATTTTACCGGCTGGAGGGTTAATCTATATGTTGGTAGAACTTCGGCAGCCTAGTCCACAGATTTGCTTTGTTAAAATCCCCAGCTACAATAAATGCAGTCTGTGACTGAAGGTGCTCCTCTGCGTCATAACCATGGCATGCAGAGGGTGGGTGACGTTGTCCATAATGGCCAGCAGTTTGGCAAGGATCCGTCTCTCCGCCACCTCCTCTAGAGTGTCAAGGCTAATCCCCAGAACAGAGCTAGCCTTCCTTAACAGCTTATTTACAAGAGAAGCATCACCAGCCTTTATGTTGGCGCCCCAGCACACCACTGCAAAAAATTATACTGGTAGAAGGTATGCAGTAGTTTACTGCACACGTTGACGGACCTAAACCTCTTCAGAAAGTAGTCGGCTCTGGCCCTTTTTGTACAGGGCCCTGGTGTTACCAGCCCATTCCAGCCTGTTGTCCATATGGACTCCCAGGAACTTTTATGACCCAACCATTTCCACATCCATCCCCTGTATAGGGACTGCAGTCAGTTGTGTCTTGGTTCTCCTGAAGTCCACCACCATCTCCTTTGTTTTGCTGATGTTGAGCTGAAGGTGGTTCTGCTCACACCACAACACAAAGTCACTGATTGTGCTCCTGTACTCCTCCTCCTGCCCACCCCTGATGCACCCTACAATAGCAGAGTCATCCGAGAACCTCTGTAGGTGGCATGTCTCAGAGTTATATCTGAAGTCTGAGGTGTAGAGGGTGAACAGGAAGGGGCACAGGACCGTTCCCTGGGGGGCCCATGTGTTGCTCACTGCCCGTTCTGACACACAGCTCTGTAGTCGCAGGAGGTAGATGATTGCATCATCCACCCCGATGTTGTGCTGGTATGCAAACTGCAGGGGGTCCATTGATGAACACACCAGGGGTCTGAGGTGAGCGAGGATTAACCTTTCCAGGGTCTTCATGATGTGGGATGTTAGAGCTACAGGTCTGTCAGCACAGGGACCCTTTCTAGGCTCAGGCTAATGTTAAAAGGTCGCTGGAGTATTCCACACAGTTGGTCGGCACAGACCGTAAGCACCCTTGGGCTGATGCCATCAGGGCCCGCCGCTTTCCACTGGTGTAGTCTCTCCAGCTCTCTCTTCACTTGGTTGGTGGTGAAAGCCAGCCCAGCTGGGGAGGTGGGGGGAAGGGGGGTGTTGAGGATCAGTCCAGGGGGAGCAGGGGCGGAGGTGGGGTGACTGATTGTCTCAACGGAGGTCTTGTGCGCGAAGTGGGGGTGGGACAGCCGTGAGGGTGTGTGGTCTGGGGAGCTGGAAGGGAGGTGGACAGGGCCAGTATCAAACCTTTTAAAAAATTGGTTCAGCTCATTGGCTCTGTCCTGGGTCCCCTCCGTCTGCCCACTGTTTGACTTTTTGAAGCCAGTGATATTTCTCATACCCTTCCACACCTCTCTCACCTGGCTCTGCCTCAGCTTGTCCTCCATCTTCTCCTTATACACTCTCTTCCCCTCAGCAATCCACAACTTCAGCTCCCTCTGGACGCATTTCAATTTGTCCTTGTCCCCCTCCTTGAAGGCCCTCTTCTTCTCATTCAGCAGGGCCTTCAGGTCGCTGGTGACCCAGGGTTTATTGTTTGGGAAACAGCGTACCTTCCTGGTGGGTACAGTGTTGTCTACACAAAAAGTAATATAGTCTGTTATGTAGTCAGTATGTCCATCAATGTCCTCCCCATGAGCCCCACAGAGCACATCCCAGTCTGTTGTTTCAAAGCAGTCCTGTAGGGCCTCATTCGCCTCTGGAGACCATCTCCTAATGGTCCTGGTGGTCGCAAGCTGCTGTTGGACCAAAGGCCTGTAGAGTGGGGTGAGGTGGACAAGGTTGTGATCCGATCTACCGAGGGGAGGGAGTGCAGTGGAGTTGTATGCGTCCTTCACATTAGCATATAACAAGTCCAGAGTTGTATTATTCCTGGTTGGGCACTTCACGAACTGTTTGAACGTGGGCAGCGTTGAAGAGAGAGAGATGCATGGTTAAAATCCCCCGAAATGGCAAAGAAAGCACTGGGATGCGCTGTCTGTAACCTCGCGATAACAGAGTGGATGACGTCACATGCTGAGTTTGTGTCAGCGGAGGGCGGGATGTAAACAATAACAGCAATGGCCGCCGTGAATTCCCTCTGCAAATAGTAGGGTCTCAGGCTAACGGCTAGCAGTTCAATGTCCGAGCTACAAAACTCTTCCTTAACAGTAATATGTCTCAGATTACACCATCTGTTGTTAACTAATAAAGCCAGCCCCCCTCCCTTACTCTTAACGGTAGAAGCGCTATCCCTGTCTGCTCTGATGGTCTGGAAACTGCCGATAGTTACGTTCTCTATGGGGATGTTATCATTCAGCCATGTCTCTGTAAAACACAATAGGCTAGCTTCCCGGTAGTCTCTTTGCCCATGGACCAGCCCATCAAGCTCGTCCATCTTATGTAGTGATCTTACGTTGCCCATAATGATAGACGGTATAGCCAACTTGTATTTCCTAAGCTTTGCCTTACACTTCAATCCCGCCCTGCATACATGCCGTCTCCTTTTCAACTCGTCCGGAATATCGAACTTTTCCCTGGGGTGCAGCAGCGCTGCGTGCGCTAAATCCAGGAGCTGGGCTCGTTTGTAAATAATTGAGGACTAAAAAGTGCCTCAGTGATTAAAAGGACCGCTAAAACCTTCGTAAAACAGTAGCACTCCATAATCCTGAACTATTATTGTTCAACTGTTGCAAAAAAACCTCACGAACAACTGACGAAAAACATACTGAAACAACAATTTACGCACAAACAATGGGAGCTGCTTAATGTTAGAAAGCTCTGATATTGAGCTGTTTTTATTTAAATGAGTTTATCTGTGATTTGTATGCACATTTTGCACTAGTATGCACTGCTATAGTAAATAGCATGAAAAACATTTTCCACTGTCATGCTATGAACAATCTATTCATGAAACATGGGGGAACAGGGCTTGATAGTCTACATATACTTTACAATTGACACCCTAGAATAATAATTACATTTAGCAGATGCTTTTATCCAAAGCGACTTGACTTGCATACTATGTCTTGCAGTCATACATGTATACTTTTTACATATGGGTGGCCCCGGGAATCGAACCCACAACCCTGGCGGAGCAAGTACCATGCTCAACCAACTGAGCCATACAGGTCCACCACTATAAGATGCTATAACAAGCTAGAGGATTTCAGCTGCCTTTATTACTGTAATAATGCTGTGTATAACTAGTGGTCAGGGAAAAGCCTTCTCTTATGAACGTAACAGAGTCGGCTGGCGACTACAGATTCATCACTCAGCTTTCATCTAATATAAAGTTTGTCCCTCTGTGATGAACACAGTGCTTTTGTTTTACATATTCAAATTGTGTTCAAGTTTTAAAAATTGCATTTGATATGATGTGTGTTTGTTGTAGAACAATGGGACTACTTCCTATTGCTGCAGTAGACTCTCAGCAGCTTAGCAGCGATTTGCAGCTTGTGTGCCTGTGATGTACCTTTCCGCCACAAATTGATGGACAGTCCGATCACCGAATGAGCGTTAAGGCGGGACACCCGAGCCACCAATGGCTGTGGATATGTAACCCGATAGCCTATAGTAATCCAAGGCCAACTGAATTGGAGCAGGGAAATTTAATTATAACAAAAGTCCCCTAAATAGGTGACTTAACATTTACCTCTTCCTTCACTGCAAAGCATAAGTGACACAGATATATTTTATATTTGAGATTCTTCAAAGTAGCCACCCTTTGCCTTTATGACAGAATCTCCAAAAAAACACTTTTTTGGTTACTACATGATTCCATATGTGTTATGTCATTGTGACGTCTTAACTTGTATTCTACAATGTAAAAAATTGTACAAATAAAGAAAAACCCTTGAATTAATAATATTCCAAACTTTTGACCGGGGGTGTATCTCTTTTGACCGAGGGTGTACATGTGATTGATGGATTAATTCCCTACTGCTAAGAAATTTCCCCTCTGGGAACAATAAAGTCTCTCTCTCTCTCTCTCTCAACCACAGGATGAGGAGGATGATGAGTTCCTCCCTGAGAACGTGACGTTTGCGCCTAAAGATGTGACCCCTATAGACTTCACCCCTAAAGTGGACCTCCATGGTCTGGGGTACAGGGGTCTGAACCCCCTGGCGGCACTCAGGGGATGTCCCGAGGTGGGACACATCAACTTGTTCACCATGGACTCAGACAGGACCACCAACCTTTTTGGAGAGGACAGGAGGGAACAGAAACGCAGGGGAGGAGTGGCAGGACAGGTATTGTTTGTTTAGTTGTTTAGTTCCATGACTTGTACCCTGCTTGTAATAGTAGGGAAAACACTGTCTGACTGTTGTCTCAGCTCTAATAGTAGGGAAAACACTGTCTGACTGTTGTGTCAGCTCTAATAGTAGGGAAAACACTGACTGACTGTTGTCTCAGCTCTAATAGTAGGGAAAACACTGACTGACTGTTGTCTCAGCTCTAATAGTAGGGAAAACACTGTCTGACTGTTGTGTCAGCTCTAATAGTAGGGAAAACACTCTGACTGTTGTGTCAGCTCTAATAGTAGGGAAAACACTCTGACTGTTGTGTCAGCTCTAATAGTAGGGAAAACACTGTCTGACTGTTGTCTCAGCTCTAATAGTAGGGAAAACACTGTCTGACTGTTGTCTCAGCTCTAATAGTAGGGAAAACACTGACTGTTGTCTCAGCTCTAATAGTAGGGAAAACACTGTCTGACTCTTGTCTCAGCTCTAATAGTAGGGAAAACACTCTGACTGTTGTGTCAGCTCTAATAGTAGGGAAAACACTCTGACTGTTGTGTCAGCTCTAATAGTAGGGAAAACACTCTGACTGTTGTGTCAGCTCTAATAGTAGGGAAAACACTGTCTGACTGTTGTCTCAGCTCTAATAGTAGGGAAAACACTGTCTGACTGTTGTGTCAGCTCTAATAGTAGGGAAAACACTGACTGACTGTTGTCTCAGCTCTAATAGTAGGGAAAACACTGTCTGACTCTTGTCTCAGCTCTAATAGTAGGGAAAACACTCTGACTGTTGTGTCAGCTCTAATAGTAGGGAAAACACTCTGACTGTTGTGTCAGCTCTAATAGTAGGGAAAACACTCTGACTGTTGTGTCAGCTCTAATAGTAGGGAAAACACTGTCTGACTGTTGTCTCAGCTCTAATAGTAGGGAAAACACTGTCTGACTGTTGTCTCAGCTCTAATAGTAGGGAAAACACTGACTGTTGTCTCAGCTCTAATAGTAGGGAAAACACTGTCTGACTGTTGTCTCAGCTCTAATAGTAGGGAAAACACTGTCTGACTGTTGTGTCAGCTCTAATAGTAGGGAAAACACTGTCTGACTGTTGTCTCAGCTCTAATAGTAGGGAAAACAATGTCTGACTGTTGTCTCAGCTCTAATAGTAGGGAAAACACTGTCTGACTGTTGTGTCAGCTCTAATAGTAGGGAAAACACTGTCTGACTGTTGTCTCAGCTCTAATAGTAGGGAAAACACTGTCTGACTGTTGTGTCAGCTCTAATAGTAGGGAAAACACTCTGACTGTTGTGTCAGCTCTAATAGTAGGGAAAACACTGTCTGACTGTTGTCTCAGCTCTAATAGTAGGGAAAACACTGTCTGACTGTTGTCAGCTCTAATAGTAGGGAAAACACTGACTGTTGTCTCAGCTCTAATAGTAGGGAAAACACTGTCTGACTGTTGTCTCAGCTCTAATAGTAGGGAAAACACTGTCTGACTGTTGTCTCAGCTCTAATAGTAGGGAAAACACTGTCTGACTGTTGTGTCAGCTCTAATAGTAGGGAAAACACTGCCTGACTGTTGTCTCAGCCCTTGAGCCCCACATCCGTCATGTCATTAAAACCTCCTTCTTTCACCTCCGCAACGTCGCCAAAATCAGACCCTTACTCACACCCCCTGCTGCTGAAAGACTCATTCACGCCTTCATCTCCTCACGACTGGACTACTGCAACTCACTACTCCTTGGTATCAGCTCGACCTACATAAAAAGACTCCAACTGGTCCAGAACGCAGCCGCCCGACTCATCACCCGCTCCAAATCCTGGCACCACATCACTCTAGTCCTAAAACAACTACACTGGCTCCCCATTTCCCACCGGATCACGTACAAAATCCTGGTCCTTACCTACAAAGCCATCCATCACCTGGCCCCCTCATACCTCACTGACCTCCTCTCCCCCTACCAACCCTCACGGTCCCTCAGATCTGCCTCAGCCGGTCTCCTTTGCATCCACAAGGCCAAGCTCCGCAGTTTTGGGGACAGCCTTTTCCAGGGCAGCTCCCAGGCTCTGGAACTCCCTCCCCCATGAGATCCGCACCTCTGAGTCCCTCACCATCTTCCAGTCACGCCTCAAGACCCATCTCTTCACCTCTGCCTATCCCTAGCCCCATGCCACTCCCATTTATCTTTTTTTAGTTTTTTTGTTTTTTCTCTGTCTTGTCTTGTTTATTTACCTCCCCTGTAAAGCGACTTTGAGTTCGTGAAAAGCGCTATACAAATTGAATGTATTATTATTATTATTAGGGAAAACACTATCTGACTGTTGTGTCAGCTCTAATAGTAGGGAAAACACTGTGACTGTTGTCTCAGCTCTAATAGTAGGGAAAACACTGTCTGACTGTTGTCTCAGCTCTAATAGTAGGGAAAACACTGTCTGACTGTTGTCAGCTCTAATAGTAGGGAAAACACTGTCTGACTGTTGTCAGCTCTAATAGTAGGGAAAACACTCTGACTGTTGTCTCAGCTCTAATAGTAGGGAAAACACTGTCTGACTGTTGTCTCAGCTCTAATAGTAGGGAAAACACTGTCTGACTGTTGTCAGCTCTAATAGTAGGGAAAACACTGTCTGACTGTTGTCAGCTCTAATAGTAGGGAAAACACTGTCTGACTCTTGTCTCAGCTCTAATAGTAGGGAAAACACTGTCTGACTGTTGTGTCAGCTCTAATAGTAGGGAAAACACTGTCTGACTGTTGTCTCAGCTCTAATAGTAGGGAAAACACTGTCTGACTCTTGTCTCAGCTCTAATAGTAGGGAAAACACTGTCTGACTGTTGTCTCAGCTCTAATAGTAGGGAAAACACTGTCTGACTGTTGTCTCAGCTCTAATAGTAGGGAAAACAATGTCTGACTGTTGTCAGCTCTAATAGTAGGGAAAACACTGACTGTTGTCTCAGCTCTAATAGTAGGGAAAACACTGTCTGACTGTTGTCTCAGCTCTAATAGTAGGGTAAACACTGTCTGACTGTTGTCTCAGCTCTAATAGTAGGGAAAACACTGTCTGACTGTTGTGTCAGCTCTAATAGTAGGGAAAACACTGTCTGACTGTTGTCTCAGCTCTAATAGTAGGGAAAACACTGTCTGACTCTTGTCTCAGCTCTAATAGTAGGGAAAACACTGTCTGACTGTTGTCTCAGCTCTAATAGTAGGGAAAACAATGTCTGACTGTTGTCAGCTCTAATAGTAGGGAAAACACTGTCTGACTGTTGTCAGCTCTAATAGTAGGGAAAACACTGTCTGACTCTTGTCTCAGCTCTAATAGTAGGGAAAACACTGTCTGACTGTTGTCTCAGCTCTAATAGTAGGGAAAACACTGTCTGACTCTTGTCTCAGCTCTAATAGTAGGGAAAACAATGTCTGACTGTTGTCAGCTCTAATAGTAGGGAAAACACTGTCTGACTGTTGTGTCAGCTCTAATAGTAGGGAAAACACTGTCTGACTGTTGTCTCAGCTCTAATAGTAGGGAAAACACTGTCTGACTGTTGTCTCAGCTCTAATAGTAGGGAAAACACTGTCTGACTGTTGTCAGCTCTAATAGTAGGGAAAACACTGACTGTTGTCTCAGCTCTAATAGTAGGGAAAACACTGTCTGACTGTTGTCTCAGCTCTAATAGTAGGGAAAACACTGTCTGACTGTTGTCTCAGCTCTAATAGTAGGGAAAACACTGTCTGACTGTTGTGTCAGCTCTAATAGTAGGGAAAACACTGTCTGACTGTTGTCTCAGCTCTAATAGTAGGGAAAACACTGTCTGACTCTTGTCTCAGCTCTAATAGTAGGGAAAACACTGTCTGACTGTTGTGTCAGCTCTAATAGTAGGGAAAACACTGTCTGACTGTTGTCTCAGCTCTAATAGTAGGGAAAACACTGTCTGACTCTTGTCTCAGCTCTAATAGTAGGGAAAACACTGTCTGACTGTTGTCTCAGCTCTAATAGTAGGGAAAACAATGTCTGACTGTTGTCAGCTCTAATAGTAGGGAAAACACTGTCTGACTGTTGTGTCAGCTCTAATAGTAGGGAAAACACTGTCTGACTCTTGTCTCAGCTCTAATAGTAGGGAAAACACTGTCTGACTGTTGTCTCAGCTCTAATAGTAGGGAAAACACTGTCTGACTCTTGTCTCAGCTCTAATAGTAGGGAAAACAATGTCTGACTGTTGTCAGCTCTAATAGTAGGGAAAACACTGTCTGACTGTTGTGTCAGCTCTAATAGTAGGGAAAACACTGTCTGACTGTTGTCTCAGCTCTAATAGTAGGGAAAACACTGTCTGACTGTTGTCTCAGCTCTAATAGTAGGGAAAACACTGTCTGACTGTTGTCAGCTCTAATAGTAGAGAAAACACTGACTGTTGTCTCAGCTCTAATAGTAGGGAAAACACTGTCTGACTGTTGTCTCAGCTCTAATAGTAGGGAAAACACTGTCTGACTGTTGTCTCAGCTCTAATAGTAGGGAAAACACTGTCTGACTGTTGTGTCAGCTCTAATAGTAGGGAAAACACTGTCTGACTGTTGTCTCAGCTCTAATAGTAGGGAAAACACTGTCTGACTCTTGTCTCAGCTCTAATAGTAGGGAAAACACTGTCTGACTGTTGTCTCAGCTCTAATAGTAGGGAAAACAATGTCTGACTGTTGTCAGCTCTAATAGTAGGGAAAACAATGTCTGACTGTTGTCAGCTCTAATAGTAGGGAAAACACTGTCTGACTCTTGTCTCAGCTCTAATAGTAGGGAAAACACTGTGACTGTTGTGTCAGCTCTAATAGTAGGGAAAACACTGTCTGACTCTTGTCTCAGCTCTAATAGTAGGGAAAACACTGTGACTGTTGTGTCAGCTCTAATAGTAGGGAAAACACTGTCTGACTCTTGTGTCAGCTCTAATAGTAGGGAAAACACTGTGACTCTTGTGTCAGCTCTAATAGTAGGGAAAACACTGTCTGACTCTTGTCTCAGCTCTAATAGTAGGGAAAACACTGTGACTGTTGTGTCAGCTCTAATAGTAGGGAAAACACTGTCTGACTGTTGTCTCAGCTCTAATAGTAGGGAAAACACTGTCTGACTCTTGTCTCAGCTCTAATAGTAGGGAAAACACTGTCTGACTGTTGTCTCAGCTCTAATAGTAGGGAAAACACTGTCTGACTCTTGTCTCAGCTCTAATAGTAGGGAAAACACTGTCTGACTCTTGTGTCAGCTCTAATAGTAGGGAAAACACTGTCTGACTCTTGTGTCAGCTCTAATAGTAGGGAAAACACTGTTGTGTCAAATCTCTGTATTGTTTGATTGTTGTTACTAGTACTTGGATACTTGGCTTGTGCTTTGCTTGACCCTTTAATCCCCCCAGGGGTTTGGTGTGGGTGCAATGGAGGATGAGGATGACGACATCTACCATAGAGACACCATGTCTAACTATGACACTGTGCTTGGAGGGGAGGAGCCTGGGGACGGCCTGTATGGATGGACCGCCCCCCAACAGTACAACAGGAAGAAGAAAGGTAAGACTCACTGAGATGACAGGAGATAGAATGTACTGGGGGCCAGTTTCCCAGACACAGATTAGGTATGTGTAAGGGTCTCTCACTCTCTCTCTCTCTCTCTCTCACTCTCTCACTCTCTCTCTCTCTCTCTCTCTCTCTCTCACTCACTCACTCACTCACTCACTCACTCACTCACTCACTCACTCACTCACTCACTCACTCACTCACTCACTCACTCACTCACTCACTCACTCACTCTCACACACAATAGATGGTATCATGAGGAAGGACAATTATGTGGATATATTGAAGCAACATCTCAAGACATCAGTCAGGAAGTTAGAGCTTGGTCACAAATGGGTCTTCCAAATGAACAATGACCCCAAGCATAATTCCAAAATTGTGGCAAAATGGCTTAAGGACAACAAAGTCAAGGTATTGGAGTGGCCATCACAAAGCCCTGACCTCAATCATATAGAACATTTGTGGGCAGAACTGAAAAAGCGTGTGTGAGCAAGGAGGCTTACAAACCTGACTCAGTTACACCAGTTCTGTCAGGAGAAATGGGCCAAAATTCACCCAACTTATTGTGGGAAGCTTGTGGAAGGCTACCTGAAACATTTGACCCAAGTTAAACAATTTAAAGGCAATGCTACCAAATACTAATTGAGTGTATGTAAACTTCTGACCCACTGGGAATGTGATGAAAGAAATAAAAGCTGAAATAAATATTCTGACATTTCACATTCTTAAAATAAAGTGGTGATCCTAACTGACCTAAAACAGGGCATTTTTACTAGGATTAAATGTCAGGAATTGTGAAAAACTGAGTTGAAATGTATTTGGCTAAGGTGTATGTAAACTTCCAACTTCAACAGTATGTGTAAGGGACTCTGTCTCTCTCTGTTTGGGGTATATGTGTAAGGGACTCTGTCTCTCTCTGTTTGGGGTATATGTGTAAGGGACTCTGTCTCTCTCTGTTTGGGGTATATGTGTAAGGGACTCTGTCTCTCTCTGTTTGGGGTATATGTGTAAGGGACTCTGTCTCTCTCTGTTTGGGGTATATGTGTAAGGGACTCTGTCTCTCTCTGTTTGGGGTATATGTGTAAGGGACTCTGTCTCTCTCTGTTTGGGGTATATGTGTAAGGGACTCTGTCTCTCTCTGTTTGGGGTATATGTGTAAGGGACTCTGTCTCTCTCTGTTTGGGGTATATGTGTAAGGGACTCTGTCTCTCTCTGTTTGGGGTATATGTGTAAGGGACTCTGTCTCTCTCTGTTTGGGGTATATGTGTAAGGGACTCTGTCTCTCTCTGTTTGGGGTATATGTGTAAGGGACTCTGTCTCTCTCTGTTTAGGGTATATGTGTAAGGGACTCTGTCTCTCTCTGCCCATGAACACAATGTAGATCGCATCAATGTTGATCACTGAATATTGTTATCTAATGCTGTTTAAATGACTTTTTCCTTCAGTCCACAGTAAAGACGCTGCTTATCTGGGTAAAATACTAGAAGGATTCACCCTGGCCTCCGATAAGATGGAGACCAAAACTGTAGGTGCCCTTTTAATGAATCTCTCTTTAATTCCCTCAGAATTATATCTCGTTTATCTCCTGGCCGCCTTCTCTCCACCCTCCCTTTCTCTCTCTCTCCACCATCCCCTTCTCTCTCCCTCCACCATCCCCTTCTCTCTCCCTCCACCCTTCTCCCCGTCTCTCTCTCTCCCTACTCTCCCTCTCTACTCTCCCTCTCTCTCTTCACCCTCCCCTTCTCTCACTCTCCTCTTCCTCCATCTCCCCCCTATCTCTCTCTCCACCCTCCTCTTCTCTCTCTCCCCCTCCACCCTCACCTTCTCTCTCTCCCCCTCCACCCTCACCTTCTCTCTCTTTCTCCATCTCTCTCTCCCCCTTCTCTCCTTCTCTCCCCCCTCTCTTGCTCTCCTCCTCAGATCTTCCCTCCTCCTAACCTGCCCAGAGACTTCAGGCCAGTCCACTACTTCCGGCCAGTGGTGGACATGTCCAGCGTCAGCCCCGTGATAGCCCAGGCCCTGCAGATGTCCCGAGGACACATGGCCCAGGAGAAGCCCTGTAAGGGGGGACGCCACCAGCTGGACTCTGGCCAGAGGAGGGAGCTGCTGGGGGAGACGGCACTGCAAGGTACAGGCTATTCTGTTTTCTTCTCTAACCTCTTGTTGTATTACTCATGGGCATCTTCTCTTTATCAACACTGAAGACCTTCCTGGATTTGAAAGCTAGAGTCAAGAATACAGTGGGGCAAAAAAGTATTTAGTCAGCCACCAATTGTGCAAGTTCTCCCACTTAAAAAGATGAGAGAGGCCTGTAATTTTCATCATAGGTACACTTCAACTATGAGAGACAAAATGAGAAAAGATTTTCCAGAAAATCACATTGTAGGATTTTTTATGAATTTATTTGCAAATTATGGTGGAAAATAAGTATTTGGTCAATAACAAAAGTTTATCTCAATACTTTGTTATATACCCTTTGTTGGCAATGACAGAGGTCAAACGTTTTCTGTAAGTCTTCACAAGGTTTTCACACACTGTTGCTGGTATTTTGGCCCATTCCTCCATGCAGATCTCCTCTAGAGCAGTGATGTTTCGGGGCTGTCGCTAGGCAACACAGACTTTCAACTCCCTCCAAAGATTTTCTATGGGGTTGAGATCTGGAGACTGGCTAGGCCACTCCAGGACCTTGAAATGCTTCTTACGAAGCCACTCCTTCGTTGCCCGGGCGGTGTGTTTGGGATCATTGTCATGCTGAAAGACCCAGCCACGTTTCATCTTCAATGCCCTTGCTGATGGAAAGAGGTTTTCACTCAAAATCTCACGATACATGGCCCCATTCATTCTTTCCTTTACACGGATCAGTCGTCCTGGTCCCTTTGCAGAAAAACAGCCCCAAAGCATGATGTTTCCACCCCCATGCTTCACAGTAGGTATGGTGTTCTTTGGATGCAACTCAGCATTCTTTCTCCTCCAAACACAACGAGTTTAGTTTTTACCAAAAAGTTCTATTTTGGTTTCATCTGACCATATGACATGGATCATCCAAATGCTCTCTAGCAAACTTCAGACGGGCCTGGACATGTACTGGCTTAAGCAGGGGGACACGTCTGGCACTGCAGGATTTGAGTCCCTGGCGACGTAGTGTGTTACTGATGGTAGCCTTTGTTACTTTGGTCCCAGCTCTCTGCAGGTCATTCACTAGGTCCCCCTGTGTGGTTCTGGGATTTTTGCTCACCGTTCTTGTGATCATTTTGACCCCACGGGGTGAGATCTTGCGTGGAGCCCCAGATCGAGGGAGATTATCAGTGGTCTTGTATGTCTTCCATTTCCTAATAATTGCTCCCACAGTTGATTTCTTCACACCAAGCTGCTTACCTATTGCAGATTCAGTCTTCCCAGCCTGGTGCAGGTCTACAATTTTGTTTCTGGTGTCCTTTGACAGCTCTTTGGTCTTGGCCATAGTGGAGTTTGGAGTGTGACTGTTTGAGGTTGTGGACAGGTGTCTTTTATACTGATAACAAGTTCAAACAGGTGCCATTAATACAGGTAACGAGTGGAGGACAGAGGAGCCTCTTAAAGAAGAAGTTACAGGTCTGTGAGAGCCAGAAATCTTGCTTGTTTGTAGGTGACCAAATACTTATTTCCACTATAATTTGCAAATGAATTCATTAAAAATCCTACAATGTGAATTTCTGGATTTATTTTTCTCATTTTGTCTCTCATAGTTGAAGTGTACCTATGATGAAAATTACAGGCCTCTCTCATCTTTTTAAGAGGGAGAACTTGCACAATTGGTGGCTGACTAAATACTTTTTTGCCCCACTGTATGTTGTGTATCTCCTCTGTGTCAAAGGTGATGTTTTTAGTCTCTAAAATATAATATTGTTTCCCTGTCTCCTCCCTGTTCTGTCTCCCCCCCTGTTCTGTCTCCCCCCCTGTTCTGTCTCCCCCCCTGTTCTGTCTCCCCCCCTGTTCTGTCTCCCCCCCTGTTCTGTCTCCCCCCCTGTTCTGTCTCCCCCCCTGTTCTGTCTCCCCCCCTGTTCTGTCTCCCCCCCTGTTCTGTCTCCCCCCCTGTTCTGTCTCCGCCCCTGGCTCCTCTGTCTCCGCCCCTGGCTCCTCTGTCTCCGCCCCTGGCTCCTCTGTCTCCGCCCCTGCCTCCTCTGTCTCCGCCCCTGCCTCCTCTGTCTCGCCCCTGCCCTGTCTTCTCTGTCCTCCTCCTCTGTCTCCTCTCTGTCCTCCTACCTGTCCTCCTCCTCTGTCTCCTCTCTGTCCTCCTACCTGTCCTCCTCCTCTGTCTCCTCTCTGTCCTCCTACCTGTCCTCCTCCTCTGTCCTCCTACCTGTCCTCCTCCTCTGTCTCCTCTCTGTCCTCCTACCTGTCCTCCTCCTCTGTCTCCTCTCTGTCCTCCTACCTGTCCTCCTCCTCTGTCTCCTCTCTGTCCTCCTACCTGTCCTCCTCCTCTGTCTCCTCTCTGTCCTCCTACCTGTCCTCCTCCTCTGTCTCCTCTCTGTCCTCCTACCTGTCCTCCTCCTCTGTCTCCTGTCTCCTCTCTGTCCTCCTCTCGGTCTCCACCCTGTCTTCTTCTCTCCAGGCCCCAGCTCTGTCTTTGACCTGCTGAAGATTGAGGACAGAGAGAGACTCTCCGGCCTACGGAGGCCCTCTTCAGATACCACCTTAGGACCCAGACCCCCCACTGAGCTCCCACCCAGACAGCTCACTCCTGTGGAGGCCAGAGCAGCTGTGGTGGCTGCAGCTGCCAAAGCCTCCGCCCAGAAGGCCCTGTCTAGCAGGTAAACCTATATAATATCTGTCTGTCTGACTGTCTCTTGAGATATGTGTTGTATTGTACTCCAGTGTTCTACATCTTGTAATGTATTGTAGTCCAGTGTTCTACATCTTGTAATGTATTGTAGTCCAGTGTTCTACATCTTGTAATGTATTGTAGTCCAGTGTTCTACATCTTGTAATGTATTGTAGTCCAGTGTTCTACATCTGGTAATGTATTGTAGTCCAGTGTTCTACATCTTGTAATGTATTGTAGTCCAGTGTTCTACATCTTGAAAAGTGTTGTATTGTAGTCCAGTGTTCTACATCTGGTAATGTATTGTAGTCCAGTGTTCTACATCTTGAAAAGTGTTGTATTGTAGTCCAGTGTTCTACATCTGGTAATGTATTGTAGTCCAGTGTTCTACATCTGGTAATGTATTGTAGTCCAGTGTTCTACATCTTTTAATGTATTGTAGTCCAGTTTTCTACATCTTGTAATGTATTGTAGTCCAGTGTTCTACATCTTGTAATGTATTGTAGTCCAGTGTTCTACATCTTGTAATGTATTGTAGTCCAGTGTTCTACATCTTGAAAAGTGTTGTATTGTAGTCCAGTGTTCTACATCTGGTACTGTATTGTAGTCCAGTGTTCTACATCTTGTAATGTATTGTAGTCCAGTGTTCTACATCTTGTAATGTATTGTAGTCCAGTGTTCTACATCTTGTAATGTATTGTAGTCCAGTGTTGTACATCTTGTCCTGTATTGTAGTCCAGTGTTGTACATCTTGTCCTGTATTGTAGTCCAGTGTTCTACATCTTGTAATGTATTGTAGTCCTGTGTTGTACATCTTGTCCTGTATTGTAGTCCTGTGTTCTACATCTTGTAATGTATTGTAGTCCAGTGTTGTACATCTTGTAATGTATTGTAGTCCAGTGTTGTACATCTTGTCCTGTATTGTAGTCCTGTGTAGCTCAGATGGTAGAGCATGGCGCTTGCAACGCCAATTTTTCAACCACTCCACAGATTTCATGTTAACAAACTATAGTTTTGTCAAGTCTGTTAGGACATCTACTTTGTGCATGACACAAGTAATTCTTCCAACAATTGTTTACAGACAGATTATTTCACTTATAATTCACTATATCACAGACGTTTACATACACTAAGTTGACTGTGCCTTTAAACAGCTTGGGAAATGATGTCATGCATTTAGAAGCTTCTGATAGGCTAATTGACATAATTTGAGTCAATTGGAGGTGTACCTGTGGATGTATTTCAAGGCCTACCTTCAAACTCAGTGCTTCTTTGCTCGACATCATGGGAAAATCAAAAGAAATCAGCCAAGACCTCAGATAACAAATGGTAGACCTCCACAAGTCTGGTTCATCCTTGGGAGCAATTTCCAAATGCTTGAAGGTACCACCTTCATCTGTACAAACAATAGTATGCAAGTATAAACACCATGGAACCACGCAGCCGACATACCGCTCAGGAAGGAGACGCATTCTGTCTCCTAGAGATGAACATACTTTGTTTGCGAAAAGTGCAAATCAATTTCAGAACAACAGCAAAGGACCTTGTGAAGATGCTGGAGGAAACGGTTCAGAAGTATCTATATCCACAGTAAAACAAGTCCTATATCGACATAACCTGAAAGGCTGATCAGCAAGGAAGAAGCCACTGCTCCAAAACCGCCATAAAAAAGCCAGACTACGGTTTGCAACTGCACATGGGGACAAAGATCGTACCTTCTGGAGAAATGTCCTCTGGTCTGATGAAACAAAAATAGAACTGTTTGGCCATAATGACCATCGTTATGTTTGGAGGAAAAAGGGGGAGGCTTGCAAGCCGAAGAACACCATCCCAACCGTGAAGCACGGGGGTGGCAGCATCATGTTGTGGGGGTGCTTTGCTGCAGGAGGGACTGGTGCACTTCACAAAATAGATAGCATCGTGAGGAAGGAAAATTATGTGGATATATTGAAGCAACATCTCAAGACATCAGTCAGGAAGTTAAAGCTTGGTCGCAATGGGGTCTTCCAAATGGACAATGACCCCAAGCATACTTTCAAAGTTGTGGCAAAATGGCTTAAGGACAACAAAGTCAAGGTATTGGAGTGGCCATCACAAAGCCCTGACCTCAATCCTATAGAACATTTGTGGGCAGAACTGAAAAAGCGTGTGCGAGCAAGGAGGCCTACAAACCTGACTCAGTTACACCAGTTCTGTCAGGAGGAATGGGCCAAAATTCACCCAACTTATTGTGGGAAGCTTGTGGAACGTTTGACCCAAGTTAAACAATTTAAAGGCAATGCTACCGAATACTAATTGAGTGCATGTAAACTTGTGACCCACTGGGAATGTGATGAAAGAAATAAAAAGCTGAAATAAATAATTCTCTCTACTATTATTCTGACATTTCACATTCTTAAAATAAAGTGGTGATCCTAACTGTCCTAAGACAGGGACTGTCCTAATGTATTTGGCAAAGGTGTATGTAAACTTCCGACTTCAACTGTATATCTTGTATTGTATGTAGGCCAGTGTTCTATATATTGTATTATAAACTGGGTGGTTCTAGCCCTGAATGCTGATTGACAGCCTGCCGTGGTATATTTTAAGAAATTTCCCCCCGGGGATCAATAAAGTATCTATCTATCTATCTATCTCATACTGTATACCACGGGAATGACAAAACATTTATTTTTACTGCTCTTATTCCGTTGGTAACCAGTTTCTAATAGCAATGAGGCACCTCGGGGGGTTTGTGGTATATGGCCAATATATACCATGGCTAATGGCTGTGTCCAGGCACTCGAGTTGTCTTCTTCTCTGGCTGTGTCCAGGCACTCGAGTTGTCTTCTTCTCTGGCTGTGTCCAGGCACTCGAGTTGTCTTCTCTGCTGTTTTGATCCTGCAGCTGTCACATTGCAGCATCTTGAAGCACACCCTGAATATGCACTGATATTTTTTGTGTGTGCAGCGCCTTGCTTCACTCTCATCTACAATATCCTGCTGTTTCTGGTGATGCCATATCACTGAGTCTCTGTTGAATTCATCCATCCAGGTTTGCACCCCCAGCAGAGCAGCAGCAGGAAGCTCTGAGTGTGTGGAGCAATCCTACAGCCCAGGCCCAGGCAGGACACACTTTCAAACCCTTTGAGAGGACCCCTCATAAACAGGCCCGCTACGACCTGTACATAGACAAGCTGAAACAGGGAGACAGAGGTACAGAGTTTGCATTGTTTTAAACTGATTCAATGGACTTTATTCTATGAAATGGAGAGGGTTTAAAACAGACCGTCTCAAACAGGGAGACAGATAACTGGTTTGACTGCCATTTAATAAAGACAAAGTGCTTGATGTTGACAATATTGTATTTTAATGTTATTATGCTCTATTAAAACTATAAAACCACATAACTTTCATGTAGAACACATAAATCTAAAGCCTTTTAAAACCTACTGAAGAATCAGCTCATTTTTTTTCTTTTAGGGCAGTCCTCTCAAATTTGCATTATCCACTAAGATTCCAATGATAGTTTTATCCTCACAACTCTAACCCAACTCTAACCCAACTCTGTCCAGATGCCTTGGAGTTGAGCTTAGACACCACCATGACAGAGTGGGAGAGAGGGAGAGAGAGGGATGAGTTTGTCCGTGCGGCTCTCCTCTACAAGCCCAGCAGCTCCTCTCTGTCCTGTCGCTTCACCAGAGCGAAACAGGATGACAGTGTGGAGGCAGACAGTGTGGAGGTGACGCGAGATCAGGAGGTACGCAGCGTCACCATAATGTGGAAGGATTGGGGGTGTAATGGCTTCCAGAGTATGAAATGTTTTATTGGCAAAGACAAGCAGAGACATAACAGGTGTGGAAGCAAGCAGACGTGACAGGGCGCCCGGTAGAAAACTCTAGTACAGCTCTCAAGTACATTTTTCAAAGCCTTCCTTGTTCATCTCTGTTAATACCTGGTTTTGCATCCTAATATTCCTTGCAATAATTGGTTAAAGTGATCAAATTCAACATATCAGCTTGAGTATAGTTTCAATAAACTGGTAGACCATATTTGGCTAAGCTTTGTAACTATATCAGTGTTGTTGACATGAGACCACAGATACCAGTGTTGTGACGGGACTTTCATTAATGTGATTACTGCTATTTATCAAATCAATAAACTATGTTTAATTGTTACTCTATTAATCATGTAACAATTAACTAATTAGGAATTTGGGGCACCACGGAAGAAGTTGTTTAACGAGTTACCATCTCCCAAATTAAACTCTAGGAAGATATATAGATATATCTCGATAACAGTCACGTATTGATAATTACCTCATATCAGTCTCATTCTGAACGTCACAGACTCCTTGATATCTGCAAGAACCCTAACCTTATTGATGAATCAGCAATACACAAATTGGCTTAATTATTTATTTACTAACTAAATATTAACACAGAATACATGGTATAGGTTATTGATTACTAACGTAATACAATGAAAACAGGTCCCTAGTGGACTTACAACAGCATGACTGTTTGGTTATATAAGATGGACGGATGGAAAGAGAGTGAAAGGGTAGGGACAAAGAGATTCAACTATCGTTACATTTGGAAGCTACGCTCACGGAAATAACAATACTTAGCACCCTAACAACCGCTCATTCAGGTTAGAAATGCAATCGATATATTTAAGCTAGCTGTCCTTGATCGGCGTCTATCTCTGTTGAACTCGATGACTCCTATGGTGAAGTTGTCGATGGATGTAAGGCTCTGGTTTGTCCACCAGAGGTCACAATGTCCTTTGTAGAGCTTCTCTTGTAGTGAAGTGGTTGTTAGAGCATGTACTTCAGATGTGGTTACTGACTGAGAAAAAGTTTATATGCTAAACAATTATCTCATTTAGAAGGCTAAAATCACAAAAGTATTCTCATACTTTAACATATATTTTATACGACATTTAGATGTAAATTTGATAACTGAAATGTGCCTCCTGTAAATGTACAACCCAGTGTTAAGGTGTCAAGACAGGCACAGCCCCCCTTCCCCTCTTCTGTATCTTGTTAGCGGCTGGAGTGCACAACGGGACATTCTCTCTTGACCTCTGGCGGAAACTCTGCCTAACTTAGAATCAGTGGATTGTTACAAAGATTGAATTAGTTTCAGGAACCACCTGCAGGATGACCCCATATTCTATGATAACAGTCAGAGAAAGTATTGGGTTTTTATGGCCAGTTGGACATCACTGCTCACTGTCCATCTGAACTTACAAACAAAACACACAACAAAACACACACAGAGGCACATTTCTAAAGCGGGTGAAATAAGTATTGAACACGTCACCATTTTTCTCAGTAAATATATTTCCAAAGGTGCTATTGACATGAAATGTTCACCAGATGTTGGTAACAACCCAAGTAATCCATACATACAAAGAAATGGAGAAACTAGTGGCATGCATTGCTCTGGTGTGATTTTGGCCCATTCTTCCACACAAACAGTCTTCAAAACAGCCTCTTCTATGAATCTTGATCTTCAGTTCTTTCCATAGATTTTCAATGGGATTTAAGTCAGGTGATTGGCTGGGCCATTCTAGCAGCTTTATTTTCTTTATTTGAAACCATTTGAGTGTTTCCTTGGCTGTGTGTTTGGGATCATTGACTTGCTGAAATGTCCACCCTCGTTTCATCTTCATCATCCTGGTAGATGGCAGCAGATTTTTGTCAAGAATGTCTCGGTAAATTTGCCCATTCATCCTTCCTTCAATTATGTGAAGTTTGCCAGTACCATTTGCTGAAAAGCAGCCCCACACCATGATGTTCCCACCTCAACTTCACTGTTGGTATGGTGTTTTTAGGGTGATGTGCAGTGCCATTTCTCCTCCAAACATGGTGTGTATTATGACATCCAAACAGTTCAATTTTGCTCTCATCTGACCACACTATATTCTCCCAGTATTTCACTGGCTTTTCCAAATGTTGTGCAGCAAACGTTAAACGAGCTTCAACATGCTTTTTTTTCAGCAATGGAGTCTTGCGTGGTGAGCGTGCATACAGGCCATGGCGTTGGAGTGCATTACTTACAGTTTTCTTTGAGACAACAGTACCTGCTAATTGCAGGTCTTTTTGAAGCTCTCCACAAGTGGTCCTTGGCTCTTGGATAACTCTTCTGATTATTCTTTTCACTCCTCTGTCAGAAATCTTGCGAGGAGCACCTGGTCGAGGCAAATTTATGGTGAAATGATTGTCTTTCCACTTCCGTATTATGGCCCCAACAGTGCTCACTGGAACATTCAGAAGCTTAGAAATGCGCCTATAACCAATGCCATCATTATGTTTTGCAACAGTTAGGTTGCGAAGGTCTTGAGACAGCTCTTTGCTTTTACCCATCATGAGATGTGTCTTGTGTGACACCTTGGCAATGAGACCTTTTTGTAGGCCATCAGTTTGGACTGAACCAGCTGATATTAATTTGCACTGACAGGGGGCTGGATTGCTTTTTAATTACTGATAGTTTTCAGCTGTTGTCTTGGCTTTCCATGCCTTTTTGCACCTCCCTTTCTTCATGTGTTCAATACTTTTTCCCTGTGTCATTTCACATTATTACACATAACGTAATTTCTGAACTTATTTGTTTTGGTTTCTTTGTATATATGGATTACTTGGGTTGTTACCAACATCTGGTAAAGATGTTCATTTCATGTCAATAGCACCTTTGGAAATATATTTACTGAGACAAATGGTGACGTGTTCAATACTTATTTCACCCGCTGTATATGTTGAGAATGACCAATCATTGTGGTCTACTACTATGTGTCTATTGTAAATCACTATGACCCCGCCTGTCTAAGCGGGGGCACCAAACTCTCACCTAGGACTTTTCCAGACCTTTCAATGTGGATGGACACTGTATTCTAAATGGACCCCAGCCTGTACCCCCTGTGCATTGGATGTGTGGCAGGAGCGTTAGGCCAGTATCCGGAAGGTTGCTGGTTGGAATCCCTAAAATGTGTGAAAGCTATATGCTAAAAATGCCAACTAGACTATTAGAGCTATTACCATTGTTTATATTTATACAGTATACAGTGCATTGTGGGAAAGTATTCAGACCCTTAGTCTTATTCTAACATGGATTAAATAAAACATTTTTCTTCAATCTACACACAATACCCCATAATGACAAAGCCAAAACAGGTTACAAATGGAAATATCTTATTTACATAAGTATTGAGATCCGAAATTGAGTTCAGGTGCATCCTGTTTCCATTGATCGTCCTTGGGATGTTTCTACAACTTGATTGGATTCCACCTGTGGTAAATTAAATTAGTTGGACATGATTTGGAAAGGAACACACCTGCCTATATAAGGTCCCACAGTTGACAGTGCATATCAGAGCAAAAACCAAGCCATGAGGTCGAAGGAACTGTCCATGGACTCCGAAACAGGATTGTGTCGAGGCGCAGATCTGGGGAAGGGTATAAAAAAATGTCTGCAGCATTGAAGGTCCCCAAGAACACAGAATAAGGCTGTAACTTAACAAAATGTGGAAAAAGTCAAGG
Source organism: Thymallus thymallus (assembly GCA_023634145.1). Classification (NCBI taxonomy): domain Eukaryota; kingdom Metazoa; phylum Chordata; class Actinopteri; order Salmoniformes; family Salmonidae; genus Thymallus; species Thymallus thymallus. Next base: position 823,195 of record CM042380.1, on the reverse strand, counting down.
GGTCTGAATACTTTCCCAATGCACTGTAAATCTAGATATCTGCTCAATTCTTTCAAATCTACACAAGTGCCTATGGGTTACAGGCTATGGATCCAGGATTGGGCATGAGGCTCAGTGGGTTGATACTCTATGCTGCCTTTTTGTCTTCAGAATGATGTGGATGACAAGCAGGCAGCGGTGAAGATGAAGATGTTTGGAAAATTGACCAGAGACACGTTTGAATGGCACCCTGATAAACTGCTCTGCAAGAGGTTCAATGTACCTGACCCCTACCCTGGGTACGACACACACACACACACGACACACCACACACACATAGACATAGTGTATACACACACACTGGACCACCACGGAATGAATGGTACTAGGAATACTAATACTCAATGGATATACTGCTTGTGTGTCATGGCATTACGCTCCAGGTCAGGGTTTGTCAGCTCTAACTGTTGTTGTTGTCTATCCAGGTCAGGGTTTGTGGGAATGCCCAAAGTGAAGAGGGACAAGTTCTCTGTGTTTAACTTCCTGACTGTATCGGAGAGTCCAACAGCTAGTGCTTCCCCCGCTCCACAAGGTAACAAACAATCAGTTCCACTTTATCCAGACACTTCACCTCAAGTGTTAAGGGGAGAATATCAGAGCCTCTACCAACCCAGTTAATTTGATCTCAAGTGTTAAGGGGAGAATATCAGAGCCTCTACCAACCCAGTTCATTTGATCTCAAGTGTTAAGGGGAGAATATCAGACCCTCTACCAACCCAGTTCATTTGATCTCAAGTGTTAAGGGGAGAATATCAGAGCCTCTACCAACCCAGTTCATTTGATCTCAAGTGTTAAGGGGAGAATATCAGAGCCTACCAACCCAGTTAATTTGATCTCAAGTGTTATGGGGAGAATATCAGAGCCTCTACCAACCCAGTTCATTTGATCTCAAGTGTTAAGGGGAGAATATCAGAGCCTCTACCAACCCAGTTAATTTGATCTCAAGTGTTATGGGGAGAATATCAGAGCCTCTACCAACCCAGTTAATTTGATCTCAAGTGTTATGGGGAGAATATCAGAGCCTCTACCAACCCAGTTAATTTGATCTCAAGTGTTATGGGGAGAATATCAGAGCCTCTACCAACCCAGTTAATTTGATCTCAAGTGTTAAGGGGAGAATATCAGAGCCTCTACCAACCCAGTTAATTTGATCTCAAGTGTTATGGGGAGAATATCAGAGCCTACCAACCCAGTTAATTTGATCTCAAGTGTTAAGGGGAGAATATCAGAGCCTCTACCAACCCAGTTAATTTGATCTCAAGTGTTATGGGGAGAATATCAGAGCCTCTACCAACCCAGTTAATTTGATCTCAAGTGTTATGGGGAGAATATCAGAGCCTACCAACCCAGTTAATTTGATCTCAAGTGTTATGGGGAGAATATCAGAGCCTACCAACCCAGTTAATTTGATCTCAAGTGTTATGGGGAGAATACCAGAGCCTACCAACCCAGTTAATTTGATCTCAAGTGTTATGGGGAGAATATCAGAGCCTCTACCAACCCAGTTCATTTGATCTCAAGTGTTAAGGGGAGAATATCAGAGCCTCTACCAACCCAGTTCATTTGATCTCAAGTGTTAAGGGGAGAATATCAGAGCCTCTACCAACCCAGTTCATTTGATCTCAAGTGTTATGGGGAGAATATCAGAGCCTCTACCAACCCAGTTCATTTGATCTCAAGTTTTAAGGGGAGAATATCAGAGCCTCTACCAACCCAGTTCATTTGATCTCAAGTGTTAAGGGGAGAATATCAGAGCCTACCAACCCAGTTAATTTGATCTCAAGTGTTATGGGGAGAATATCAGAGCCTCTACCAACCCAGTTCATTTGATCTCAAGTGTTAAGGGGAGAATATCAGAGCCTCTACCAACCCAGTTAATTTGATCTCAAGTGTTAAGGGGAGAATATCAGAGCCTCTACCAACCCAGTTCATTTGATCTCAAGTGTTAAGGGGAGAATATCAGAGCCTCTACCAACCCAGTTCATTTGATCTCAAGTGTTAAGGGGAGAATATCAGAGCCTCTACCAACCCAGTTCATTTGATCTCAAGTGTTATGGGGAGAATATCAGAGCCTCTACCAACCCAGTTCATTTGATCTCAAGTTTTAAGGGGAGAATATCAGAGCCTCTACCAACCCAGTTCATTTGATCTCAAGTGTTAAGGGGAGAATATCAGAGCCTACCAACCCAGTTAATTTGATCTCAAGTGTTATGGGGAGAATATCAGAGCCTCTACCAACCCAGTTCATTTGATCTCAAGTGTTAAGGGGAGAATATCAGAGCCTCTACCAACCCAGTTAATTTGATCTCAAGTGTTAAGGGGAGAATATCAGAGCCTCTACCAACCCAGTTCATTTGATCTCAAGTGTTAAGGGGAGAATATCAGAGCCTACCAACCCAGTTCATTTGATCTCAAGTGTTAAGGGGAGAATATCAGAGCCTACCAACCCAGTTCATTTGATCTCAAGTGTTAAGGGGAGAGCCTCTACCAACCCAGTTAATTTGATCTCAAGTGTTAAGGGGAGAATATCAGAGCCTCTACCAACCCAGTTAATTTGATCTCAAGTGTTAAGGGGAGAATATCAGAGCCTCTACCAACCCAGTTCATTTGATCTCAAGTGTTATGGGGAGAATAACAGAGCCTCTACCAACCCAGTTCATTTGATCTCAAGTGTTAAGGGGAGAATATCAGAGCCTCTACCAACCCAGTTCATTTGATCTCAAGTGTTATGGGGAGAATATCAGAGCCTCTACCAACCCAGTTCATTTGATCTCAAGTGTTATGGGGAGAATATCAGAGCCTCTACCAACCCAGTTCATTTGATCTCAAGTGTTATGGGGAGAATATCAGAGCCTACCAACCCAGTTCATTTGATCTCAAGTGTTATGGGGAGAATATCAGAGCCTACCAACCCAGTTAATTTGATCTCAAGTGTTATGGGGAGAATATCAGAGCCTACCAACCCAGTTAATTTGATCTCAAGTGTTATGGGGAGAATATCAGAGCCTACCAACCCAGTTCATTTGATATCAGGTGTTATGGGGAGAATATCAGAGCCTACCAACCCAGTTAATTTGATCTGATTTGAAGTGACTTTCTAAGGCTTCTTTGTTCTTTAAATGACATGGATGGTAAAATGATCTGCTCTTTCACGCTCTAAGGCTGATTAAAGTCATTATCATTCATTGCCAGTTCTTCAGTTATTTCTGAATAGAAAGCATTTGGTCAGGAAGTAGTTATTTGACTGGCTTAGGTTTGAAGGGTTAAAAAAATCTACTGAGCTCTTATTTCATTAGTCCTGGTGCAGACATCACATGACATCACACACTGCTTAGTAAACATATCTCTCTCTGTGTAGCTGTGAAGCCCTCTGAGCCAGGGAAGAGGTCCAGATGGGATGTGTCTGGCCAGGCTGGGGCCGGGGAGAACGAGATGAAGGAGAAGGATCCACTCAGTGAGTTCCTCAGTGTGGCTCGAATTGAAGCTTCTGGGTCAGGACCAGACACCCCTCCTACTGATGGTCCTACAACTGATCCTACTGTAGAGGTACTGACAGAATCCTGCTACACTACGTACATACAGCACTGATCCTACTGTAGAGGTACTGACAGAATCCTGCTACACTACGTACATACAGCACTGATCCTACTGTAGAGGTACTGACAGAATCCTGCTACACTACGTACATACAGCACTGATCCTACTGTAGAGGTACTGATAGAATCCTGCTACACTACGTACATACAGCACTGATCCTACTGTAGAGGTACTGATAGAATCCTGCTACACTACGTACATACAGCACTGATCCTACTGTAGAGGTACTGACAGAATCCTGCTACACTACGTACATACAGCACTGATCCTACTGTAGAGGTACTGACAGAATCCTGCTACACTACGTACATACAGCACTGATCCTACTGTAGAGGTACTGACAGAATCCTGCTACACTACATACAGTCGAATGAAAAAGTTTGGGCACCCCTGACAATTTCATTTTGATCTATCAAATAACTGATGGACATCACTGACACTATAAAATATAATCTGTAACAGTCCACTGTAATATAAGAGGGTTGACAGATGTAACAGTCCACTGTGATATAAGAGGGTTGACAGATGTAACAGTCCACTGTAATATAAGAGGGTTGACAGATGTAACAGTCCACTGTGATATAAGAGGGTTGACAGATGTAACAGTCCACTGTGATATAAGAGGGTTGACAGATGTAACAGTCCACTGTAATATAAGAGGGTTGACAGATGTAACAGTCCACTGTGATATAAGAGGGTTGACAGATGTAACAGTCCACTGTAATATAAGAGGGTTGACAGATGTAACAGTCCACTGTGATATAAGAGGGTTGACAGATGTAACAGTCCACTGTGATATAAGAGGGTTGACAGATGTAACAGTCCACTGTAATATAAGAGGGTTGACAGATGTAACAGTCCACTGTAATATAAGAGGATTGACAGATGTAACAGTCCACTGTAATATAAGAGGGTTGACAGATGTAACAGTCCACTGTAATATAAGAGGGTTGACAGATGTAACAGTCCACTGTAATATAAGAGGATTGACAGATGTAACAGTCCACTGTAATATAAGAGGGTTGACAGATGTTAGAGTTAGAGATGCTTTGTTTTGTAAATTACATGTTGTTTATCGATGATCGTTCTGACTGACTGACTGAGCAGCCAGACACAGTGAAGAAAGATCAATCAATCAATCATTTTTTATTTCTTAAGCACATTTAAGAACAACATGAGTTGACCAAAGTGCTTTACAGATCCAACAAGATGAGGAGGTCAGGCCACCCATGGATCTGTTCAAGGCCATCTTCGCCAGTTCATCAGATGAGAAGTCTTCCTCCTCTTCAGAAGGAGAGAGTGAGAAAGAGGAGGAGGAGGAGGAGGAGGAGGGTGTTCGGAGCAAGGCTGGGACTGGGCCTCAGATATCTAAGCAGTTCAATGTCAACACAACCCCACCTGCTCCACCTGTGTCTGTGTCAGCTACACCCAGACAGCACACAGGTAAGAACACCACTCCTTCTGTTCCTATAGACAGTACAGACTGGTCGTTTCAGAATGGCTGTTTGGGTTGGAGAATGATGAAAGGCCTCGATGACAGTGGATAAAATGGACATGGTTTTAACTCTTTGTTTGTCTTTTTTAGACCGTATGTTCAAAATGCCCAGTGGTCCTGCTACTCCTGCCCCTCCCCCTCGGGACCAGGAAATGGAAGAGGAGGAGTTTGGACCTCGACTGCCTCCTCCTTCCTCTACATTGAGTGAGTCCCTTACCAATAACGTGTTCAGTTGTTGTTGTTCAAACCAGTCTGTTGCAGCCCATCTCCAGATGTTTATGTAGATGATTGGGAATCTCACCGTCTGCTTGTCTATTCATCAGCAGAGCACCGTCCGTCCCTGTCTCCCTCTGCTAAGGACGGCAAGCACAAGAAGAAGTGTAAGGAGAAGCACAAAGCCAAGAAACACGGCAAGCACAAGAAGAACAAAAAGGTACGCCCGGGGTAAACAGATGAACCCAGGAAACATGACTACGGTGTCTATTCAAGAGTCGTCTCTCTCTCTCATACATGCTGCTCTATGACTGGCAAAGTGAGCTGTTCAAGAGTATCTCCATGGTACCGAACATGTTTGGTCTTTGTTTTGGTGGAAGTGCCAGAAACGCCATTCACTGTCTGTCAGTATGTCCTCTTGACTCTCCCTCTCTGCCATTGTTGTTAACAGCAGAAGAAGAAGCACAAGAGGCACAGACACAAAGGCCAGCAGAAGAAGAGCAGTAGGAAGGAGGAGTCATCAGACAGCAGCTCAGAGGGGAGTGACGGAAACAGCCAGGAGGACAAAGAGGAGGGAGGAGGGGTATCAACAGAAGAGCTGCTCAGAAGGTCAGAGGGCATGGTCCTTGTTTCAATCAGCTGATGTAGTCAAACACATCACTTTTCAGGAGGGGTTGAAAAACTCATGACATAATAAAGGTCCTGTATAGGCCTCCTCAATTGTTTAACACGTACCTTTATTGTTGGCTTACAATGTTTTGATCCAAATGGGTTTTTAAGGTGTTTTTTAATAACATTAATTGTAGTCCAAAACAGTTATAACCATCTCCAAAACAGTTATAACCATCTCCAAAACAGTTATAACCATCTCCAAAACAGATATAACCATCTCCAAAACAGTTATAACCAGTCCAAAACCAATTGACCCATGTCATTTAAACATATTACAGTATTATAACAGTGTCATTATATTAGTTATATTAATTGATCCTTCCTCTCCCATCTGACCAGGTTGAAGAGCATCCGTGGGAAAAATCTGCAGTGAATCTGTGACCTGACAGACTGCGGGATCCACCATGTCCTCTGAGGATTGAGACTGGAGTCAGGGACCATTCTGTATGGCATTTAGGAATTCAAATAGCCCTGTACCTATGGTGATGAGAGGGTCTTACTGTAAATTCTAATTCTCATGAAATGTGAGTCTTTGCTGATGAATGTGTTGGGGGGATATGTTGATATATCATGTATTGTTGCCATCCTCTGTTAATCAATAAAATGTGATTCGTTGTTGGAATAGTCTGTCTCTGCATTATTATTCTCATTCCTTTGGCGCCGCCCTGCTGGTCGCCTGTTAAGCAGCTCCCGTTGTTCGTGCATTAATTGTTGTTTTAGTTCGTTTTCTTTCGTCTCTTTTCTTTAGTTTTATTTTTTATTTTGCTACAGTCGAACTATAACAGTTCAGGATTATGGATTTTATGGATTTTATCGCAGCTGAACGTCGACAGGAGTCGTCAACTGTTATTGTTTACAACCGAGCCCAGCTCCTGGATTTAGCCCACGCAGCGCTGCTGCTCCCCAGGGAAAAGTTTGATATTCCGGACGAATTGAAAAGACGACGCCGTGGACGCAGAGCGGGATTGAAATGTAAGGCAAAGCGGAGGAGGTTCAAGTACAAGCCGGCTATACCGTCTATTATTATGGGCAATGTGAGGTGTCTACATAACAAGATGGATGAGTTGGCGGGACTTGTTCGAGGACAAAGGATTTATCGTGAAACGAGCCTAATGTGTTTTACTGAGACTTGGCTGAACGATAACATCCCCATACAGAACGTCACTATCGACGGTTTCCAGACCATCACAGCGGACAGGGATCGCGTCTCTTCCGGTAAGAGTAAGGGTGGTGGGCTGGCTTTATTAGTTAACAACAGATGGTGTCATCCGAAACATATTACTCTTAAGGAACAGTTTTGTAGCCCGGACATTGAACTGCTAGCCGTTAGCCTGAGACCCTACTATTTGCCGAGGGAATTCACGGCGGCCATTGCTGTTATTGTTTACATCCCGCCCTCTGCTGACGCAAACACAGCGTGTGACGTCATCCACTCTGTTATCGCGAGGTTACAGACAGCGCATCCCAGTGCTTTCTTTGCAATTTCGGGGGATTTTAACCATGCATCTCTCTCTTCAACGCTGCCCACGTTCAAACAGTTTGTGAAGTGCCCAACCAGGAATAATAAAACTCTGGACTTGTTATATGCTAATGTGAAGGATGCATACAACTCCACTGCACTCCCTCCCCTCGGTAGATCGGATCACAACCTTGTCCACCTCACCCCACTCTACAGGCCTATGGTCCAACAGCAGCCTGTGACCACCAGGACTATTAGGAGATGGTCCCCGGAGGCGAATGAGGCCCTACAGGACTGCTTTGAAACAACAGACTGGGATGTGCTCTGTGAGGCTCATGGGGAGGACATCGATGGACTCACTGACTGCATAACAGACTATATTAATTTTTGTGTAGACAACACTGTACCCACCAGGAAGGTACGCTGTTTCCCAAACAATAAACCCTGGGTCACCAGCGACCTGAAGGCCCTGCTGAATGAGAAGAAGAGGGCCTTCAAGGAGAAGGACAAGGACAAATTGAAATGCGTCCAGAGGGAGCTGAAGTTGCGGATTGCTGAGGGGAAGAGAGTGTATAAGGAGAAGATGGAGGACAAGCTGAGGCAGAGCCAGGTGAGAGAGGTGTGGAAGGGTATGAGAAATATCACTGGCTTCAAAAAGTCAAACAGTGGGCAGACGGAGGGGACCCAGGACAGAGCCAATGAGCTGAACCAATTTTTTAACAGGTTCGATACTGGCCCTGTCCACCTCCCCTCCAGCTCCCCAGACCACACACCCTCACGGCTATCCCACCCCCACTTTGCTCACAGCACCTCTGCTGAGACAATCAGTGACCCCACCTCTGCCCCTGCCCCCCCTGGACTGATCCTCAACACACCCTTCCCCCCACCTCCCCACCTGGGCTGGCTTTCACCACCAACCAAGTGAAGAGAGAGCTGGAGAGACTACACCAGTGGAAAGCGGCGGGCCCTGATGGCATCAGCCCAAGGGTGCTGAGGGTCTGTGCTGACCAACTGTGTGGAATACTCCAGCGTCTTTTCAACCTTAGCCTGAGCCTAGAAAGGGTCCCTGTGCTGTGGAAAACATCCTGCCTCGTCCCAGTGCCCAAGAAGGCACACCCCACTGTCCTGAATGACTTCAGACCTGTAGCGCTAACATCCCACATCATGAAGACCCTGGAAAGGTTAGTCCTCGCTCACCTCAGACCCCTGGTGTGTTCATCAATGGACCCCCTGCAGTTTGCATACCAGCGCAACATCGGGGTGGATGATGCAATCATCTACCTTCTGCAGAGGGCCTACTCTCACCTGGACAATGCAGGTTGCACTGTGAGGGTCATATTTTTTGACTTCTCCAGTGCCTTCAATACCATTCAGCCCCTGCTACTGGGTGAGAAGATGAGGAGGATGAAAGTGGAAGCACCCTTAGTCTCCTGGGTTACGGACTACCTGACCGGTAGGCCACAATTTGTGCGACTACAGAGCTGTGTGTCAGAACGGGCAGTTAGCAACACAGGGGCCCCCCAGGGTACGGTCCTGTCCCCCTTCCTGTTCACCCTCTACACCTCAGACTTCAGATATAACTCTGAAACATGCCACCTACAGAAGTTCTCGGATGACTCTGCTATTGTAGGGTGCATCAGGGGTGGGCAGGAGGTGGAGTACAGGAGCACAATCAGTGACTTTGTGTTGTGGTGTGAGCAGAACCACCTTCAGCTCAACATCAGCAAAACTAAGGAGATGGTGGTGGACTTCAGGTGAACCAAGGCACAACTGACTGCAGTCCCTATAAAGGGGATGGATGTGGAAATGGTTGAGTCATACAAGTTCCTGGGTGTCCATATGGACAACAGACTGGAATGGGCTGGTAACACCGGGGCCCTGTACCAAAAGGGCCAGAGCCGACTCTACTTTCTGAGGAGGCTCAGGTCCTTCAACGTGTGCAGTAAACTACTGCATACCTTCTACCAGTCTGTGGTGGCCAGTGCCATCTTTTTTGCAGTGGTGTGCTGGGGAGCAAACATCAAAGCCGGTGATGTTTCTCGGGTAAATAAGCTGATCAGGAAGGCTAGCTCTGTCCTGGGGATGAGCCTTGACACTCTAGAGGAGGTGGCGGAGAGACGGATCCTGGCCAAACTGCTGGCCATCATGGACAACGTCACCCACCCTCTGCACGCTATGGTTATGACGCAGAGGAGCACTTTCAGTCACAGACTGATCCCACCACGGTGTGCCAGAGAGCGCTACAGGAGGTCCTTCCTGCCGGCGGCTATGAGACTGTATAATGCCTCACCGGGGTGCCGTGCCGTCGGCAACATAGATCTGGAACTGTTGGGGTGCTAGGACCTAGTTTAACAATTATGCATCCATCCGTGAGTAACTCTGGTCCGTCAGCACTCATTCACTCAGGACCTATTTATTCATACAGGTCTGTATATACATACTCATGTACAGTTGTTATATTATATCACATGCAATATTGTAAGTAATTATTGGACGTAGGCATTCACTCAGGAATGCATATTAGTATCCTGCCAGTTGCACCTTTTCTCATTGCTTTTAGTATATCGAATGTGCAATAAGTGCAGTTGTCTGTAATTAAACCCTGCGCACTAAGGACTGTATTTTAAGGGAATTACTATTATTACCCCAAATGATATCATACACACATTTAGCTATTAAAGTATCTCTTCCTGTCATTTACCTGTACAGTTTGTGTAAACATGCAAGTATTCACTTATCTGTAAATATAACTGTATACCTAACTGTACAGCTAATTTAACCATGCAAAATTTTCACTTACCTGTTCATTTACCCAGTCTGTCTATTAAGTAAACTATTATTACCCTCACTCATATCATACGCATTTTTAGCTACTGAAGTATTTCTCTGCCATCGACCTGTATAGTATAGTTAACCATCCAACATCCACCAACGTATAGTGTACATATTCAGCCAACCACCCATACTATGCAATGTCCTTTTTATAGCTTTTTTTTGCACTCCAGATATCTTGTATTTCTATACTTTTTCATACTGCCGCTCTATGTATCATGTACCGTGTATCTGTCTTTTGTGTACTTTCGTTGTGGTATTTTGCACCTGCCCTGTGTTTTGTTGTAGCTGCTTGACAATGAAATTTCCCCCCCGGGGGATCAATAAAGTACCTATCTATCTATCTATCTATCTATCTATTATCATGGCATTCCAGATTGTCCGTGATGTGCCAAGTCTGGTGACAGGGCTTTTTGGAGCGGTTATGATCCCATAATGTGTCTTTGCATGGATAAAAAGTTTAGCTATATACAGTGCATTCAGACCCCTTGACTTTTTGTTAAGTTACAGCCTTATTCTAACATGTATTAAATTAAACATTTTCCTCATCAATCTACACTCAATACCCCATAATGACACAATACCCCACAATGACACAATACCCCATAATGACCCAATACCCCATAATGACACAATACCCCATAATGACCCAATACCCCATAATGACACAATAACCCATAATGACCCAATACCCCATAATGACCCAATACCCCATAATGACCCAATACCCCATAATGACCCAATACCACATAATGACACAATACCCCATAATGACACAATACCACATAATGACACAATACCCCATAATGACACAATACCCCATAATGACACAATACCCCATAATGACACAATACCACATAATGACACAATACCCCATAATGACATAATACCTCATAATGACCCAATACCCCATAATGACACAATACCCCATAATGACTAAGTGAAAACAGGTTATTAGTTAAATTCTGCAAGTGTATACAAATAAATACCTTATTTACATAAACCCCCGGTCAAAAGTTTGGAATATTACTCATTCAAGGGTTGTTCTTTATTTGCACTATTTTTTACATTGTAGAATAAAAGTGAAGACATCAACTATGACATAACACATATGGAATCATGTAGTAACCAAAAAAGTGTTAAACAAATCAAAATATATAATATATAAACCCTTGAATGAGCAATATTCCAAACTTTTGACTGGGGGTGTATCATATTTACACAAGTATTTGATACACTGCCGATTTTGCAGGTTTTCCCACTTACAAAGCATGTAGAAGTCTGTAATTTTTATCATAGGTACTCTTCAACTGTGAGTGACGGAATCTAAAACAAAAATCCAGAAAATCACATTGTATGATTTTTAAGTAATTAATTTGCATTTTATTGCATGACATAAGTATTTGATACATCAGAAAAGCAGAACTTAATATTTGGTACAGAAACCTTTGTTTGCAATTACAGAGATCATACGTTTCCTGTAGTTCTTGACCAGGTTTGCACACACTGCAGCAGGGATTTTGGCCCACTCCTCCATACAGACCTTCTCCAGATCCTTCAGGTTTCAGGACTGTCGCTGGGCAATACAGACTTTCAGCTCCCTCCAAAGATTTTCTATTGGGTTCAGGTCTGGAGACTGGCTAGGCCACTCCAGGACCTTGAGATGCTTCTTACGGAGCCACTCCTTAGTTGCCCTGGCTGTGTGTTTCGGGTCGTTGTCATGCTGGAAGACCCAGCCACGACCCATCTTCAATGCTCTTACTGAGGGAAGGAGGTTGTTGGCCAAGATCTCGCGATACATGGCCCCATCCATCCTCCCCTCAATACGGTGCAGTCGTCCTGTCCCCATTGCAGAAAAGCATCCCCAAAGAATGATGTTTCCACCTCCATGCTTCACAGTTGGGATGGTGTTCTTGGGGTTGTACTCATCCTTCTTCTTCCTCCAAACACGGCGAGTGGAGTTTAGACCAAAAAGCTCTATTTTTGTCTCATCAGACCACATGACCTTCTCCCATTCCTCCTCTGGATCATCCAGATGGTCATTGGCAAACTTCCGACGGGCCTGGACATGCGCTGGCTTGAGCAGGGGGACCTTGCGTGCGCTGCAGGATTTTAATCCATGACGGCGTAGTGTGTTACTAATGGTTTTCTTTGAGACTGTGGTCCCAGCTCTCTTCAGGTCATTGACCAGGTCCTGCCGTGTAGTTCTGGGCTGATCCCTCACCTTCCTCATGATCATTGATGCCGCACGAGGTGAGATCTTGCATGGTGCCCCAGACCGAGGGAGATTGACCGTCATCTTGAACTTCTTCCATTTTCTAATAATTGCGCCAACAGTTGTTGCCTTCTCACCAAGCTGCTTGCCTATTGTCCTGTAGCCCATCCCAGCCTTGTGCAGGTCTACAATTTTATCTCTGATGTCCTTACACAGCTCTCTGGTCTTGGCCATTGTGGAGAGGTTGGAGTCTGTTTGATTGAGTGTGTGGACAGGTGTCTTTTATACAGGTAACGAGTTCAAACAGGTGCAGTTAATACAGGTAATGAGTGGAGAACAGGAGGGCTTCTTAAAGAAAAACTAACAGGTCTGTGAGTGCCGGAATTCTTACTGGTTGGTAGGTGATCAAATACTTATGTCATGCAATAAAATGCAAATTAATTATTTAAAAATCATACAATGTGATTTTCTGGATTTTTTGAAGTGTACCTATGATAAAAATTACAGACCTCTACATGCTTTGTAAGTAGGAAAACCTGAAAAATCGGCAGTGTATCAAATACTTGTTCTCCCCACTGTACGTGTACATAAGTATTCAGACCCTTTGCTGTGAGACTCGAAATTGAGCTCAGGTGCATCCTGTTTCCACTGATCATCCTTGAGATGTTTCTACAACTTGATTGGATTCCACCTGTGGTAAATTACATTGAATTAAATTGATTGGACATAATTTGGAAAGGCACACACCTGTCTATATAAGGTCCCACAGTTGACAGTGCAAGTCAGAGCAAAAACGAAGCAATGAGGTTGAAGGAATTGTCTGTAGAGCTCCGAGACAGGATTGTGTCGAGGCACAGATCTGGGGAAGGGTACCCAAACATTTCTGCACCATTGAAGGTCCCCAAGAACACAGTGGCCTCCATCATTCTTAAATGGAAGAAGTTTGGAACCACCAAGACTCTTCCTAGAGCTGGCCGCCTGGCCAAACTGAGCAATTGGGGGAGAAGGGCCTTGGTCAGGGAGGTGACCAAGAACCCGATGGTCACTCTGACAGAGCTCCAGAGTTACTCCATGGAGATAGGATAACCTTCCAGAAGGACAATCTCTGCAGCATTCCACCAATCAGGCCTTTATGGTAGAGTGGACAGACGGAAGCCACTCCTCAGTAAAAGGCACATGACAGTCCGCTTGGAGTTTGCCAAAAGGCACCTAAAGACTCTCAGGCCATGAGAAACAAGATTTTCTGGTCTGATGAAACCAAGATCAAACTCTTTGACCTGAATGCCAAACTTCACGTCTGGAGGAAACCTGGCACCATCTCTACGTTGAAGCATGGTGGTGTCAGCATCATGCTGTGGGGATGTTTCTCAGTGGCAGGGACTGGGAGACTAGTCAGGATCGAGGGAAAGATTAACAGAGCAAAGTACAGAGAGATCCTTGATGAGAACCTGCTCCAGAGCGCTCAGGACCTCAGACTGGGGCGAAGGTTCACCTTCCAACAGAACAACGACCTTAAGCACACAGCCAAGACAACACAGGAGTGGCTTCGGGTAAGTCTCTGAAAGTCCTTGAGAGGCCCAGCCAGAGCCCGGACTTGAATCTGATCTCTGGAGAGACCTGAAAATAGCTGTGCAGCAACGCTTCCCATCCAATCTGACAGAGTTTGAGAGGATCTGCAAGGAAGAATTGGAGAAACTCCCCAAATACAGTTGTGCCAAGCTTGTAGCGTCATACCCAAGAAGACTTGAGGCTGTAATCGTTACCAAAGGTGCTTCAACACAGTACTGAGTAAAGGGTCTGAATACTACATTTGATATTTCCTTTTTAAAAATTGTTTTAATACATTTTCAAAAATTTCTACAAAATGTAATAAATATATATGTCTTTGGGTATTGAGTGTAGATTGATGAGGGAAAAAACGACTTAATCCATTTTAGAATAAGGCTGTAACTTAACAATGTGGAAGAAGTCAAGGGGTCTGAATACTTTCCGAATGCACTGTATATATATTTGTATTACTTTAAAATGACAATGTAAATCTTTGTGTAACCCTTTCACCACAGACTCAGATTAAATATGGTGAAACGGCACACTCAGTAATAATACATTTGTATGATACTCTCGCTAGGGGAAAAAAACTACCAGAGGCCCCGGAGGTACTACAGATAGAATGTATTAAAAGAAATGATACACAGTATACATTATACAATCACAGTACATGCCATTACATTAAAACAATAAATCCTAAGAGTTTACTCTCTTTTAACTAAATTGGCGCGCTTCGTTGGAGCTCAACCCCACAACGTCATCATGCGCTTCACAAATGCACTATACAAAGACAGTGCATTGATAACCAAAACCCTGTCTTATCTTGAAACTTTTACAAATGTAATTAAAATGAAGTGTACATTGCTACATGTTCTAACAGGGTATTCCATGTGTGTAAACTACACATTTCACATTACGACGCATCTCAGTCACACCAAAGCCCGCGCTTCAAACGCCTGACCGTTGCTATGGGAACGCGCTGACCGCCACAGCTAAGGACGGACAACATTGTGCTACATGGGGCATATCTGACTAGATAGATACTTTACATTCCTGACATACAGAAACACAATGACGAGGAGGAACATCGACCCATTGTCACTTGATGAGGGGAAGGAGGAGGACGATGTGGAGAAGAGAAGTGCCTCGGTGTGGGAGCATCAGCAGCTAGCCCAGGTAGCAGTTAGCTAACTGTCTAGAGAAGGAATGAGTGGAAGAGTGTTGATAACTCATTCTAGAGCAGGTAGCTAGCTAGGTTATGTTAGTGTTCATGTTGATAACTCATTCTAGAGCAGGTAGCTAGCTAGGTTATGTTAGTGTTCATGTTGATAACTCATTCTAGAGCAGGTAGCTAGCTAGGTTATGTTAGTGTTCATGTTGATAACTCATTCTAGAGCAGGTAGCTAGCTAGGTTATGTTAGTGTTCATGTTGATAACTCATTCTAGAGCAGGTAGCTATCTAGGTTATGTTAGTGTTCATGTTGATAACTCATTCTAGAGCAGGTAGCTAGCTAGGTTATGTTAGTGTTCATGTTGATAACTCATTCTAGAGCAGGTAGCTAGCTAGGTTATGTTAGTGTTCATGTTGATAACTCATTCTAGAGCAGGTAGCTAGCTAGGTTATGTTAGTGTTCATGTTGATAGCTCATTCTAGAGCAGGTAGCTATCTAGGTTATGTTAGTGTTCATGTTGATAACTCATTCTAGAGCAGGTAGCTAGCTAGGTTATGTTAGTGTTCATGTTGATAACTCATTCTAGAGCAGGTAGCTAGCTAGGTTATGTTAGTGTTCATGTTGATAACTCATTCTAGAGCAGGTAGCTAGCTAGGTTATGTTAGTGTTCATGTTGATAACTCATTCTAGAGCAGGTAGCTAGCTAGGTTATGTTAGTG
Source organism: Thymallus thymallus (assembly GCA_023634145.1). Taxonomy (NCBI): domain Eukaryota; kingdom Metazoa; phylum Chordata; class Actinopteri; order Salmoniformes; family Salmonidae; genus Thymallus; species Thymallus thymallus. Next base: position 807,234 of record CM042380.1, on the reverse strand, counting down.
TTCATGTTGATAACTCATTCTAGAGCAGGTAGCTATCTAGGTTATGTTAGTGTTCATGTTGATAACTCATTCTAGAGCAGGTAGCTAGCTAGGTTATGTTAGTGTTCATGTTGATAACTCATTCTAGAGCAGGTAGCTATCTAGGTTATGTTAGTGTTCATGTTGATAACTCATTCTAGAGCAGGTAGCTAGCTAGGTTATGTTAGTGTTCATGTTGATAACTCATTCTAGAGCAGGTAGCTAGCTAGGTTATGTTAGTGTTCATGTTGATAACTCATTCTAGAGCAGGTAGCTAGCTAGGTTATGTTAGTGTTCATGTTGATAGCTCATTCTAGAGCAGGTAGCTATCTAGGTTATGTTAGTGTTCATGTTGATAACTCATTCTAGAGCAGGTAGCTAGCTAGGTTATGTTAGTGTTCATGTTGATAACTCATTCTAGAGCAGGTAGCTAGCTAGGTTATGTTAGTGTTCATGTTGATAACTCATTCTAGAGCAGGTAGCTAGCTAGGTTATGTTAGTGTTCATGTTGATAACTCATTCTAGAGCAGGTAGCTAGCTAGGTTATGTTAGTGTTCATGTTGATAGCTCATTCTAGAGCAGGTAGCTATCTAGGTTATGTTAGTGTTCATGTTGATAACTCATTCTAGAGCAGGTAGCTAGCTAGGTTATGTTAGTGTTCATGTTGATAACTCATTCTAGAGCAGGTAGCTAGCTAGGTTATGTTAGTGTTCATGTTGATAACTCATTCTAGAGCAGGTAGCTAGCTAGGTTATGTTAGTGTTCATGTTGATAACTCATTCTAGAGCAGGTAGCTATCTAGGTTATGTTAGTGTTCATGTTGATAACTCATTCTAGAGCAGGTAGCTAGCTAGGTTATGTTAGTGTTCATGTTGATAACTCATTCTAGAGCAGGTAGCTAGCTAGGTTATGTTAGTGTTCATGTTGATAACTCATTCTAGAGCAGGTAGCTAGCTAGGTTATGTTAGTGTTCATGTTGATAGCTCATTCTAGAGCAGGTAGCTAGCTAGGTTATGTTAGTGTTCATGTTGATAACTCATTCTAGAGCAGGTAGCTAGCTAGGTTATGTTAGTGTTCATGTTGATAGCTCATTCTAGAGCAGGTAGCAGGTATATGCTGTAATATTGGGCAGCTACTTCCATGTAGGCAGGTAGCCCAGTGGTTAGAGTGTTGGGCCCATAACTGAAAGGTTGCTGGATCGAATCCCCGAGCTGACAAGGTATAAATCTGTCGTTCTGCCCCTGAACAAGGCAGTTAACCCACTGTTCCTAGGCCGTCATTGAAAATAAGAATTTGTTCTTAACTGACTTGCCTAGTAAAATAAAAAACGTCAAACGTCAATGAATGATTGGTAAACTAATAGTTGACGTTAGCAAGTCAAGCTAACAGCTAGCCACATATACATAATTGGTTGCATGGCATCTGTCATGGACCTGTGTCATAACACTGACAATAACATGAAGTAATGAAATGAATGATGGCAACTAGCCTACTAGACAGCAAGCTTTTTATGAAAACAGTTTCCTTAAACATGGAAACACTTGAGTGCCAGTCTGTTTGTGCTATCTTGCCAACTCATGACAAACATGCTTGTCTTGATAATGAGTTGGCAAGAGCACAAACAGATCTGGGACCAGGCTAGCAAACACTGCATGAAAAGCCAGCCTGCTATACATCTGGCAGGTGGCAAACATACAGTTGAAGTCGTAGGTTTACATACACTTTTTTTCAACCACTCCACAGATTTCATGTTAACAAACTATAGTTTGTTAACATGACACAAGTAATTCTTCTAACAATTGTTTACAGACAGATTATTTCACTTATAATTCACTATATCACAATTCCAGTGGGTCAGAAGTTTACATACACTAAGTTGACTGTGCCTTTAAACAAAATTCCAGAAAATGATGTAATGGCTTTAGAAACTGCTGATAGGCTAATTGACATCATTTGAGTCAATTGGAGGTGTACCTGTGGATGTATTTCACGGCCTACCTTCAAACTCAGTGCCTCTTTGCTCGACATCATGGGAAAATCAAAAGAAATCAGCCAAGACCCCACTCCAATACCTTGACTTTGCTGTCCTTAAGCCATTTTGCCACAACTTTAGAAGTATGCTTGGTATGCATTGTCCATTTGGAAGACCCATTTGCGTATTGGAGTGGCCATCACAAAGCCCTGACCTCAATCCTATAGAAAAGATGTTGGCAGAACTGAAAAAGCGTGTGCGAGCAAGGAGGCCTACAAACCTGACTCAGTTACACCAGTTCTGTCAGGAGGAATGGGCTAAAATTCACCCAACTTATTGTGGGAAGCTTGTGGAAGGCTACCTGAAACGTTTGACCCGAGTTAAACAATTTAAAGGCAATGCTACCAAATACTAATTGAGTGTATGTAAACTTCTGACCCACTGGGAATGTGATGAAAGAAATAAAAGCTGAAATAAATCATTCTCTCTACTATTATTCTGACATTTCACATTCTTAAAATAAAGTGGTGATCCTAACTGAGCTAAAACAATGTCAGGAATTGTGAAAAACTGAGTTTAAATGTATTTGGCTAAAGTGTATGTAAACATCCGTCTTTATTATGACTAAATTATGACTAATAAATCTCAACAGATGGGTCATTAATTGAGGTGCCATTTTAGAACAGAAAGAACAGACCTCAGACCTTGGTATTAAATGATGGACATTAACATTATCATCACTGCAATGCTTTAGTAGCTTTAGTCGTGACTTTGTTGAGCATCACAATTCATTTGAGATACTTTCGGATGATTTGGACATGATGCACGGAAATGCTAATATCAGTCCCATGACTTGAATGGGATTTGTGCCAAAATGCTAAAATGTTAGCATGTGGAAACAGTGCCAGGGAAACATTACTTGGCCCACATACTACAGTCGTGGTCAAAAGTTTTGAGAATGACACAAGTATTGGTCTCCACAACGTTTGCTGCCTCAGTGTTGATGATGGCAATTTGCATATACTGCAGAATGTCATGAAGAGTGAACAGATGAATTGCAATTAATTGCAAAGTCCCTCTTTGCCATGAAAATGAACTTAATCCCCAAAAACATTTCCACTGCATTTCAGCCCTGCCACAAAAGGACCAGCTGCCATCATGTCAGTGATTGTCTCGTTAACACAGGTGAGAGTGTTGACGAGGACAAGGCTGGAGATCACTCTGTCATGCTGATTGAGTCAGAATAACAGACTGGAAGCTTTAAAAGGAAGGTGGTGCTTGAAATCATTGTTCTTCCTCCGTCGCCATGGTTACCTGCAAGGGAACACGTGCCGTCATCATTGCTTTGCACAAAAAGTGCTTCACAGGCAAGGATATTGCTGCTGGTAAGATTGCACCTAAATCAACCATTTATCTGATCATCAAGAACTTCAAGGAGAGAGGTTCTATTGTTGTGAAGAAGGCGTCAGGGCTCCCAAGAAAGTCCAGCAAGCGCCAGGACCGTCTCCTAAAGTTGATTAAGCTGCGGGATCGGGGCAACACCAGTGCAGAGCTTGCTCAGGAATGGCAGCAGGCAGGTGTGAGTGCATCTGCACGCACAGTGAGGCGAAGACTTTTGGAGGATGGCCTGGTGTCAAGAAGGGCAGCAAAGAACCCACTTCTCTCCAGGAAAAACATCAGGGACAGACATATATTATGCAAAAGGTACAGGGATTGGACTGCTGAGGACGGGTAGAGTCATTTTCTCTGATGAATCCCCTTTCCGATTGTTTGGGCCATCCGGAAAACATCTTGTCCAGAGAAGACAAGGTGAGCGCTACCATCAGTCCTGTGTCATGCCAACAGTAAAGCATCCTGAGACCATTCATGTGTGGGGTTGCTTCTCAGCCAAGGGAGTGGGCTCACTCACAATTTTGCCTAAGAACACAGCCATGAATAAAGAATGGTACCAACACATCCTCTGAGAGCAACTTCTCCCAACCATCCAAGAACAGTTTGGTGACGACGATGCCTTTTCCAGCATGATGGAGCACCTTGCCATAAGGCAAAAGTGATAACTAAGTGGCTCGGGGAACAAAACATCGATATTTTTGGTCCATGGTCAGGAAACTCCCCAGATCTTAATCCCATTGAGAACTTGTGGTCGATCCTCAAGAGGCGGGTGGACAAACAAAAACCCACAACTTCTGACAAACTCCAAGCATTGATTATGCAAGAATGGCCTGCCATCAGTCAGGATGTGGCCCAGAAGTTAATTGACAGCATGCCAGGGCAGATTGCAGAGGTCTTGAAAAAGAAGGGTCAACACTGGAAATATTGACTCTGCATAAACTGAATGTCATTGTTAATGAAAGCCTTTGACACTTATGGAATACTTGTAATTATACTTCAGTGTTACCATAGTAACTACTGACATAAAGATCTAAGAACACTGAAGCAGCAAACGTTGTGGAGACCAATACTGTCATTCTCAGAACGTTTGACCAGGACTGTACTATGTGTAATAAAGATGTGAGATGAGTAGGGTTGGAAAGGGTCAAAAACCCTTTACGGAAGTTTTCCATGGGAAGTTAAGCCCTGGAATTTGGGGAATTTTGCTAAAATTCATAAAAAAAGTTAGCTTATAACAGTGAACCTTTTTTGTGGGATACACATAAGGCAATTCTAGGTCTTGTGTCATATTTTGGTTAAACTATCCCCAATTCAATGGAATTGCAACCCTCTGCATGCACAGTGCATTCTTCCATCACATGTGCAGTGCATTCTCAAGATCTTGCACACTAATGAGATGCTATTGAGCCCACACTACTACACTGTCTGAGCCAAGGAATACATGCTTCCTGGTAAGTTTTGATTACAATACTGGGTATATTTTATACGACATACATGATTTGTTGTTAACTAGTAAATAGTAGCCTACAGCAAAGTGTGTTTAAATAATTTCTAACTTGTTAACAATTTCTGCTAGTTAGTTTTTTCTACCATGTGGGTTTTAGCTTGCTTGAGCCTGCTAACTGAGGAGTGTTAATTCACCTGTTTCCATACGTTTCATTTTAAAACATTTATCTTAAAAGGAGTTGTTTAATCTAACAGCTTAACTATTTATCTGTACATGGAATTGTATTTGTTTTCTAATCTTTACAGGAAAATGCCACGGGCATCATCACTATATGATGTGTGGAGACATTTCACTGCAGCTCATGTAGAAGGAAAAGCTGTGTACATTTGCAAATACTGTGCCAAATTATATGTGAAGAATGCAACAAAGATGCAGAATCATTTGGCCAAGTGCATAAAGTTCCCTCAGCGCTCACAACAAGCAACCTCCCTCTACTTCTATTCAAGGTGAAAATGATGAATCAGACACCTTATCGATAGCAACAGCTCATGGTCCTTCTGGAATCAGAAGTTATTTTGACTCAATGGAGGAACATAGTCAGAGAAATGCTGATGAATGTCTTGCTCGAACTGTATGCAACTGGTTCACCTCTGATCCTCACAGGCAATGTGTATTGGAAGAGATTTCTGAATGTTCTTCACCCAGCATACACCCCTCCAACCAGACATGCTTTATCAACTCATTTGCTGGATGCAGAGTTCAATAGAGTTCAAGTGAAGGTCAAGCAAATCATAGAGAAAGCAGACTGTATTGCAATCATCTCTGATGGAAGGTCGAATGTTCGTGGGCAAGGAATAATTAACTACATCATCTCCACCCCTCAACCAGTATTCTACAAGAGCACAGACACAAGGTACAACAGACACACCGGTCTCTACATTGCAGATGAGTTGAAGGCAGTCATTAATGACCTTGGTCCACAGAAAGTATTTGCACTGGTGACAGACAATGCTGCGAACATGAAGGCTGCTTGGTCTAAAGTTGAGGAGTCCTACCCTCACATCACACCCATTGGCTGTGCTGCTCATGCATTGAATCTGCTCCTCAAGTAGATACACTTTACAAGAGAGCCAAGGAAATGGTTAGGTATGTGAATGGTTATCAAGTTATAGCAGCAATCTACCTCACCAAGCAAAGTGAGAAGAATAAGAGCATCACATTGAAGCTGCCCAGCAACACCAAGAAATGGCCACATCAGTCTGCCGATATGGACAGCCCCATCAAGAGGATCCTCCTGGATGATGTATTTTGGGAGAGAGTGGTTAGCAGCCTGAAACTCCTGAAACCTATAGCAGTAGCCATTGCACGGTTTGAGGGAGACAATGCATCCTGTCTGATGTTCAGACTCTGCTTGCAGATGTAAGAGAAGAAATCCGTACTGCCCTGCCCACTTCACTGCTGCTCCAAGCAGAGGAAACTGCAGTTCTGATATACATCAAAAAGCGTGAAGACTTCTTCCTGAATCCCAAACACGCCGCAGTGTACATGTTGGACCCCAAGTATGCTGGCAAGAGCATCCTGTCTGGTGCAGAGATCAACAAGGCCTATGGTGTCATCACTACCGTGTTTCGCCACCTTGGCCTGGATGAGGGAAAGGTTCTTGTTAGTCTGGCGAAGTACACTTCCAAGCATCATCAGCCACATGGTGGAAGGGACTTTGTGGATCTGGGGCTCTTTCTCCTGTTGCCTCCATCATCCTCCAAATCCCACCAACATCAGCCGCCTGTGAGCGCAACTGGTCCTTGTTTGGGAACACACACACCAAAGCACGCAACAGGCTGACCAATAAAAGGGTTGAAGAATTGGTGGCCATCCGAGCAAATTTGAGGCTTTTTGAGCCTGACAACAAGCCATCCTCAACAAGGTTGGAAAGTGACAGTGAAGACGAGGCCTCAGAGTCTGATGTTCAAGAGGTGGACATTGAGGAGGTCCAGGGAGAAGACATGGAAGCCTGAGAGGAAGACAACCAAAGCTTTACAGATGTATGTTGAAAACGTTTTGGGGAGATGTGATGGATCATTGGGGATCATTCAATATTCCCTTCCTTTTGTTGTTCAGTGAAATCATCCCATGTGACGAGTCAACTCATTTAATTAAAGTTTAACTAAATTATGTTTTAATCATTTGCAATGATGTCTACTTATGAAAGGTAAAAGGTTTATGTTTATGTCTCCATATGATATGGTAAATATATCCAATGCAAAAAACATCTACATTTAAATGGTATTAATATTAATTTGCATATATTCCTGTTAATTCCTATATATTCCTGTTAATTCCCACGAAAAGTTTCCACCTCTGAATATTCCCCAAAATGTGCAACTCTAGAGATGAGGCTTAATTCCCCATGCCTCTTCAGATCCCCATCAAGGTGCTGAGGGGTCACACAGACGCTGTCACTAGCTGTCATTTCTGCTTCGACGACACCAAAGTCCTGACCAGCTCCCACGACAAGACGGCCACACTATGGGTAGGCCAAGCCTTACAAGTCCATGAAACACTATGGGTAGGCCAAGCCTTACAAGTCCATGAAACACTATGGGTAGGCCAAGCCTTACAAGTCCATGAAACACTATGGGTAGGCCAAGCCTTACAAGCCCATGAAACACTATGGGTAGGCCAAGCCTTACAAGTCCATGAAACACTATGGGTAGGCCAAGCCTTACAAGCCCATGAAACACTATGGGTAGGCCAAGCCTTACAAGTCCATGAAACACTATGGGTAGGCCAAGCCTTACAAGCCCATGAAACACTATGGGTAGGCCAAGCCTTACAAGCCCATGAAACACTATGGGTAGGCCAAGCCTTACAAGCCTATGAAACACTATGGGTAGGCCAAGCCTTACAAGTCCATGAAACACTATGGGTAGGCCAAGCCTTACAAGCCCATGAAACACTATGGGTAGGCCAAGCCTTACAAGCCCATGAAACACTATGGGTAGGCCAAGCCTTACAAGTCCATGAAACACTATGGGTAGGCCAAGCCTTACAAGCCCATGAAACACTATGGGTAGGCCAAGCCTTACAAGCCTATGAAACACTATGGGTAGGCCAAGCCTTACAAGCCTATGAAACACTATGGGTAGGCCAAGCCTTACAAGTCCATGAAACACTATGGGTAGGCCAAGCCTTACAAGCCCATGAAACACTATGGGTAGGCCAAGCCTTACAAGTCCATGAAACACTATGGGTAGGCCAAGCCTTACAAGTCCATGAAACACTATGGGTAGGCCAAGCCTTACAAGTCCATGAAACACTATGGGTAGGCCAAGCCTTACAAGCCCATGAAACACTATGGGTAGGCCAAGCCTTACAAGTCCATGAAACACTATGGGTAGGCCAAGCCTTACAAGTCCATGAAACACTATGGGTAGGCCAAGCCTTACAAGTCCATGAAACACTATGGGTAGGCCAAGCCTTACAAGTCCATGAAACACTATGGGTAGGCCAAGCCTTACAAGCCCATGAAACACTATGGGTAGGCCAAGCCTTACAAGCCCATGAAACACTATGGGTAGGCCAAGCCTTACAAGTCCATGAAACACTATGGGTAGGCCAAGCCTTACAAGTCCATGAAACACTATGGGTAGGCCAAGCCTTACAAGTCCATGAAACACTATGGGTAGGCCAAGCCTTACAAGCCTATGAAACACTATGGGTAGGCCAAGCCTTACAAGTCCATGAAACACTATGGGTAGGCCAAGCCTTACAAGTCCATGAAACACTATGGGTAGGCCAAGCCTTACAAGTCCATGAAACACTATGGGTAGGCCAAGCCTTACAAGTCCATGAAACACTATGGGTAGGCCAAGCCTTACAAGCCCATGAAACACTATGGGTAGGCCAAGCCTTACAAGCCCATGAAACACTATGGGTAGGCCAAGCCTTACAAGTCCATGAAACACTATGGGTAGGCCAAGCCTTACAAGTCCATGAAACACTATGGGTAGGCCAAGCCTTACAAGTCCATGAAACACTATGGGTAGGCCAAGCCTTACAAGTCCATGAAACACTATGGGTAGGCCAAGCCTTACAAGTCCATGAAACACTAGGCTGCGTCCCAAATGGTACACTATTCCGTATATAGGTCAAAGGTAGTGCACTATGCAGGGAATAGGTAGCCATTTAGGACCCGGCTGTGTTAATTAATTAATACAGGCATACACATCTCAAGGCAATTACAGTATCAGGCCTATTATTAAAGCTGTTTCCGTTTCCCATCTGTGTGATGTCACACACCTATCCATATCAGTGTTTATAAAGATAGCCTTTCACTAGTGGATGTGGATGCCTACCTTACCTATAATAAAATATTCATGTTGAAAGCTTGTTGTGCCATCTGTCCTATAGGTAATAACCTGAAGTATATGCTAAGGCTGTGTCCCAAATAGCACCCTATTCCCTATATTGTGCACTACTTCTGACCAAGGCCTATATGGCTCTAGTCAAGAGTAGTGCACTATGTATGGAATAGGGTGCTATTAGGGACTCATGATGTATGTCTGCTTCTGAAGGACACAGAGAGTGGTGCCGCACTATTGGTGTTTGAGGGGGGACATCTGTCGAACATCTCTGAGTGTGCCTTGATTCCTGACAAGAAAAGGTGAGTTGCCAGGGTGTTCCGATTGCCTACCCTTCTCCAGAAGTGTGCACTCGTACACTCCAACATATTCCTAACACCAGTCTATTCCTTTTAAATCCGTGAGGGGTAGTGTACAAGTGCACACTTTGGGAGAAGGGTAGAGAATCAGAATGTAGCCTTGCTCTTATCACTTGTCTGTTTGTTGTGACTAGTGATTAGAAATTAGTTAGAATTATTCATAGAATTGTTTTGTTTCCTGAAATATCACATCCCACATATCTGGGTATAGGGCTGGGAATGGACCTCACCATACCATATTATCACCATACTGAGGGACCTCACCATACCATATTATCACCATACTGAAGGACCTCACCATACCATACTATCACCATACTGAGGGACCATACCATATTATCACCATACTGAGGGACCTCACCATACCATATTATCACCATACTGAGGGACCTCACCATACCATATTATCACCATACTGAAGGACCTCACCATACCATATTATCACCATACTGTGGGACCATACCATATTATCACCATACTGAGGGACCTCACCATACCATATTATCACCATACTGTGGGACCATACCATATTATCACCATACTGAGGGACCTCACCATACCATATTATCACCATACTGAGGGACCTCACCATACCATATTATCACCATACTGAGGGACCTCACCATACCATATTATCACCATACTGAGGGACCTCACCATACCATATTATCACCATACTGAGGGACCTCACCATACCATATTATCACCATACTGTGGGACCATACCATATTATCACCATACTGAGGGACCTCACCGTACCATATTATCACCATACTGAGGGACCTCACCATACCATATTATCACCATACTGAGGGACCTCACCATACCATATTATCACCATACTGAGGGACCATACCATATTATCACCATACTGAGGGCCCATACCATACCATATTATCACCATACTGAGGGCCCATACCATACCATATTATCACCATACTGAGGGACCATACCATATTATCACCATACTGAGGGACCTCACCATACCATATTATCACCATACTGAGGGACCTCACCATACCATATTATCACCATACTAAGGGACCATACCATACTATCACCATACTGAGGGACCTCACCATACCATATTATCACCATACTGAGGGACCTCACCATACCATATTATCACCATACTGAGGGACCATACCATATTATCACCATACTGAGGGCCCATACCATACCATATTATCACCATACTGAGGGACCATACCATATTATCACCATACTGAGGGACCTCACCATACCATATTATCACCATACTGAGGGACCTCACCATACCATATTATAACCATACTAAGGGACCATACCATATTATCACCATACTGAGGGACCTCACCATACCATATTATCACCATACTGAGGGACCTCACCATACCATAGTATCACCATACTGAGGGACCTCACCATACCATATTATCACCATACTGAGGGACCATACCATATTATCACCATACTGAGGGACCTCACCATACCATATTATCACCATACTGAGGGACCATACCATACTGAGGGACCTCACCATACCATATTATCACCATACTGAGGGACCTCACCATACCATATTATCCCCATACTGAGGGACCTCACCATACCATATTATCACCATACTGAGGGACCTCACCATACCATATTATCCCCATACTGAGGGACCTCACCATACCATATTATCACCATACTGAGGGACCATACCATATTATCACCATACTGAGGGACCTCACCATACCATATTATCACCATACTGAGTGACCTCACCATACCATATCACCATACTGAGGGACCTCACCATACCATATTATCACCATACTGAGGTACCTCACCATACCATATTATCACCATACTGAGGGACCTCACCATACCATATTATCACCATACTGAGGGACCTCACCATACCATATTATCACCATACTGAGGTACCTCACAATACCATATTATCACCGTACTGAGGGACCTCACCATAAACTATTATCACCATACTGAGGGACCTCACCATACCATATTATCACCATACTGAGGGACCTCACCATAAACTATTATCACCATACTGAGGGACCTCACGATGCCATACTGAGCGACCTCAACATACCATATTATCGCCATACTGAGCGACCTCAACATACCATATTATCACCATACTGAGGGACCTCACCATATGATATTATCACCATACTGAGGGACCTCACCATACAATATTATCACCATACTGAGGGACCTCAACATACCATATTATCACCATACTGAGGGACCTCACCATATGATATTATCACCATACTGAGGGACCTCACCATACAATATTATCACCATACTGAGGGACCTCACCATATGATTTTATCACCATATTATTATCATATTATCACCGAGGCACAAACAAAAAGGTCGGACCCTGTTTACGAGTTGTCAGCGGCGTAGGTTGTAGGTTGTCTGTAACCATTTAACCAAAGTTCCCTGTTTCACCACTTAAGAATATGAAATGTCAGAATATTAGTAGAGAGAATTATTTAATTATTTCAACTTTTATTTCTTTCATCACATTCCCAGTGGGTCAGAAGTTTACATACAATCAATTAGTATTTGGTAGCATTGCCTTTAAATTGTTTAACTTGGGTCAAACGTTTCGGGTAGCCTTCCACAAGCTTCCCACAATAAGTTGGGTGAATGTTGGCCCATTCCTCCTGACAGAACTGGTGTAACTGAGTCAGGTTTGTAGGCCTCCTTGCTCGCACAAGCGTTTCAAGTTCTGCCCACAACTTTTCTATAGGATTGAGGTCAGGGCTTTGAGATGGCCACTCCAATACCTTGACTGTGTTGTCCTTAAGCCATTTTGCCACAACTTTGGAAGTATACTAGGGGTCATTGTCCATTTGGAAGACCCATTTGCGACCAAGCTTTAACTTCCTGACTGATGTCTTGAGATGTTGCTTCAATATATCCACATAATCTTCCTTCCTCATGATGCCATCTATTTTGTGAAGTGCACCAGTCCCTCCTGCAGCAAAGCACCCCCACAACATGATGCTGCTACCCCCGTGCTTCACGGTTGGGATGGTGTTCTTCGGGTTACAAGCCTCCCCCTTTTTCCTCCAAACATAACGATGGTCATTATGGCCAAACAGTTTTATTTTTGTTTCATCAGACCAGAGGACAGAACGCTTCTGCTTCCTGAGCAGTATGACGGCTGCGTGGTCCCATGGTGTTTATACTTGCATACTATTGTTTGTACAGATGAACGTGGTACTTTCAGGCATTTGGAAATTGCTCCCAAGGATGAATTGTGGAGTTCTACAATATTTTATCTGAGATCTTGGCTGATTCCATTTGATTTTCCCATCAGCAAAGAGGCACTGAGTTTGAAGGTAGGCCTGGAAATACATCCACAGGTACACCTCCAATTGACTCAAATTATGTCAATTATTCTATCAGAAGCTTCGAAAGCCATGACATCATTTCCTGGAATTTTCCAAGCTGTTTAAAAGGCACAGTCAACTTAGTGTATGTAAACTTCTGACCCACTGGAATTGTGATATAGTGAATTATAAGTTAAATAATGTGTCTGTAAACAATTGTTGGAAGAATTACTTGTGTCATGCACAAAGTAGATGTCCTAACCGACTTGCCAAAACTATAGTTTGTTAACATGAAATCTGTGGAGTGGTTGAAAAATGAGTTTCAATGACTTCAACCTAAGTGTATGTAAACTTCCGACTTCAACTGTACACAGGGTGGACAAGTGATACGTCTTGGAAGCGTAGTTTCAGCATGAGGGGCGAGGACTGAGTGACTCCTCGAAGTTTAGTATTGCATCGTTCTGTTTTCAACAAATGTTTAGCATCTTTGAGATCCTCGAACAACATTTGAGAGATGATTGATATAGTCGAGCCCGAATCAATTAGCACATGAAATGTTAAGCAGTCCTCCAGGACTGTTTCCAGTTATGGGTGCCTTGAGTTGTGTTTTGTTGTCATATAGCCCACAAAGTGGAGTGGTCGTTCGCAACAATGTGGTGTGTTGTTTCTGTTCATGGTGAAAACAGGTTGAGTTCTCGGTTTTCGAGTGCAATTGGGTCTTGCAAAGTTTTTGACCTTTTTCTTCGCAACCTTTTTATCAGAGTCTATAGACAAGGCCTGTGTGTTTGTGTCTTGGTCTAGTCAGCCCTGGATAGGGTCTGGAGTGAGAGCGGGGTCATTTGATTGTTAACGTCCTTGCTAAGGGTGTTAATTCTGGCGGACTCGTTGTTTTCCACGTGTTGCTGTTGGATACGAATTAACCTTATCACGTGACTATTCAACGTTCACGTTCACCGTAACGTTCTGTCAGCCATCCAAGGCGGCCTCTATGTCTGCTAGGAACGTCTGTGTCGTTTGGCTTACCTGGAACGGAGTCAAAGGTGGGGAAGTTTTTGACAAGTGTGTCAAGACATTCCCTGCCAAGTGCGAAGGGGGCATCTACTTCATCCTGTGGAGGGTTGTGGGCCAAAGGCCAAGAGGAGGATTATGGGCCTAAAGGCCAAGAGTAGAAGCCAAGCATTGGCTTTGATGGCGAGGAGGCACCATATTACCCTGAGCAGAATGGCCAAGAGGGGAAGACTGAGGGACAACTGAGAGAGGCAAAGTCTGAAACCTTCTGTCGTGTTCACTCCTCTGAGTACCTAGCTCCTGTTGTGGGCTGGATTATTCCATTAGGTCGTCACGCTGTGGCGCGTGACTGTTCTGTAATTCCTCCAGATGGTACTAAGGGTGGTATTCTGCTGCATAGCAGAGTCCACTTGGGCACTTAGACTACTTATTTCAGACATGTGAGTGTCGCACTTGCTCCGTTTGGCCTCGTAATTATCTGACATGGTTTGCAGGCAGAGGTCACGAGTACGGAGCGAGAGGTTCAGTGATGAGAATTCCTCCGCTTTCTTAGAAATCAATATTTCCATCTTCATCACCTGAGTTCTCTCATCATTCAGTTGGTCAGGACTTCACTGAGTTCTGCTGATTCTTCATCCAACTGGGTCATTGGGTTCATTAACTGATCGTCTTTGGTCTGCAGCATTTGGACCAGAACATTGTTACTTTGAGTAACGTTCAACAAAACTACATGCATGTTATCAAGTTGCACGCTCCTGTTTGTAGATAACTGGTCAGATGTATCTAGTTTGGTCTGGACTTCATCGTATTTAGTGTTGGCTAAAACGACTTGTTCCTGAAGAACAGAGTTAGAGTTTGTGCTCGTTTGTCGTCATGTGTTTTTGCAATTACTTTTAACTGTTCAATTTCCAAACGCAGTTCCACAGCAAACAGGATTTTTCCCATTCCTGCTTTTGTCATTGGTTTCCTAGTTCTCTCCACCTGTCCATTCTGCCTGCCGTTTCCTGCTCGTGCTTCAGCTGTGCTCTGGACCGATGCCGATCTCGGATGGCAAGACATCAGAGCTAAACTAGAGAGAACCTTTACAAGGCCTGCACCCAATGGTTGATTTAGGAGAGCGTCTGTCGCGATTGCTACTGTTTTTCCCCTAATTGCATAGTTAGGGTTGGTATCGCTAATTAGCAGGGGGAACGTGGTTACCACCCCCTCTGATTGCTTGCACATTATTCAAAAAATGTAGTTTTTTTGGGCTTTGAGTTTTGGGCTTTGAGTCGTTGGAAGCTGCAAAAACGATTTAAATCTATTTCTAGACGTTAATCAACCATCACTACTGCCTCAGCAATGTGGGAGTTGGAGGTGAATGAATCGACCAATCAATAATAATGATCAATCATACCCGGATAGGCTATCTGGGGATTAAACCTTTAATTAACCTGAGCAGTTGGTTCATCTAGGTTAATAAAGTTTAAAGTGTTAAAATGTATCATTCGTAAAAACCAATCAATTTGAATGTTATTCAAAAGGTCCACCTGAAGATGGTTGGAAGGCAATTGAACAACCTAGTTTAATTGAATGTGACAAGGATATCTAATCAGTTGAGCCTGGTTGGATATCATAAGGGTAAGCACTTACTACCAGTGGTTTTTTTTAAATAAATTCGATTTTCTACCATCAGGGGTCACTGATCCCTAAGGCTGAAGCCACGTGGGATTCCAGTGAAGGCAGGACTTCCGTCAATACTGGAGCAGTACTGGGGGTTTGGTTCCAATTAGCTTTTAAAACCAAATTAATTGATTAGTCAATGATAATGATTAAATCATACCTGTATAGGCTATCTGGGGATAAAACTTTAATTAACCTGAGGTTACTATGGAAAAGTTTTAGAATATCTCTTTAATTGGAAGAACCTGAAAAGGTGTATTCAACAATTTAACTTATTAAATTGAATGAAACAATGACAAAGCTGAACTCGAACGGAACTACAATGGCAGACTCTTCCGTTGCCCAGAGGGGAAAGTTTAGCAGTGACACAGGAAACAAAATGACTGCTATTCCTTTGTTAGCGTTAGCGTATTGTGCCAAGTTAGCTATTCTTATACTGTTCCCACAGCACAAAGGATCTCATACAATACGAAAGGGGTTTAATAGTGAAGTCTCACTTTAACCCATACGGCATACTTTTCACTAGCATTATATTACCGTAAAAAGAGACACGGCTGTGGCCTACCCACGCTGGCTCAATGTGATAGGCGGATAGTTAACACTTCGGCTCGGTCACCAACAGATCTATCCTCAAATTTCTAAAATTGAAGGATCTATGCCCTTCGCTCTAGAAATGTAATATTGACCGACAGAAATAGTACCGTTTGGCCTAACAGACGAAATCTGGAATTTAACAACTCTTTACTCTTACGTTATCAGATGCACTTCCACTCTCGTTCCAATCGAAACACACACACCAGAATTCTGTATACAACACAGTCTGTTTTGTACAATTCTGTTTGCACAAATCATAAATATTTAATTCCACAGTAAAGTCTTGATCTTAAACTCCTCACACGAGGCACCGTAAATGTGACTTTGACTCATTAAAAAAGAAGACAGTTTTATATCAAATTGGTTTTCTAACTTTTAATTGATTACGTAATTGAATTAAATCAAGCAATAATGAAATGATTAATAACCTGGGGCACCACTGGAATCTGTCGTTTACAGAGTTACCAATTCCAGAAAATAACTCTTTTGATAACAGTCGCTTAGTAATGAATTCTTACCTTATCTCGATCAGTCTCATTCTGAAAGTCATAAAATTCTAGTTTGCACGAACCCAACCATTACTGATAAATCATCCATACACAAATTAGCTCAATTATTTATTTACTAGCTAATTAAACAATTACAGAATATACAAATACAATACTAACATTATACAGGATGATATCGTCCCTAGTGGACTGAATAACAGTTTGGTTATAACATGATAGATTCAGAGAGGAAAGGGGGAGGGAAGGAAGACACAGAATTTAGCTTCTATCAGACATGGGAACCTAATGACATAAATCTGACTCCATATGCATTCGGACAAAGTCCTTTAATTTCTGGAACTGATATTTAATCATGACAAACATCTGATATCTCATTTTATCACCATCTAAATGCCATGCTTAAAGAATGTGACAATAAGAATGTGATCATCTTCATGGGTGATTTCAATATACACTGGGAAAACAAAACTTGCAGGAAAAAACTCAGAGATCACAGACTATTTTAACCTGACTCAAATAATACAAGATCCAACCAGAGTAACACAGACTATTTCAACCTGACTCAAATACAAGGACCAACCAGAGTAACACAGACTATTTTAACCTGACTCACATAATACAAGACCAACCAGAGTAACACAGACTATTTCAACCTGACTCACATAATACAAGGCCCAACCAGAGTAACACAGACTATTTCAACCTGACTCACATAATACAAGGACCAACCAGAGTAACACAGACTATTTCAACCTGACTCACATAATACAAGGGAAAAACCAGAGTAACACAGACTATTTTATCCTGACTCACATAATACAAGGACCAACCAGAGTAACACAGACTATTTTATCCTGACTCACATAATACAAGGACCAACCAGAGTAACACAGACTATTTTATCCTGACTCACATAATACAAGGACCAACCAGAGTAACACAGACTATTTTATCCTGACTCACATAATACAAGGACCAACCAGAGTAACACAGACTATTTCAACCTGACTCACATAATACAAGGACAAACCAAAGTAACACAGACTCTTTTATCCTGACTCACATAATACAAGGACCAACCAGAGTAACACAGACTATTTTATCCTGACTCACATAACACAAGGACCAACCAGAGTAACACAGACTATTTTATCCTGACTCACATAATACAAGGCAAACCAGAGTAACACAGACAATTTTATCCTGACTCAGATAATACAAGGACCAACCAGAGTAACACAGACTATTTTAACCTGACTCACATAATACAAGACCCAACCAGAGTAACACAGACTATTTTATCCTGACTCACATAATACAAGGACCAACCAGAGTAACACAGACTATTTTATCCTGACTCACATAATACAAGGACCAACCAGAGTAACACAGACTATTTTATCCTGACTCACATAATACAAGGACCAACCAGAGTAACACAGACTATTTTATCCTGACTCACATAATACAAGGACAAACCAGAGTAACACAGACTATTTTATCCTGACTCACATAATACAAGGACCAACCAGAGTAACACAGACTATTTTATCCTGACTCACATAATACAAGGACCAACCAGAGTAACACAGACTATTTTAACCTGACTCACATAATACAAGGACCAACCAGAGTAACACAGACTATTTTATCCTGACTCACATAATACAAGGCAAACCAGAGTAACACAGACAATTTTATCCTGACTCAGATAATACAAGGACCAACCAGAGTAACACAGACTATTTTAACCTGACTCACATAATACAAGACCCAACCAGAGTAACACAGACTATTTTATCCTGACTCACATAATACAAGGACCAACCAGAGTAACACAGACTATTTTATCCTGACTCACATAATACAAGGACCAACCAGAGTAACACAGACTATTTTATCCTGACTCACATAATACAAGGACCAACCAGAGTAACACAGACTATTTTATCCTGACTCACATAATACAAGGACAAACCAGAGTAACACAGACTATTTTATCCTGACTCACATAATACAAGGACCAACCAGAGTAACACAGACTATTTTATCCTGACTCACATAATACAAGGACCAACCAGAGTAACACAGACTATTTTAACCTGACTCACATAATACAAGGACCAACCAGAGTAACACAGACTATTTTATCCTGACTCACATAATACAAGGCCCAACCAGAGTAACACAGACTATTTTATCCTGACTCACATAATACAAGGCCCAACCAGAGTAACACAGACTATTTTAACCTGACTCACATAATACAAGGACAAACCAGAGTAACACAGACTATTTTATCCTGACTCACATAATACAAGGACCAACCAGAGTAACACAGACTATTTCAACCTGACTCACATAATACAAGGACCAACCAGAGTAACACAGACTATTTTAACCTGACTCAGATAATACAAGGACCAACCAGAGTAACACAGACTATTTTATCCTGACTCAGATAATACAAGGACCAACCAGAGTAACACAGACTATTTTAACCTGACTCACATAATACAAGGACCAACCAGAGTAACACAGACTATTTTAACCTGACTCACATAATACAAGGACCAACCAGAGTAACACAGACTATTTTATCCTGACTCACATAATACAAGGACCAACCAGAGTAACACAGACTATTTTAACCTGACTCACATAATACAAGGCCCAACCAGAGTAACACAGACTATTTCAACCTGACTCACATAATACAAGGTCAAACCACAGTAACACAGACTATTTTAACCTGACTCACATAATACAAGGACCAACCAGAGTAACACAGACTATTTTATCCTGACTCACATAATACAAGGACAAACCAGAGTAACACAGACTATTTTATCCTGACTCACATAATACAAGGACCAACCAGAGTAACACAGACTATTTTAACCTGACTCACATAATACAAGGACAAACCAGAGTAACACAGACTATTTTATCCTGACTCACATAATACAAGGACCAACCAGAGTAACACAGACTATTTCAACCTGACTCACATAATACAAGGACCAACCAGAGTAACACAGACTATTTTATCCTGACTCACATAATACAAGGACAAACCAGAGTAACACAGACTATTTTATCCTGACCCACATAATACAAGGACCAACCAGAGTAACACAGACTATTTCAACCTGACTCACATAATACAAGGACAAACCAGAGTAACACAGACTATTTTATCCTGACTCACATAATACAAGGACCAACCAGAGTAACACAGACTATTTTATCCTGACTCACATAATACAAGGACAAACCAGAGTAACACAGACTATTTTATCCTGACTCACATAATACAAGGACCAACCAGAGTAGCACAGACTATTTTATCCTGACTCACATAATACAAGGACCAACCAGAGTAACACAGACTATTTTATCTTGACTCACATAATACAAGGACAAACCAGAGTAACACAGACTATTTTATCCTGACTCACATAATACAAGGACCAACCAGAGTAACACAGACTATTTTATCCTGACTCACATAATACAAGGACCAACCAGAGTAACACAGACTATTTTATCCTGACTCACATAATACAAGGACCAACCAGAGTAACACAGACTATTTTATCCTGACTCACATAATACAAGGACCAACCAGAGTAACACAGACATCTCAGACTCAAATTGATCTGGTGTAGACCTGATAACTAAGTCCATTAACTTACTAACTGGCATATCTGACCACAATGTTACATTGGTGGTTAGAAAGCTCACTAAAAAGACATTTAAGAACCATATTAATAACAGTATGATGAAAAGTGAGCAGAGTAACTACGATGCAGCTTTAAGTCAAACTGACTGGTCTGATCTGTTAAGCCATGACGACCCAGAGTCTGGATACAGAACGTTTCAGTCAGCTATTGACAAATTAGATACCTCTTTTACCAGGAAATTTCAACGTAAGCCAAGACAAAAAACCTCTCTACGATGGCTCAACGAGGACCTCTGGAGGCAGATGAGACCTCTGGAGGCAGATGAGACCTCTGGAGGCAGATGAGACCTCTGGAGGAAGATGGGATTCTAATTGAAGACTCCAATTTCATATCCACCACCTTTAACAATTTATTTGTTGACTCTGTCAGGGAACTGGCTCAAAGATTTTCGACCAAGACTCTTTTAGAGAGTTAAATAAAATGCCTGTCTTTCTTTCTACATGGACAAAAACACAGCCCACAGCACAGGTCACATAATCACTGGCTGCATCCCAAATGGCACCCTATTACCTATGGGCCCTGGTCAAAAGTAGTGCACTATATAGGGAATAGGGTGCCATTTGGGACTCAGTTATGGCAAGGTATTTTATTACTTCATGCCTCTTTTGTTTGAGCTCCCCTCTGGTAACCCTGGCAGAGTGGAATTCCTAGAGGGCTGCATGGAGGGAGGTGCTGTTGCCAGGTAACCCTGGCAGAGTGGAATTCCTAGAGGGCTGCATGGAGGGAGGTGCTGTTGCCAGGTAACCCTGGCAGAGTGGAATTCCTAGAGGGCTGCAGGGAGGGAGGTGCTGTTGCCAGGTAACCCTGGCAGAGTGGAATTCCTAGAGGGCTGCAGGGAGGGAGGTGCTGTTGCCAGGTAACCCTGTCAGAGTGGAATTCCTAGAGGGTTGCATGGAGGGAGGTGCTGTTGCCAGGTAACCCTGGCAGAGGGTATTTCCCAGAGGGTTGCAGGGAGGGAGGTGCTGTTGCCAGGTAACCCTGGCAGAGTGGAATTCCTAGAGGGCTGCAGGGAGGGAGGTGCTGTTGCCAGGTAACCCTGGCAGAGTGGAATTCCTAGAGGGCTGCAGGGAGGGAGGTGCTGTTGCCAGGTAACCCTGGCAGAGGGTATTTCCCAGAGGGTTGCAGGGAGGGAGGTGCTGTTGCCAGGTAACACCTCACACATATGGAGTCTAGACTCTAGAGATCCACTAAAACATCAGCTAGTTAATGGATTCCTAGTGCTTTTGCTGTTGCACCAGTCTGGTGGCATTGAGGTGATCTCTTAAAGGAAAACTTTATCTTTTGGTTTCTTTCATTAGTCCATTGTTGACATGTTTTAAGTATGTAACTTAATTCACAAATCATCCCTCTATGATGCATTTTGCTAAAGATCATTTCTGTATTTTGAAAGATTTCTGTATCTTGAAAACTTGATTGCTGACAAGCAAAACAATTTGGGACTGTGTCAACGATGGACTGAAGAAACATACACCAAAAGACTGTTATTGGGTGGAGGTTCCTCTGTTTTGGGCAGTGCCAACTCCTCTGGGTCTGGAGAATAAAGCCTTGATGTTGTTTGACTCCTCTTATGTTCTCTCTTTCTGTCTCTCTCTCTCTCTCCCTCTCTCTCTCTCTCTTGTTCTCTCTCTTGTTCTCTCGCACCCCATCCCTATTTCTCGCTCTCACCCCCACTCTCTCCCCCTCTCTCGCTATCCATCTCTCTCCCCTAGGTTGATTACTGCATCATGGGACAAGACCCTAAATGCATGGGACCTGGAGACTGGCAAGATCATTGTGAGTGAATCAATCAAATAATGAATCTCATCCTCACACCATGTTGTTGTGACCTCTCTGTTACCTCTCTTTCATCACCATGTTGTTGTGACCTCTCTGTTACCTCTCTTTCATCACCATGTTGTTGTGACCTCTCTGTTACCTCTCTTTCATCACCATGTTGTTGTGACCTCTCTGTTACCTCTCTTTCATCACCATGTTGTTGTGACCTCTCTGTTACCTCTCTTTCATCACCATGTTGTTGTGACCTCTCTGTTACCTCTCTTTCATCACCATGTTGTTGTGACCTCTCTGTTACCTCTCTTTCATCACCATGTTGTTGTGACCTCTCTGTTACCTCTCTTTCATCACCATGTTGTTGTGACCTCTCTGTTACCTCTCTCTCGTCACCATGTTGTTGTGACCTCTCTGTTACCTCTCTCTCGTCACCATGTTGTTGTGACCTCTCTCGTCACCATGTTGTTGTGACCTCTCTGTTACCTCTCTCTCGTCACCATGTTGTTGTGACCTCTCTGTTACCTCTCTCTCGTCACCATGTTGTTGTGACCTCTCTCGTCACCATGTTGTTGTGACCTCTTTGGTACCTCTCGTCACCATGTTGTTGTGACCTCTCTCTTCACCATGTTGTTGTGATCTCTCTGGTACCTCTCTCGTCACCATGTTGCTGTGACCTCTCTGTTACCTCTCTCTCATCACCATGTTGTTGTGACCTCTCTGGTACCTCTCTCTTGTCACCATGTTGTTGTGACCTCTCTGTTACCTCTCTCTCGTCACCATGTTGTTGTGCTCTCTCTGGTACCTCTCTCTCGTCACCATGTTGTTGTGACCTCTCTGGTACCTCTCTCTTGTCACCATGTTGTTGTGACCTCTCTGTTACCTCTCTGTCGTCACCATGTTGTTGTGACCTCTCTGGTACCTCTCTCGTCACCATGTTGTTGTGACCTCTCGTCACCATGTTGTTGTGACCTCTCTCGTCACCATGTTGTTGTGATCTCTCTGGTACCTCTCTCACATCACCATGTTGTTGTAACCTCTCTTCACCATGTTGTTGTGACCTCTCTGGTACCTCTCTCTTATCACCATGTTGTGACCTCTCTGTTACCTCTCTCTCGTCACCATGTTGTTGTGACCTCTCTGGTACCTCTCTCTCATCACCATGTTGTTGTGACCTCTCTGGTACCTCTCTCATCACCATGTTGTTGTGACCTCTCTGGTACCTCTCTCTCGTCACCATGTTGTTGTGACCTCTCTGGTACCTCTCTCATCACCATGTTGTTGTGACCTCTCGTCACCATGTTGTTGTGACCTCTCTGGTACCTCTCTCGTCACCATGTTGTTGTGACCTCTCTGGTACCTCTCTCTCGTCACCATGTTGTTGTGACCTCTCTGGTACCTCTCTCATCACCATGTTGTTGTGACCTCTCTGGTACCTCTCTCATCACCATGTTGTTGTGACCTCTCTGGTACCTCTCTCATCACCATGTTGTTGTGACCTCTCTGGTACCTCTCTCATCACCATGTTGTTGTGACCTCTCTGGTACCTCTCTCTCGTCACCATGTTGTTGTGACCTCTCTGGTACCTCTCTCATCACCATGTTGTTGTGACCTCTCATCACCATGTTGTTGTGACCTCTCTCGTCACCATGTTGTTGTGACCTCTCTCGTCACCATGTTGTTGTGACCTCTCTGGTACCTCTCTCGTCACCATGTTGTTGTGACCTCTCTGGTACCTCTCTCGTCACCATGTTGTTGTGACCTCTCTGGTACCTCTCTCGTCACCATGTTGTTGTGACCTCTCTGGTACCTGTCTCGTCACCATGTTGTTGTGACCTCTCTGGTACCTGTCTCGTCACCATGTTGTTGTGACCTCTCTCGTCACCATGTTGTTGTGACCTCTCTGGTACCTGTCTCGTCACCATATTGTTGTGACCTCTCTCGTCACCATGTTGTTGTGATCTCTCTGGTACCTGTCTCGTCACCATGTTGTTGTGACCTCTCTCGTCACCATGTTGTTGTGACCTCTCTGGTACCTGTCTCGTCACCATGTTGTTGTGACCTCTCTCGTCACCATGTTGTTGTGACCTCTCTGGTACCTCTCTCGTCACCATGTTGTTGTGACCTCTCGTCACCATGTTGTTGTGACCTCTCTGGTACCTCTCTCGTCACCATGTTGTTGTGACCTCTCGTCACCATGTTGTTGTGACCTCTCTGGTACCTGTCTCGTCACCATGTTGTTGTGACCTCTCTGGTACCTCTCTCGTCACCATGTTGTTGTGACCTCTCTGGTACCTGTCTCGTCACCATGTTGTTGTGACCTCTCGTCACCATGTTGTTGTGACCTCTCGTCACCATGTTGTTGTGACCTCTCTCGTCACCATGTTGTTGTGACCTCTCTGGTACCTGTCTCGTCACCATGTTGTTGTGAAGGCTAGCCTGTGTGTGTGTTACATAGTGGACTGCAGCTCAGGGTGGTCTCCTGACCTCATGTAGCGTCTCAGGGGATGGGAAGTACGTAGTCTCCTCCTCTGACCTGGAGAATGCGATCTGCCTCACCTCAGCTGATACAGGGGAGAGGCTCTTCCACATCAAAGGTACATCCTAAAGCCATTCATCACCATACTGGTTTTCCATTGAGCTATGCTAATGGTAAGTTAGGTTCATGCTATCATAAGCGATCATATGTAAAGGTAGAGTCAGCGATGCAAGAAGTGAACGGCACTATCAAGCAGATTTCTGCAACAACTAAGAGTATGAGTCAAGAGGCTAAACTTTTCTGCTGTTTTGGTCCTGATATTTTTTGTGTGTGTAACGTCTTGCATCGCTCTCATCTACAATATCTTGCTGCTCGTGGCAAAGTCATATCACAAAGTCTCAGTTTACGTTTTGCGTAACGCTATCACTTCCCTCAGATCACCACAAGTCCACGATCACGCGGTGTCGGTTTGACCCTCAGAGTCAGCACGTAGCCAGTGTTTCTGATGACAGAATCATCAAACTGTGGGACCTGGTCTCCACCCAAACCACTCTCTCCATCAACAGGTGCAGATATTACCCATGATATTACACATTACACACAGGCCCTGGGATGATATACACTGTGTGTACAAAACATTTCCATTATATAGATCAGGGTTGCCCACCCGGCGAATTTGGTGATTTTATTTGGCGATTTTATTTGGTGATTTTATTTGGCGATTTTATTTGGCAATTTTATTTTTTGAATTGGTTATGTTTTAGTCAAATATTATATCTGTTTGGGTTTCTTGCGGTCAATTTGCAGTCTACAAATTATATGTAATTATGTTCCGACCCCCCGTCCAACTAGCTGAATCTAGTTGGTGACCCCTGACATACACTGACCAGATGATTATGTTCCAACTAGCTGAATCTAGTTGGTGACCCCTGACATACACTGACCAGATGATTATGTTCCAACTAGCTGAATCTAGTTGGTGACCCCTGACATACACTGACCAGATGATTATGTTCCAACTAGCTGAATCTAGTTGGTGACCCCTGACATACACTGACCAGATGATTATGTTCCAACTAGCTGAATCTAGTTGGTGACCCCTGACATACACTGACCAGATGATTATGTTCCAACTAGCTGAATCTAGTTGGTGACCCCTGACATACACTGACCAGATGATTATGTTCCAACTAGCTGAATCTAGTTGGTGACCCCTGACATACACTGACCAGATGATTATGTTCCAACTAGCTGAATCTAGTTGGTGACCCCTGACATACACTGACCAGATGATTATGTTCCAACTAGCTGAATCTAGTTGGTGACCCCTGACATACACTGACCAGATGATTATGTTCCAACTAGCTGAATCTAGTTGGTGACCCCTGACATACACTGACCAGATGATTATGTTCCAACTAGCTGAATCTAGTTGGTGACCCCTGACATACACTGACCAGATGATTATGTTCCAACTAGCTGAATCTAGTTGGTGACCCCTGACATACACTGACCAGATGATTATGTTCCAACTAGCTGAATCTAGTTGGTGACCCCTGACATACACTGACCAGATGATTATGTTCCAACTAGCTGAATCTAGTTGGTGACCCCTGACATACACTGACCAGATGATTATGTTCCAACTAGCTGAATCTAGTTGGTGACCCCTGACATACACTGACCAGATGATTATGTTCCAACTAGCTGAATCTAGTTGGTGACCCCTGACATACACTGACCAGATGATTATGTTCCAACTAGCTGAATCTAGTTGGTGACCCCTGACATACACTGACCAGATGATTATGTTCCAACTAGCTGAATCTAGTTGGTGACCCCTGACATACACTGACCAGATGATTATGTTCCAACTAGCTGAATCTAGTTGGTGACCCCTGACATACACTGACCAGATGATTATGTTCCAACTAGCTGAATCTAGTTGGTGACCCCTGACATACACTGACCAGATGATTATGTTCCAACTAGCTGAATCTAGTTGGTGACCCCTGACATACACTGACCAGATGATTATGTTCCAACTAGCTGAATCTAGTTGGTTAACAACAATCTCTTGAATAATCCTCTGCAATGTCATCAACAGCAGACTCCATTTCCTCAGTAAACAATCTTCTGAGCAAATGTAAAATTGTCTTTCTACCAAAATACTGTATGACAGACCACGTATTCACCCTTGTAAGACCTAACTCTGTACCTTGTTGACCTGTGAGGTTCTTTGATATCCTTCACCATGTGTTTCTTCTTGTTACCTGAGTTTTTAGTAATTGTTAGCCTAACATTTAGCCTATCATTTGATCTTTTCATTAGTTTAACATGAACCTGGTCCACATGCTACGTCACAACACTGAGGCTGTTATACCAAGCCTTCAGAGCCTGTGGAGGAACCCAATATTACAATACACATTGTTGTTCTATCCTGTCCCCTACACAGCACCCACGCCAACGTCATCTCTAACTGCTGTTTCACTACTAACGGGCGCTACTTGTGCACTGCATCATGGGACAAGACACTGCAGCTGTGGGACGTCCAGACAGGAACATTCCGTTCCCACGGTGGCCTGACCCTTAGCAAGGGACACGACGGATCCGTCAGCTCCTGCACCTTCTCCAAGGATGGTAGGGTAGACATATCATCTTGTTCTTCTACAGCAGTTTATATAAAGAGGAATACTTAACTTATCACACTGTACTCATCACACTGTACTCATCAGACTCTACTCAATACTCTACTCAATACTGTACTCCGACTGTACTCAGGCTGTACTCATCAGACTGTACTCCGACTGTACTCAGACTGTATTCAATACTGTACTCCGACTGTACTCAGAATGTACTGAATGTAGTTCTGTTATTGTCCAGCGTCAGTCCTTGTCTCTGGGGCGTATGATAGAACAGTGGCTGTGTGGGACATGGAGGCTCTCTGCAAGACCCTGGAGTTGAAGGTACCTTTATGCTGTATCCTAGTTTAGACACATTTTAAGGTAAACAGGTGTGTAAGTCCTCATGTGTGTTTCAAATAGGTGTGTGTCCTCATGAGTGTGTTTCAAACAGGTTTGTGTGTCTGCTCACCCTAGGGACATGTGGATTGGGTGACAGATGTGGCAATCAGTGCTGACAAAAAATGGGTGGCCTCCGCTTCCAAGGTACACACACACGCACCTCAATGTCATGTCCTATCCCTGTAGGACACAGTAAATATACACCTCAATGTCATGTCCTATCCCTGTAGGACACAGTAAATATACACCTCAATGTCATGTCCTATCCCTGTAGGACACACAGTAAATATTTGACAGAGATATACCTCAGATTGCAGTTTCTGAAAGTTGATTATGTTCTAAAAATAATCACACTGGATGGTGAGCACACAGCTGGCTTCCTGAGGAAACGAGTCACTGTGCTGTTAAACATCAATATGTCCCTTTTTTACCATCCCATTTTGCTTCACCATACATATTGCTATGTCCTTTGAAGGACACCACTGTCAGGCTGTGGAATATAGAACATTGTGAAGAGATACCTGGCGTTATTGAGACCAGGAGGGCTCAGGGAAGGGGCCATCTTATCCTCAAGGTTGGTATTTGCATTGTAGATCATCACTATATGTAGAGAGACCTGATCCTAGATCAGCACTCCTACTCTGAGAAGCTTTGTGAATAAGGGCGATTATTTTGGTGACACTGTTTTGGTGAATCTAAGCCAGCCTTGTCTTTCAGTGTGAGGAGTGTGGAAAGGCTTTCTCCATTTCTCGACTGGAGAAGTCCGTCTTGGTCACACAGTGTGTGTTCTGCCGACTGAAGACAGCAACCAGATCCCATCTTCAGCCTCCTCTGTTGTCTATGAATTGAATGTGTTATTTTCTCACCCTTGTACGTTACTGTATAGAACTAGAGTGTGTTTAGTGGGAACTGTATCAACTTAAAGCTATATTTGTTCATTCATTTTGTCAGAAAATAACTCATATCTGGAGTCTAGGGTGGCTATGGTGAACACACCTGGAGTCTAGGGTGGCTATGGTGAACACACCTGGAGTCTAGGGTGGCTATGGTGAACACACCTGGAGTCTAGGGTGGCTATGGTGAACACACCTGGAGTCTAGGGTGGCTATGGTGAACACACCTGGAGTCTAGGGTGGCTATGGTGAACACACCTGGAGTCTAGGGTGGCTATGGTGAACACACCTGGAGTCTAGGGTGGCTATGGTGAACACACCTGGAGTCTAGGGTGGCTATGGTGAACACACCTGGAGTCTAGGGTGGCTATGGTGAACACACCTGGAGTCTAGGGTGGCTATGGTGAACACACCTGGAGTCTAGGGTGGCTATGGTGAACACACCTGGAGTCTAGGGTGGCTATGGTGAACACACCTGGAGTCTAGGGTGGCTATGGTGAGCACACCTGGAGTCTAGGGTGGCTATGGTGAACACACCTGGAGTCTAGGGTGGCTATGGTGAACACACACCTGGAGTCTAGGGTGGCTATGGTGAACACACCTGGAGTCTAGGGTGGCTATGGTGAGCACACCTGGAGTCTAGGGTGGCTATGGTGAACACACCTGGAGTCTAGGGTGGCTATGGTGAACACACCTGGAGTCTAGGGTGGCTATGGTGAACACACCTGGAGTCTAGGGTGGCTATGGTGAACACACTATATGAAAACAAGCTTTGCTTTTATACTTTGGAGACCATCATGCTTGATTAAACTGTTTGTCATATCAAATGAAATGTTATTGGTCACATACACGTGTTTAGTAGATCTTATTGCGGGTGTTGTGGGGGTGCTTTGCTGCAGGAGGGACTGGTGCACTTCACAAAATAGATGGCATCATGAGGAAGGAAAATTATGTGGATATATTGAAGCAACATCTCAAGACATCAGTCATCCAACTTATTGTGGGAAGCTTGTGGAAGGCTACCTGAAACATTTGACCCAAGTTAAACAATTTAAAGACAATGCTACCAAATACTAATTGAGTGTATGTAAACTTCTGACCCACTGGGAATGTGATGAAAGAAATAAAAGCTGAAATAAATAATTCTCTCTACTATTATTCTGACATTTCACATTCTTAAAATAAAGTGGTGATCCTAACTGACCTAAGACAGGGAATTTTTACTAGGATTAAATGTCAGGAATTGTGAAAAACTGAGTTTAAATGTATTTGGCTACAGTGTATGTAAACTTCCAACTTCAACTGTACGTCTAGATTATTATCGGAAGCTACCCGGAACATATCCCAGTCCACATTATCAAAACAATCCTGGAGAGATGTATATTCCTGTTGGCACGATGTACTGAAAACCCAACTGGCTTTACAGAGTCGGGCAGAACATTTCCAGAAAGCCATGTTTCTGTGAAGCAGAGTATGTTACAGTCCCTAGTGTCTCGCCCAAAACTCATCAACCTTATTATCCAGAGACTGGACATTAGCGAGTAAAATACTCGGGAGCGGTGGGTGGTGTGCACACTTCCTGAGTCGGACCAGAAGGTCGCCCCGAGTACCTCTTCTTGGCCGGCTTTGTTGATATTTTGGGTTGGCATCTGGGATAAGTTCAATTGCCCTGTGGAGCCCGAACAAAGGATCTGCTCCGGGGAAGTGGTAATCCTGATCGTAGTGCTGCTGGTTCAGGTGAGTTACTGCCACTCTAATAACCAATAGTTCTTCCTGGCTGTATGTAACGACACAAAACAATTCCTGAGCTAATAATGTGAAAAAAAGTACATAAACAAACAAAATACTGCAGAGTTTCTTAGGAGCGAAGCAGCCATCTTGGTCGGCGCTCATTTCCTTTTCGCCTACTCTGCAATTGGATGCAACGAAACCACCCGCTGCAGACACGAGACCCCAAAACCTTTGATCTCGCTGCAGACACGAGACCCCAAAACCTTTGATCTCGCTGCAGACACGAGAACCCAAAACCTTTGATCTCGCTGCAGACACGAGACCCCAAAACCTTTGATCCCGCTGCAGACACGAGACCCCAAAACCTTTGATCCCGCTGCAGACACGAGACCCCAAAACCTTTGATCTCGCTGCAGACACGAGACCCCAAAACCTTTGATCTCGCTGCAGACACGAGACCCCAAAACCTTTGATCTCGCTGCAGACACGAGACCCCAAAACCTTTGATCTCGCTGCAGACACGAGACCCCAAAACCTTTGATCTCGCTGCAGACACGAGAACCCAAAACCTTTGATCTCGCTGCAGACACGAGACCCCAAAACCTTTGATCCCGCTGCAGACACGAGACCCCAAAACCTTTGATCTCGCTGCAGACACGAGACCCCAAAACCTTTGATCTCGCTGCAGACACGAGACCCCAAAACCTTTGATCTCGCTGCAGACACGAGACCCCAAAACCTTTGATCTCGCTGCAGACACGAGACCCCAAAACCTTTGATCTCGCTGCAGACACGAGACCCCAAAACCTTTGATCTCGCTGCAGACACGAGACCCCAAAACCTTTGGTCCCGCTGCAGACACGAGACCCCAAAACCTTTGGTCCCGCTGCAGACACGAGACCCCAAAACCTTTGGTCCCGCTGCAGACACGAGACCCCAAAACCTTGAACTGCAAAAGAGAGAAAAACCTAATAGTCACAATGAGGAGGAAACCAAGTCACCTGTCAAAAACACGGAGCTGTAGGTGCTGGCCCAGCAGGTCAGAGATCTGCTTCAAATATAGTGGCTGGCCCAGCAGGTCAGAGACCTGCTTCAAATATAGGGGCTGGCCCAGCAGGTCAACTGGTAGAGACCTGCTTCAAATATAGGGGCTGGCCCAGCAGGTCCACTGGTAGAGACCTGCTTCAAATATAGGTGCTGGCCCAGCAGGTCCACTGGTAGAGACCTGCTTCAAATATAGGGGCTGGCCCAGCAGGTCCACTGGTAGAGACCTGCTTCAAATATAGGGCTGGCCCAGCAGGTCAACTGGTAGAGACCTGCTTCAAATATAGGGGCTGGCCCAGCAGGTCCACTGGTAGAGACCTGCTTCAAATATAGGGGCTGGCCCAGCAGGTCCACTGGTAGAGACCTGCTTCAAATATAGGGGCTGGCCCAGCAGGTCCACTGGTAGAGACCTGCTTCAAATATAGGGCTGGCCCAGCAGGTCAACTGGTAGAGACCTGCTTCAAATATAGGGCTGGCCCAGCTCTCTCTGGCACTTTCCTTAACCTGTTATGATTGGTTGGGACTTTGCCACTGTGTAATCTGTCTTTGTAACAACATGACATGACAATGTGATGCCTAAAGTTCTAATAGAGTTACTGTTCATTAGTAGTTAAGGCCTGCATTTAATGACGGCTATTTCTAGTAATACAGTATGTTTTCTACATCAATACAGAGTTCAAATCTTCAAGTTCTTGTCATAATACATACCTCCTGAAAGAGGTCATACCAGCTCTTCTGCCTTGGAGCTGGCCTGTTGCCCGCATCGGCAGGCCAAACCTCTGTGGTGGCAAATGTCCCCATGCAGGACATCATTACATTATGGGTCTTTTTAGACATCTGAAACCAACAGGACGGATGTATCCCACTACCACAAGAACAATTCATATAAACTAGCCTAATATAGTCAGAATACAGAATATATTGGGACATTTCTCAGTATTCAAGTAAGTAGGCTATTCAAACATCATGGCAAATTTGGCAACTTAGGCTGTTTCAGCTAGGCTATATCATGGACTTACTGATTTTAATAAACAAATACATATATAGGTAACGTTAGCTATGGCTAGACATGTTTATAACAAAGTTTGTCCCCTGGATATCAAAGCATTAGCTAATTTAGCTGGCATAATAATATAGCCAACTACCTAGCTAGTCAAGAAAAAATCAAGTGACATTGAAAGTGAATGCTACTGTTACCTTACCAAATGGTATGCGTGACCTTCAGGCAACTGTTCACAGACAAGACAAGACACTTGGTAGCTGAATAGCATTTACTAAAATAGCCAATAACTTAACCATGCTAACGTTCACAGATTGCATTATATTTTAGATGTTTAGTGGTAATTAAATACATTTTAAATAAATTATATCAGAATTCATTTTTTCCTCTGCATTGTTGTGAAGGACCGTGGAGTAAGCATGTCACTGTTTGAAAGGTAAACGAAATGATTGCTTAATTTATGTTCAACAATGAAGCTCGCCTTAGTAATTAAGACACATCACCGTCTGAAATGTAAATTATCGATTTAAATGTAGGATTCTTATTTTATCGAGAAAAATGGTCGAAACATAATACCTTTTTTCACTGTTAAAGTCATCGGCGCCGTGGCTTAGTTGGTTAAAGCGCCTGTCTAGTAAACAGGAGATCCTGAGTTCGAATCTCAGCGGAGCCTTTTGTGAACCTTCGACTTTTTAAAAGGCCAGAGCCTTAAATTACATTTTTGCATCTACCTATATATTTTGATATTTGTTGTTATTTTGATCCATTAATATTAATATTTCCTAAAAGTAAACATAACAATGTATATTTTCTTTAGTTTCCCACACTACAATCGTCCACATTTTTTTTACCACTTTGAAATGGACAAAAATGTCAAAGCTCACTAAATAACATTATACATAATGTAAAAGCCCATTTCATAGAGAACGTTACAAACTGGACTATATTTAGTAACTTACTTTGGGTCTAAATAAACGATCGGTAGTCTAAATTCATTGTACTTGTCTTAAACTCATATTTCCCGAACGTCAGATCCCTTATATATCCCCACAAGGCCACAGTTAGAGGGAATTGTTGATATGTTGTAAATGTTTTATTCTAGCATTCTAACATGTTCTCTGGAAAAAATGCGCCAAAAATGCATTCGATGGACGACTAGTATTTTACAGAAATAAATGTTTAAAAAGTATTTATCCACAATCTGCTCTTGACAAGTTCGGTCCTGGAGTGACTTAAAATGAAACCAAAATATTTAGGCCGACTTCATTCAGTCTCCAGAAATATTTATTTGCGCGACATGCAA
This sequence comes from Thymallus thymallus, assembly GCA_023634145.1. Taxonomy (NCBI): domain Eukaryota; kingdom Metazoa; phylum Chordata; class Actinopteri; order Salmoniformes; family Salmonidae; genus Thymallus; species Thymallus thymallus. Next base: position 773,585 of record CM042380.1, on the reverse strand, counting down.
TATTGCATATTAATGATATATCGCCTCATTTGCATATTTCAATAAAATATTTGAAAATGTAATGGAAAAAATACCTTTTGAAAGGGCAGTGCCTACGCTCAGAGGTCAACATTTTGCCACCGTTAACGTCATTTAGCCTTTTATTTCCTTCACGTTTCGGCGGCGCTGTGGCTTAGTTGGTTAAAGCGCCTGTCTAGTAAACAGGAGATCCTGAGTTCGAATCTCAGCAGTGCCTTTTTCTTTTTTTGTTACACGCTGGCCAACCCGGATGCGTCGCGTGCGCGAGCGTTGCAAAATATATGTGCACATACATGTTATTCAATCATTGCACCCTAAAATAGAAGTTGGTTCTATTTGTGACGCAGCACGCCTGCTGCAAGTCCTGCCTCTCCCATCTCCTCATTGGTGTTTAGAAGCATACACCCACGTGGGTGATTGAAAGAACTGGTCAGTTGTGGTAATGAATGTTATTATTAAAGTTAGATGCCAACCGCCATATAAAGTACAAAGAAGCCTGAAGGAAGGAGGAGAGATGACTAGAAACGATTCGGTTGACCGTTTTATCTGTGATGGTCTCACAGATAATATTTATGCTGTTTGCAATATCAAATCTTCCGCAATTGTATACGTTTTTTTACATTGAGCGATGCGAAGAGCAAATTGATAGGAGGCTTACAAAGCGAGCTCTCCAACTTTCGCTGATTTCCTCATCATTGTCTGTTGGCCTTGGAGTGACTGCAGACAAGTCTGAAAATATTCCAGCGGTTTATCTTTGAAGTGGCCATGATTAGTCTCCAAGTGTCGTTGCAGCTTTGATGGCTTCATGCCTTCATTTGAGAGTTGCTGCACAAATAACACACATCGGCAATTCAATTTCTTCGCTTTCTTTGAAGGTAAATCCAAACTTTAGGTAGGTTTCTGAATATTTTTGGGACTCTCTCTTACGCTTACCCTTTCCCGCAGGGTCAGGTGCTTCTGGAGCAGGTGGGGCCATGACACTGTGGTTTGTGGCCTCGGACGAGGTGGAAGGAGTAACTTTAGCGTTTGGGTTCAGAGCTCGAGGCCTTTTTGTTACAAAGCGATCCATTGTTATAACAACCTAACTTAGTAGTCGAGTCTATTATTTGCTTTCCAGCTTTTTATTTATAGGCGATTGGCAATCGCCCGTGGAATCATGGGAATCATTTTGTATTTTTTTAAGTAGCTTATTATTGCCTATTAATGCTTGAAATTTACTCAATATTCTTCTCCCCCACCAAAAAGACATTTTTGGGGGACCCCCTGCAGTACCCCCATGGACCCCCTAGGGGATCGTGGACCCTCGGTTGAAGATCCCTGATCTAGACCATTTGACTCACCAAGCTGAGATGGTTAGACTGTTACCACTGATGATAGTAGAGGTACCACTGATGATAGTAGAGGTCCCACTGATGATAGTAGAGGCATCACTGATAGATAGGTACTTAGATAGAAAGATAGGTACTTTATTGATCCCCGGGGGGGAAATTTCATTGTCAAGCAGCTACAACAAAACACAGGGCAGGTGCAAAATGCCACAACGATGATAGTAGAGGCACCACTGATGATAGTAGAGGTACCACTGATGATAGTAGAGGTACCACTGATGATAGTAGAGGCACCACTGATGATAGTAGAGGTACCACTGATGATAGTAGAGGCACCACTGATGATAGTAGAGGTACCACTGATGATAGTAGAGGTACCACTGATGATAGTAGAGGCACCACTGATGATAGAAGAGGTACCACTGATGATAGAAGAGGCACCACTGATGATAGTAGAGGTACCACTGATGATAGTAGAGGTACCACTGATGATAGTAGAGGCACCTCCATTTACACAAACACACACAAATAATTTAGAAAATATATAAGTCACTTTTGTTTCTCAGAATTATATTTAATAAGCTATTATTGTTATCCTGATACATTTTATAACTATTTTACAAAACAGAAAAGTACACCAAAAATACACCATAGTTACAGTACGTATGAATAGCATGTATCACAATACGTTGGAGGAATGCGATGTTTACCGTGAATCCCTGACACTTTTACTTTACACAATATTTACATTGTTGTGTTGCACTAACAATGTGCCTCACTGTGGAGGGCTGGAAGGAAACTGCAGAACACACAGACATGTTTACAGTATTAGCATTGAGGAAGGAAACTGCAGAACACACAGACATGTTTACAGTATTAGCATTGAGGAAGGAAACTGCACAACACACAGACATGTTTACAGTATTAGCATTGAGGAAGGAAACTGCAGAAAACACACAGACATGTTTACAGTATTAGCATTGAGGAAGGAAACTGCAGAACACACAGACACGTTTACAGTATTAGCATTGAGGAAGGAAACTGCAGAAAACACACAGACATGTTTACAGTATTAGCATTGAGGAAGGAAACTGCAGAACACACAGACATGTTTACAGTATTAGCATTGAGGAAGGAAACTGCAGAAAACACACAGACATGTTTACAGTATTAGCATTGAGGAAGGAAACTGCAGAAAACACACAGACATGTTTACAGTATTAGCATTGAGGAAGGAAACTGCAGAACACACAGACATGTTTACAGTATTAGCATTGAGGAAGGAAACTGCAGAACACACAGACACGTTTACAGTATTAGCATTGAGGAAGGAAACTGCAGAACACACAGACACGTTTACAGTATTAGCATTGAGGAAGGAAACTGCAGAAAACACACAGACATGTTTACAGTATTAGCATTGAGGAAGGAAACTGCAGAAAACACACAGACATGTTTACAGTATTAGCATTGAGGAAGGAAACTGCAGAAAACACACAGACATGTTTACAGTATTAGCATTGAGGAAGGAAACTGCAGAACACACAGACATGGTTACAGTATTAGCATTGAGGAAGGAAACTGCAGAACACACAGACATGTTTACAGTATTAGCATTGAGGAAGGAAACTGCAGAACACACAGACATGTTTACAGTATTAGCATTGAGGAAGGAAACTGCAGAAAACACACAGACATGTTTACAGTATTAGCATTGAGGAAGGAAACTGCAGAACACACAGACATGTTTACAGTATTAGCATTGAGGAAGGAAACTGCAGAACACACAGACATGTTTACAGTATTAGCATTGAGGAAGGAAACTGCAGAAAACACACAGACATGTTTACAGTATTAGCATTGAGGAAGGAAACTGCAGAACACACAGACATGTTTACAGTATTAGCATTGAGGAAGGAAACTGCAGAACACACAGACATGTTTACAGTATTAGCATTGAGGAAGGAAACTGCAGAAAACACACAGACATGTTTACAGTATTAGCATTGAGGAAGGAAACTGCAGAACACACAGACATGTTTACAGTATTAGCATTGAGGGTGTGGGTGATTTCCGAGTCGCCTGGAGAGGTTTTAAACATCTCAGGACACTCATAAATATGACATATAGCAATCTTCTGAAATTGCAATGTTTTGAGATGTGCATCATGACTGCAAAACAGACCACCTAGAACCCACCAAGTGTGTGTGAAGCAGCAGACCCAGACCTTTCAGGAGAAGTGCAGAGGACAGTAGAGGAGGACTAGGAGCACACACTGACTGTCTGAGAGACCAGACATGGACAGCATTTGTAGGACCAGAGCCATATATTTAGACTGATAATTATTGATCTATATATGGCTCTGTTTAGGGCAAGTCCTTTACAGCACATATATGACCTGTCACCTGTAACAGTATATCAAGCTATTCCTACAGTTGAGAAAACAATGATTTCATGCTGTTATGTTTGTGAGAATGGGAAAATGTTCCAGATGTTCGAGTGGGTGGAATATGTTCCAGAGTGGGTGGAATATGTTCCAGAGTGGGAGTAATATGTTACAGAGTGGGAGTAATATGTTCCAGAGTGGGTGCAATATGTTCCAGAGTGGGTGGAATATGTTCCAGAGTGGGTGGAATATGTTCCAGAGTGGGTGTAATATGTTACAGAGTGGGTGGAATATGTTCCAGAGTGGGTGGAATATGTTTCAGAGTGGGTGCAATATGTTCCAGAGTGGGTGGAATATGTTCCAGAGTGGGTGTAATATGTTACAGAGTGGGAGTAATATGTTACAGAGTGGGTGGAATATTTTACAGAGTGGGTGGAATATGTTCCAGAGTGGGTGGAATATGTTCCAGAGTGGGTGGAATATGTTCCAGAGTGGGAGTAATATGTTACAGAGTGGGAGTAATATGTTACAGAGTGGGAGTAATATGTTCCAGAGTGGGTGCAATATGTTCCAGAGTGGGTGGAATATGTTCCAGAGTGGGTGTAATATGTTCCAGAGTGGGTGTAATATGTTCCAGAGTGGGTGTAATATGTTCCAGAGTGGGTGGAATATGTTTCAGAGTGGGTGCAATATGTTCCAGAGTGGGTGGAATATGTTCCAGAGTGGGTGTAATATGTTACAGAGTGGGAGTAATATTTTACAGAGTGGGAGTAATATGTTCCAGAGTGGGTGGAATATGTTCCAGAGTGGGTGGAATATGTTCCAGAGTGGGTGTAATATGTTCCAGAGTGGGTGTAATATGTTCCAGAGTGGGTGGAATATGTTTCAGAGTGGGTGCAATATGTTCCAGAGTGGGTGGAATATGTTCCAGAGTGGGTGTAATATGTTACAGAGTGGGAGTAATATTTTACAGAGTGGGAGTAATATGTTCCAGAGTGGGTGGAATATGTTCCAGAGTGGGTGGAATATGTTCCAGAGTGGGTGGAATATGTTACAGAGTGGGTGTAATATGTTCCAGAGTGGGTGTAATATGTTCCAGAGTGTTCCAGAGTGGGTGTAATATGTTCCAGAGTGGGTGTAATATGTTCCAGAGTGGGTGTAATATGTTCCAGAGTGGGTGTAATATGTTCCAGAGTGGGTGTAATATGTTCCAGAGTGGGTGTAATATGTTACAGAGTGTTACAGAGTGGGTGTAATATGTTCCAGAGTGGGTGTAATATGTTCCAGAGTGGGTGTAATATGTTCCAGAGTGGGTGTAATATGTTCCAGAGTGGGTGTAATATGTTCCAGAGTGGGTGTAATATGTTACAGAGTGGGTGTAATATGTTACAGAGTGGGTGTAATACGTTCCAGAGTGGGTGTAATACGTTCCAGAGTGGGTGTAATATGTTCCAGAGTGGGTGTAATATGTTCCAGAGTGGGTGTAATATGTTACAGAGTGGGTGTAATATGTTCCAGAGTGGGTGTAATATGTTCCAGAGTGGGTGTAATATGTTCCAGAGTGGGTGTAATATGTTACAGAGTGGGTGTAATATGTTCCAGAGTGGGTGTAATATGTTACAGAGTGGGTGTAATATGTTCCAGAGTGGGTGTAATATGTTCCAGAGTGGGTGTAATATGTTCCAGAGTGGGTGTAATATGTTACAGAGTGGGTGTAATATGTTCCAGAGTGGGAGTAATATGTTACAGAGTGGGAGTAATATGTTACAGAGTGGGAGTAATATGTTCCAGAGTGGGTGCAATATGTTCCAGAGTGGGTGGAATATGTTCCAGAGTGGGTGGAATATGTTCCAGAGTGGGTGTAATATGTTACAGAGTGGGTGGAATATGTTCCAGAGTGGGTGGAATATGTTTCAGAGTGGGTGCAATATGTTCCAGAGTGGGTGGAATATGTTCCAGAGTGGGTGTAATATGTTACAGAGTGGGAGTAATATGTTACAGAGTGGGTGGAATATTTTACAGAGTGGGTGGAATATGTTCCAGAGTGGGTGGAATATGTTCCAGAGTGGGTGGAATATGTTCCAGAGTGGGAGTAATATGTTACAGAGTGGGAGTAATATGTTACAGAGTGGGAGTAATATGTTCCAGAGTGGGTGCAATATGTTCCAGAGTGGGTGGAATATGTTCCAGAGTGGGTGTAATATGTTCCAGAGTGGGTGTAATATGTTCCAGAGTGGGTGGAATATGTTTCAGAGTGGGTGCAATATGTTCCAGAGTGGGTGGAATATGTTCCAGAGTGGGTGTAATATGTTACAGAGTGGGAGTAATATTTTACAGAGTGGGAGTAATATGTTCCAGAGTGGGTGGAATATGTTCCAGAGTGGGTGGAATATGTTCCAGAGTGGGTGGAATATGTTACAGAGTGGGTGTAATATGTTCCAGAGTGGGTGTAATATGTTCCAGAGTGTTCCAGAGTGGGTGTAATATGTTCCAGAGTGGGTGTAATATGTTCCAGAGTGGGTGTAATATGTTACAGAGTGGGTGTAATATGTTCCAGAGTGGGTGTAATATGTTCCAGAGTGGGTGTAATATGTTACAGAGTGTTACAGAGTGGGTGTAATATGTTCCAGAGTGGGTGTAATATGTTCCAGAGTGGGTGTAATATGTTCCAGAGTGGGTGTAATATGTTCCAGAGTGGGTGTAATATGTTCCAGAGTGGGTGTAATATGTTCCAGAGTGGGTGGAATATGTTCCAGAGTGGGTGTAATATGTTACAGAGTGGGAGTAATATTTTACAGAGTGGGAGTAATATGTTCCAGAGTGGGTGGAATATGTTCCAGAGTGGGTGGAATATGTTCCAGAGTGGGTGGAATATGTTCCAGAGTGGGTGGAATATGTTACAGAGTGGGTGTAATATGTTCCAGAGTGGGTGTAATATGTTCCAGAGTGTTCCAGAGTGGGTGTAATATGTTCCAGAGTGGGTGTAATATGTTCCAGAGTGGGTGTAATATGTTACAGAGTGGGTGTAATATGTTCCAGAGTGGGTGTAATATGTTCCAGAGTGGGTGTAATATGTTACAGAGTGTTACAGAGTGGGTGTAATATGTTCCAGAGTGGGTGTAATATGTTCCAGAGTGGGTGTAATATGTTCCAGAGTGGGTGTAATATGTTCCAGAGTGGGTGTAATATGTTCCAGAGTGGGTGTAATATGTTCCAGAGTGGGTGTAATATGTTACAGAGTGGGTGTAATATGTTACAGAGTGGGTGTAATACGTTCCAGAGTGGGTGTAATATGTTCCAGAGTGGGTGTAATATGTTCCAGAGTGGGTGTAATATGTTACAGAGTGGGTGTAATATGTTCCAGAGTGGGTGTAATATGTTCCAGAGTGGGTGTAATATGTTCCAGAGTGGGTGTAATATGTTACAGAGTGGGTGTAATATGTTCCAGAGTGGGTGTAATATGTTACAGAGTGGGTGTAATATGTTCCAGAGTGGGTGTAATATGTTACAGAGTGGGTGTAATATGTTCCAGAGTGGGTGTAATATGTTACAGAGTGGGTGTAATATGTTCCAGAGTGGGTGTAATATGTTACAGAGTGGGTGTAATATGTTCCAGAGTGGGTGTAATATGTTACAGAGTGGGTGTAATATGTTCCAGAGTGGGTGTAATATGTTACAGAGTGGGTGTAATATGTTCCAGAGTGGGTGTAATATGTTACAGAGTGGGTGTAATATGTTCCAGAGTGGGTGTAATATGTTACAGAGTGGGTGTAATATGTTCCAGAGTGGGTGTAATATGTTACAGAGTGGGTGTAATATGTTCCAGAGTGGGTGTAATATGTTACAGAGTGGGTGTAATATGTTCCAGAGTGGGTGTAATATGTTACAGAGTGGGTGTAATATGTTCCAGAGTGGGTGTAATATGTTACAGAGTGGGTGTAATATCACCACAAAATGAATCAACTATTCCCACTGGTAAGGCACAATTGAATTGACAAAGATTAGACACATTTCAAAAACAAATACTAATAAAAATAAAACCAGCGTCTTGGCATTATCTGTCTAGTGGAGTGAAGGGGTGGCTATCGACCAAACAGCCTTTAATGGTCCCTGATGCTCCACAAGCACCAGGATGGAAACCATCTCTTTACTATTGAGGAGAGATGCTGTGTCCCACATGGCACCCATTTCCCCATTTTGGGGTTCAGTCGTTATGTTTATCAGAGGCTGAGAGGGGGGTTCAGTCGTTATGTTTATTAGAGGCTGTGAGGGGGGTTCAGTCGTTATGTTTATTAGAGGCTGTGAGGGGGGTTCAGTCGTTATGTTTATTAGAGGCTGTGAGGGGGGTTCAGTCGTTATGTTTATTAGAGGCTGAGAGGGGGGTTCAGTCGTTATGTTTATCAGAGGCTGAGAGGGGGGTTCAGTCGTTATGTTTATTAGAGGCTGAGAGGGGGGTTCAGTCGTTATGTTTATTAGAGGCTGTGAGGGGGGTTCAGTCGTTATGTTTATTAGAGGCTGTGAGGGGGGTTCAGTCGTTATGTTTATTAGAGGCTGAGAGGGGGGTTCAGTCGTTATGTTTATTAGAGGCTGAGAGGGGGGTTCAGTCGTTATGTTTATTAGAGGCTGTGAGGGGGGTTCAGTCGTTATGTTTATTAGAGGCTGTGAGGGGGGTTCAGTCGTTATGTTTATTAGAGGCTGAGAGGGGGGTTCAGTCGTTATGTTTATTAGAGGCTGTGAGGGGGGTTCAGTCGTTATGTTTATTAGAGGCTGAGAGGGGGGTTCAGTCGTTATGTTTATTAGAGGCTGTGAGGGGGGTTCAGTCGTTATGTTTATTAGAGGCTGTGAGGGGGGTTCAGTCGTTATGTTTATTAGAGGCTGTGAGGGGGGTTCAGTCGTTATGTTTATTAGAGGCTGAGAGGGGGGTTCAGTCGTTATGTTTATTAGAGGCTGTGAGGGGGGTTCAGTCGTTATGTTTATTAGAGGCTGTGAGGGGGGTTCAGTCGTTATGTTTATTAGAGGCTGAGGGGGGTTCAGTCGTTATGTTTATTAGAGGCTGTGAGGGGGGTTCAGTCGTTATGTTTATTAGAGGCTGTGAGGGGGGTTCAGTCGTTATGTTTATTAGAGGCTGAGAGGGGGGTTCAGTCGTTATGTTTATCAGAGGCTGAGAGGGGGGTTCAGTCGTTATGTTTATTAGAGGCTGAGAGGGGGGTTCAGTCGTTATGTTTATTAGAGGCTGTGAGGGGGGTTCAGTCGTTATGTTTATTAGAGGCTGTGAGGGGGGTTCAGTCGTTATGTTTATTAGAGGCTGAGAGGGGGGTTCAGTCGTTATGTTTATTAGAGGCTGTGAGGGGGGTTCAGTCGTTATGTTTATTAGAGGCTGAGAGGGGGGTTCAGTCGTTATGTTTATTAGAGGCTGTGAGGGGGGTTCAGTCGTTATGTTTATTAGAGGCTGAGAGGGGGGTTCAGTCGTTATGTTTATTAGAGGCTGTGAGGGGGGTGATCTCTGACAGGTCTTCTTGGGGGAACACCACGAAACACAGCTTCTGACCCACGTAGGTCACACACTCTGGAACAGAACAGACAGGCAGTGGGGTCAGAGACATATACAGTACAGTTCAGTCACTGACTTCAACACTTGACTCAACATGATAGTGTTTGGGTGTCCTATGGAAAATCAGGCTTCTACTGCCCTCTGGTGCTAGATGACAACATCATGTTGAAAATGTCATTCTGCTGTAACACACACATCCTGCAGATGGCAGCATTTCATTCTGCTGTAATACACACATCCTGCAGATGGCAGCATTTCATTCTGCTGTAATACACACATCCTGCAGATGGCAGCATTTCATTCTGCTGTAATACACACATCCTGCAGATGTCAGCATTTCATTCTGCTGTAATACACACATCCTGCAGATGGCAGAATTTCATTCTGCTGTAATACACACATCCTGCAGATGTCAGCATTTCATTCTGCTGTAATACACACATCCTGCAGATGTCAGCATTTCATTCTGCTGTAATACACACATCCTGCAGATGTCAGCATTTCATTCTGCTGTAATACACACATCCTGCAGATGTCAGCATTTCATTCTGCTGTAATACACACATCCTGCAGATGTCAGCATTTCATTCTGATACCTTATCAGTGTCTATACAGAGATGGTAGCATGTTTCCTTATCAGTGTCTATACAGAGATGGCAGCATGTTGCCTTATCAGTGTCTATACAGAGATGGCAGCATGTTGCCTTATCACTGTCTATATAGAGATGGCAGCATGTTTCCTTATCAGTGTCTATACAGAGATGGCAGCATGTTGCCTTATCAGTGTCTATATAGAGATGGCAACATGTTGCCTTATCAGTGTCTATACAGAGATGGCAGCATGTTGCCTTATCAGTGTCTATATAGAGATGGCAACATGTTGCCTTATCAGTGTCTATACAGAGATGGCAGCATGTTGCCTTATCAGTGTCTATATAGAGATGGCAGCATGTTGCCTTATCAGTGTCTATATAGAGATGGCAACATGTTGCCTTATCAGTGTCTATACAGAGATGGCAGCATGTTGCCTTATCAGTGTCTATATAGAGATGGCAACATGTTGCCTTATCAGTGTCTATACAGAGATGGCAGCATGTTGCCTTATCAGTGTCTATACAGAGATGGCAGCATGTTGCCTTATCAGTGTCTATACAGGGATGGCAGCATGTTGCCTTATCGGTGTCTATACAGAGATGGCAGCATGTTGCCTTATCAGTGTCTATACAGAGATGGCAGCATGTTGCCTTATCGGTGTCTATACAGAGATGGAAGCATGTTGACTTAACAGTGTCTATACAGAGATGGCAGCATAATGCCTTATCAGTGTCTATACAGAGATGGTAGCATGTTGCCTTATCAGTGTCTATACAGAGATGGCAACATGTTGCCTTATCAGTGTCTATTCAGAGATGGTAGCATGTTGCCTTATCAGTGTCTATACAGAGATGGCAGCATGTTGCCTTATCAGTGTCTATATAGAGATGGTAGCATGTTGCCTTATCAGTGTCTATACAGAGATGGCAACATGTTGCCTTATCAGTGTCTATACAGAGATGGCAGCATCTTGCCTTATCAGTGTCTATACAGAGATGGCAGCATGTTGCCTTATCAGTGTCTATACAGAGATGGCAGCATGTTGCCTTATCAGTGTCTATACAGAGATGGCAGCATGTTGCCTTATCAGTGTCTATACAGGGATGGCAGCATGATGCCTTATCAGTGTCTATACAGAGATGGCAGCATGTTGCCTTATCAGTGTCTATACAGAGATGGCAGCATGTTGCCTTATCAGTGTCTATACAGAGATGGCAGCATGTTGCCTTATCAGTGTCTATACAGAGACGGCAGCATAATGCCTTATCAGTGTCTATACAGAGATGGTAGCATGTTGCCTTATCAGTGTCTATACAGAGATGGCAACATGTTGCCTTATCAGTGTCTATACAGAGATGGCAACATGTTGCCTTATCAGTGTCTATACAGAGATGGCAGCATGTTGCCTTATCAGTGCCTATACAGAGATGGCAGCATAATGCCTTATCAGTGTCTATACAGAGATGGCAGCATGTTGCCTTATCAGTGTCTATTCAGAGATGGCAGCATGTTGCCTTAACAGTGTCTATATAGAGATGGCAGCATGTTGCCTTATCAGTGTCTATACAGAGATGGCAGCATAATGCCTTATCAGTGTCTATACAGAGATGGCAGCATGTTGCCTTATCAGTGTCTATTCAGAGATGGCAGCATGTTGCCTTAACAGTGTCTATACAGAGATGGCAGCATGTTGCCTTATCAGTGTCTATACAGAGATGGCAGCATAATGCCTTATCAGTGTCTATACAGAGATGGCAGCATGTTGCCTTATCAGTGTCTATTCAGAGATGGCAGCATGTTGCCTTAACAGTGTCTATATAGAGATGGCAGCATGTTGCCTTATCAGTGTCTATACAGAGATGGCAGCATGTTGCCTTATCAGTGTCTATATAGAGATGGCAGCATGTTGCCTTATCAGTGTCTATACAGGGATGGCAGCATGTTGCCTTATCAGTGTCTATACAGAGATGGCAGCATGTTGCCTTAACAGTGTCTATATAGAGATGGCAGCATGTTGCCTTATCAGTGTCTATACAGAGATGGCAGCATGTTGCCTTATCAGTGTCTATACAGAGATGGCAGCATGTTGCCTTATCAGTGTCTATACAGAGATGGCAGCATGTTGCCTTATCAGTGTCTATACAGAGATGGCAGCATGTTGCCTTATCAGTGTCTATATAGAGATGGCAGCATGTTGCCTTATCAGTGTCTATACAGAGATGGCAGCATGTTGCCTTATCAGTGTCTATACAGAGATGGCAGCATAATGCCTTATCAGTGTCTATACAGAGATGGCAGCATGTTGCCTTATCAGTGTCTATACAGAGATGGCAGCATGTTGCCTTATCAGTGTCTATACAGAGATGGCAGCATGTTGCCTTATCAGTGTCTATACAGAGATGGCAGCATGTTGCCTTATCAGTGTCTATATAGAGATGGCAGCATGTGTGGTTGTCTTACCTACCTTAGTTGAAAGCACTGACAGTAAGTTGCTCTGACCTAAATGTGATACAATGACTGTAGGAGTCACTCACCCACGACCCTGTAGACACATTTGGGCTTTTTCTTCCAGTGAACTCCAACGAAGTAGACGGGTACCCCGGTGAGCATGATGACGATCCCCATGCCACACACCACGGGCTCCGAGTACAGACTGAACCCCAGCAGCACCGCCCAGAACACCAGGTAACTGATAGGCACCAACACACTCACCTGGGGAGATTGATTGATTGAGTTTCTATGTACAGATAGGACAAGGTGAGGACGGGGGAGGGAAGGACGGGGGGAGGGGTGGACGGGGGAGGGGTGGAAGGGGGGAGGACGGGGGAGGGGAGAGGGAGGGCCGGAGAGGACGGGGGAGGGGAGAGGGCCGGAGACGACGGGGGAGGGGAGGGGGAGGGCCGGAGAGGATGGGGGAGAGGGAGGAAGATATAAAAATCCAATGGTAATAGAATGACAGTTCATTTCCTGGTTTCCCACTCAGTAATAGAATGACAGTTCATTTCCTGGTTTCCCACTCAGTAATAGAATGACAGTTAATTTCCTGGTTTCCCACTCAGTAATAGAATGACAGTTAATTTCCTGGTTTCCCACTCAGTAATAGAATGACAGTTCATTTCCTGGTTTCCCACTCAGTAATAGAATGACAGTTCATTTCCTGGTTTCCCACTCAGTAATAGAATGACAGTTCATTTCCTGGTTTCCCACTCAGTAATAGAATGACAGTTAAATTGCTATGGTTTGCTACGGTGTGCACTAGTGAATAGTTCCCAGATATAGTAGCACCAGATATAGGCCTGCTGTACCTTGATGGGTCGTAGCAGGTTGGGTCTCTTCCAGCGGTAGTACAGCAGTCCAGCGATGGTCACTCCATAGGACAGGAAGTTAATAAAGGAGACGTAGTTGATCAGGTTGTGAGTCTCTCCGATACACAGGATCACTATGGTGGCTCCACACTGAGGAGGAGGAGGGATGCAGGAGGTCAATAAACTGTCATATACCATACATAGATGTAATATACACTATAACATTCTACACAAAGCCATATAGCACAGCCCTGGGGATTGGGGCCAGAGGAACTGTGGGTAAATGCAGGATAGAATGCGTAGCACCAGGCCACAGGAACTTACACACACTAGCAGGGCAGGAATAGGGGTGCAGTTCTTCAGGTGGATCATGGCCAACAGGTAGGGCAGGTGACCCTCTCTGGCTCCAGAGAAACACAACCTGTGGAGAAAGGAGAATAGGTTTGGTGTGTATGCAGTTGGTTGGAGCATGATGCTAGCAACGCCAGGGTTGTGGGTTGGATTCCTTCATGGCTACACCACAGATACTGTATAAATGAAGTGTAGGTTACAGTGTCTGTGTTGCTCAAAGTTCCCCAGCCGCTCCATGTATTTGATCTATTCCAGAACTAGAGCACCTGATTGAGGCCTTCATAAGGTGAATCAGTTCTGCTGGTACTGGACAATAACATGAAAGATCTAGGGGTCCCAGAGGAGAGGTTTGAGAACCACTGACTAAATTATGAGACTATTAGTACCTGGAAGAAGTGAAGAGATAGCCGTTGATTCCTCCGAATGTAGACAGAGCTACAGAGATAGGCATCACCCAGGAGAATACACCCAGCAACTTCTCACCAAATGTCTGGGTGACAGAGGGGCAGGTGTAGAAAACCATTCAAACAATCATTAAACAACCTTTAAACAAACCTTTAAACAACCACAGATAGCTAACTGTTAAAGAACCAACAAAATCACAGAACCACATGTATTTCTTTATTAGGATCCCCATTAGCTTTTGTAGAAGCAGCAGCTATGCTTCCTGGGTTCACAAAAACCACAAAACATCACCAGTAATAAAACCCAGCCCAGCTCAGCGTTCAACACCATAGTGCCCTCAAAGCTCATCACTAAGCTAAGGATCCTGGGACTAAACACCTCCCTCTGCTACTGGATCCTGGACTTCCTGACGGGCCGCCCTCAGGTGGGAAGGGTCGGTAACAACACATCTGCCATGCTGATCCTCAACACTGGGGCCCAACAACAGTGGTAGGCCTGATCACTGACAATGATGAGACAACCTCTCCCTCAATGTAATCAAAGAAACAGAGCTGATCATGGACTACAGTAAAAGGAAAGCCGAACAAACCCCCATTAACATCGACGGGGCTGTAGTGGAGCGGGTCGAGAGCTTTTAGTTCCTTGGTGTCCGTATCACCAACAAACTAGAATGGTCCAAACACACCAAGACAGTCGTGAAGATGGCACTACAAAGCCTTTCCTCCCTCAGGAGACTGAAACTATTTGGCATGGGTCCTCAGATCCTCAAAAAGTTCTACAGCTGTACCATCGAGAGCATCTTGAACGGTTGCATCACCGCCTGGTACGACAACTGCTCGACATCCGACCGTCAGGCGCTACAGAGGCCAAGCTTCCTGCCATCCAGGACCTCTATACCAGGATGTCAAATTGTCAAAGACTCCAGCCACCATTCTGCTACCGCACGGAAAGCGGTACCGGAGCGCCAAGTCTAGGTCCAAAAGGCTTCTTAACAGCTTTTACCCCTAAGCCATAAGACTGCTGAACAGCTAATCAAATGGCTACCCGGACTATTTGCATTGACCCCCTTTTTCTACGCTGCTGATACTCGCTGTATAATATCATGCATATTACCTGAACTAACCTGTACCCCCGCACATTGACTCAGTACCAGCACCCCCTGTATATAGCCTATTATATAGCCTATTGTTTTTACATAAATGTATTTAGTAAATATTTTCTTAACTCTTATTTTTCTTAAAACTGCATTGCTGGTTAAGGGCTTGTAACTAAACCTGTTGCAAATGTTATTTGATTTGATTTGAAGAGGGCACGACCACACCTCTTCCCCCTCAGGAGGCTGAAACTATTTGGTATGGGCCCTCAGATCCTAAAAAAGTTATACGGCTGCACCATTGAGAGCATCTAGACTGGCTGCATCACAACTGCTTGGCATCCGACCACAAGGCGTTACAGAGAGTAGTGCGTACGGCCCAGTACATCAGTGGGGTGGAGCTCCCTGCCATCCAGGACCTCTATACCAGGCGGTGTCAGAGGAAGGCCCTAAACATTTTCAAAGACTCCAGTCACCCCAGTCATAGACTGTTCTCTCTGCTAGCGCACGGCAAACGGTACCGATGTACCAAGTCTGGAACCAACAGGACCCTGAACAACTTCTACCCCCAGTCCATAAGACTGCTAAATACAGTGGGGAGAATAAGTATTTGATACACTGCCGATTTTGCAGGTTTTCCTACTTACAAAGCATGTAGAGGTCTGTAATTTTAATCATAGGTACACTTCAACTGTGAGAGACGGAATCTAAAACAAAAATCCAGAAAATAACATTGTATGATTTTTAAATAATTAATTTGCATTTTATTGCATGACATAAGTATTTGATCACCTACCAACCAGTAAGAATTCCGGCTCTCACAGACCTGTTAGTTTTTCTTTAAGAAGCCCTCCTGTTCTCCACTCATTACCTGTATTAACTGCACCTGTTTGAACTCGTTACATGTATAAATGACACCTGTCCACACACTCAATCAAACAGACTCCAACCTCTCCACAATGGCCAAGACCAGAGAGCTGTGTAAGGACATCAGGGATAAAATTGTAGACCTCCACAAGGCTGGGATGGGCTACAGGACAATAGGCAAGCAGCTTGGTGAGAAGGCAACAACTGTTGGAGCAATTATTAGAAAATGGAAGAAGTTCAAGATGACGGTCAATCTCCCTCGGTCTGGGGCACCATGTAAGATCTCACCTCGTGGGGCATCAATGATCATGAGGAAGGTGAGGGATCAGGCCAGAACTAAACGGCAGGACCTGGTCAATGACCTGAAGAGAGCTGGGACCACAGTCTCAAAGAAAACCATTAGTAACACACTACGCCGTCATGGATTAAAATCCTGCAGTGCACGCAAGGTCCCCCTGCTCAAGCCAGCGCATGTCCAGGCCCGTCTGAAGTTTGCCAATGACCATCTGGATGATCCAGAGGAAGAATGGGAGAAGGTCATGTGGTCTGATGAGACAAAAATAGAGCTTTTTGGTCTAAACTCCACTCGCCATGTTTGGAGGAATAAGAAGTATGAGTACAACCCCAAGAACACCATCCCAACCGTGAAGCATGGAGGTGGAAACATCATTCTTTGGGGATGCTTTTCTGCAAAGGGGACAGGACGACTGCACCGTATTGAGGGGAGGATGGATGGGGCCATGTATCGCGAGATCTTGGCCAACAACCTCCTTCCCTCAGTAAGAGCATTGAAGATGGGTCGTGGCTGGGTCTTCCAGCATGACAACGACCTGAAACACACAGCCAGGGCAACTAAGGAGTGGCTCCCTAAGAAGCATCTCAAGGTCCTGGAGTGGCCTAGCCAGTCTCCAGACCTGAACCCAATAGAAAATCTTTGGAGGGAGCCGAAAGTCCGTATTTCCCAGCGACAGCCCCGAAACCTGAAGGATCTGGAGAAAGTCTGTATGGAGGAGTGGGCCAAAATCCCTGCTGCAGTGTGTGCAAACCTGGTCAAGAACTACAGGAAACGTATGATCTCTGTAATTGCAAACAAAGGTTTCTGTACCAAATATTAAGTTCTGCTTTTCTGATGTATCAAATACTTATGTCATGCAATAAAATGCAAATTAATTATTTAAAAATCATACAATGTGATTTTCTGGATTTTTGTTTTAGATTCCGTCACTCACAGTTGAAGTGTACCTATGATAAAAATTACAGACTTCTACATGCTTTGTAAGTGGGAAAACCTGCAAAATCGGCAGTCTATCAAATACTTGTTCTCCCCACTGTATCTACCTCAATTACCTTGTACAGCAGCACATTAACTCAGTACTGGTACCTCCTGTATATAGCCATGTTATTACCTGGTATCCCTGCACATTGACTCAGTACTGGTACCTCCTGTATATAGCCATGTTATTACCTGGTATCCCTGCACATTAACTCAGTACTGGTACCTCCTGTATATAGCCATGTTATTACCTGGTATCCCTGCACATTAACTCAGTACTGGTACCTCCTGTATATAGCCATGTTATTACCTGGTATACCTGCACATTAACTAGGTACTGGTACCTCCTGTATATAACCATGTTATTACCTGGTATCCCTGCACATTAACTAGGTACTGGTACCTCCTGTATATAACCATGTTATTACCTGGTATCCCTGCACATTGACTCAGTACTGGTACCTCCTGTATATAACCATGTTATTACCTGGTATCCCTGTACATTAACTAGGTACTGGTACCTCCTGTATATAACCATGTTATTACCTGGTACCCCTGCACATTGACTCAGTACTGGTACCTCCTGTATATTGCCATGTTATTACCTGGTATCCATGTACATTAACTAGGTACTGGTACCTCCTGTATATAACCATGTTATTACCTGGTACCCCAGCACATTTACTCAGTACTGGTACCTCCTGTATATAGCCATGTTATTACCTGGTATCCCTGTACATTAACTAGGTACTGGTACCTCCTGTATATAACCATGTTATTACCTGGTACCCCTGCACATTGACTCAGTACTGGTACCTCCTGTATATAACCATGTTATTACCTGGTATCCCTGTACATTGACTCAGTACTGGTACCTCCTGTATATAACCATGTTATTACCTGGTATCCCTGTACATTAACTCAGTACTGGTACCTCCTGTATATAGCCATGTTATTACCTGGTATCCCTGCACATTAACTAGGTACTGGTACCTCCTGTATATAGCCAGGTTATTACCTGGTATCCCTGTACATTAACTAGGTACTGGTACCTCCTGTATATAGCCATGTTATTACCTGGTATCCCTGCACATTAACTAGGTACTGGTACCTCCTGTATATAGCCATGTTATTACCTGGTATCCATGTACATTAACTAGGTACTGGTACCTCCTGTATATAGCCATGTTATTACCTGGTATCCCTGCACATTAACTAGGTACTGGTACCTCCTGTATATAGCCAGGTTATTACCTGGTATCCCTGTACATTAACTAGGTACTGGTACCTCCTGTATATAGCCATGTTATTACCTGGTATACCTGAACATTAACAAGGTACTGGTACCTCCTGTATATAGCCAGGTTATTACCTGGTATCCCTGTACATTAACTAGGTACTGGTACCTCCTGTATATAGCCATGTTATTACCTGGTATCCCTGCACATTAACTAGGTACTGGTACCTCCTGTATATAGCCATGTTATTACCTGGTATCCATGTACATTAACTAGGTACTGGTACCTCCTGTATATAGCCATGTTATTACCTGGTATCCCTGCACATTAACTAGGTACTGGTACCTCCTGTATATAGCCAGGTTATTACCTGGTATCCCTGTACATTAACTAGGTACTGGTACCTCCTGTATATAGCCATGTTATTACCTGGTATACCTGAACATTAACAAGGTACTGGTACCTCTCCTGTATATAGCCAGGTTATTACCTGGTATCCCTGCACATTAACTCAGTACTGGTACCTCCTGTATATAGCCATGTTATTACCTGGTATCCCTGCACATTAACTAGGTACTGGTACCTCCTGTATATAGCCATGTTATTACCTGGTATCCCTGCACATTAACTAGGTACTGTTACCTCCTGTATATAGCCATGTTATTACCTGGTATCCATGTACATTAACTAGGTACTGGTACCTCCTGTATATAGCCATGTTATTACCTGGTATCCCTGCACATTAACTAGGTACTGGTACCTCCTGTATATAGCCAGGTTATTACCTGGTATCCCTGTACATTAACTAGGTACTGGTACCTCCTGTATATAGCCATGTTATTACCTGGTATACCTGAACATTAACAAGGTACTGGTACCTCCTGTATATAGCCAGGTTATTACCTGGTATCCCTGCACATTAACTAGATACTGGTACCTCCTGTATATAGCCAGGTTATTACCTGGTATCCCTGCACATTAACTAGATACTGGTACCTCCTGTATATAGCCAGGTTATTACCTGGTATCCCTGCACATTAACTAGGTACTGGTACCTCCTGTATATAGCCATGTTATTACCTGGTATCCCTGCACATTAACTAGGTACTGGTACCTCCTGTATATAACCAGGTTATTACCTGGTATCCCTGTACATTAACTAGGTACTGGTACCTCATGTATATAGCCAGGTTATTACCTGGTATCCCTGCACATTAACTAGATACTGGTACCTCCTGTATATAACCATGTTATTACCTGGTATCCCTGTACATTAACTAGGTACTGGTACCTCCTGTATATAGCCAGGTTATTACCTGGTATCCCTGCACATTAACTAGGTACTGGTACCTCCTGTATATAGCCATGTTATTACCTGGTATCCCTGCACATTAACTAGGTACTGGTACCTCCTGTATATAACCATGTTATTACCTGGTATCCCTGTACATTAACTAGGTACTGGTACCTCATGTATATAGCCAGGTTATTACCTGGTATCCCTGCACATTAACTAGATACTGGTACCTCCTGTATATAACCATGTTATTACCTGGTATCCCTGTACATTAACTAGGTACTGGTACCTCCTGTATATAGCCAGGTTATTACCTGGTATCCCTGCACATTAACTAGGTACTGGTACCTCCTGTATATAACTATGTTATTACCTGGTATCCCTGCACATTAACTAGGTACTGGTACCTCCTGTATATAACCATGTTATTGTTACTCATTGTGTATCTATTATTATAATTATGTGTGATTACGTTTCTATTCTCTCTGTATAGATGAAGGGCCCATCAGGAAGCATTTCACTGTTAATCTACACCTGTTGTTTACCAAGCATGTGACAAATACAATAGTATTTTATTTGATTTATAGATGTATTAATTTTCACCACAGCCACAGCATTAGTTAGGGTTATGGTTATAGATGTATTAATTCTCACCACAGCAACGGCGTTGGATGCCAGCAGCTCTTCGGGGGTCATGGAGGAGAAGTATGCGATGTTAGTCAGAGTGTAGACTAACGTAACCAGGGGAATGGATATGTAGATAGCCCGGGGCAGGTTCCTGTAAAACAGTACATTATATTACAGTAATATTGTACTGTAACAGTATATCACAGTAAGATGTAGATGGCTGGGGGCAGGTTCATAGAGCAACCACAGTTAACATATTACAGTAACAAGTCATGACACTGACAGTCAGCAATAACAGTAACATGTAAAATATTGAAATGTGTATGTAAATAGCAATGACTTGTAACAGTGAACTCAATAGACAGAAGTGAACTCATTAGACATTAGTGACACAGTGAACTCATTAGAAAGCAGTGAACTCATTAGACAGTACTTAACTCATTAGACAGCAGTGAATTCATTAGAAAGCAGTGACACAGTGAACTCAGACAGCAGTGAACTCATTAGACAGCAGTGACACAGTGAACTCATTAGACAGCAGTGCATTTATTAGACAGCAGTGATACTGTGAACTCATTAGACAGCAGTGAACTCATTAGACAGCAGTGACACAATGAACTTATTAGACAGCAGTAACACAGTGAACTCATTAGACAGCAGTGCATTTATTAGACAGCAGTGATACTGTGAACTCATTAGACAGCAGTGAACTCATTAGACAGCAGTGACACTGTGAACTCATTAGACAGCAGTGAACTCATTAGACAACAGTGACACAGTAACTTATTAGACAGCAGTGACACAGTGAACTCATTAGACAGCAGTGACGCAGTGAACTCATTAGACAATCGTGACACAGTGAACTCATTAGACAGCAGTGAACTCATTAGACAGCAGTGCATTTATTAGACAGCAGTGACACAGTAACTTATTAGACAGCAGTGACACAGTGAACTCATTAGACAGCAGTGACACAGTGAACTCATTAGACAGCAGTGACACAGTGAACTCATTAGACAGCAGTGAACTCATTAGACAGCAGTGAACTCATTAGACAGTAGTGACACAGTGAACTCATTAGACAGCAGACACAGTAAACTCATTAGATGGCAGTCACACAGTGAACTCATTAGACAGCAGTGACACAGTGAACTCATTAGACAGCAGTAAACTCATTAGACAGCATTGATACAGTGAACTCATTAGACAGCAGTCACACAGTGAACTCATTAGACAGCAGTGACACAGTGAACTCATTAGACAGCAGTGACACAGTGAACTCATTAGACAGCATTAAACTCATTAGACAGCAGTCACACAGTAACCTCATTGGACAGCAGTGACACAGGGAACTCATTAGACAGCAGTGAACTCATTAGACAACAGTGAACTCATTAGACAGCAGTGACACCGTGAACTCATTAGACAGCAGTGACACAGTGAACTCATTAGACAGCAGTGACACAGTGAACTCATTAGACAGCAGTGACACAATTAACTTATTAGACAGCAGTGACACAGTGAACTCATTAGACAGCAGTGACACAGTAAACTCATGAGACAGCAGTGCATTTATTAGACAGCAGTGACACTGTGAACTCATTAGACAGCAGTGACACAGTGAACTCATTAGACAGCATTAAACTCATTAGACAGCAGTGCATTTATTAGACAGCAGTGACACAGGAACTTATTAGACAGCAGTGACACAGTGAACTCATTAGACAGCAGTGACACAGGGAACTCATTAGACAGCAGTGAACTCATTAGACAACAGTGAACTCATTAGACAGCAGTGACACCGTGAACACATTAGACAGCAGTGACACAGTGAACTCATTAGACAGCAGTGACACAGTGAACTCATTAGACAGCAGTGACACAATGAACTTATTAGACAGCAGTGACACAGTGAACTCATTAGACAGCAGTGACACAGTAAACTCATGAGACAGCAGTGCATTTATTAGACAGCAGTGACACTGTGAACTCATTAGACAGCAGTGACACAGTGAACTCATTAGACAGCATTAAACTCATTAGACAGCAGTGCATTTATTAGACAGCAGTGACACAGGAACTTATTAGACAGCAGTGACACAGTGAACTCATTAGACAGCAGTGCATTTATTAGACAGCAGTGAACTCATTAGACAGCAGTGAACTCATTAGACAGCAGTGAACTCATTAGACAGCAGTGATACAGTGAACTCATTAGACTGCAGTAAACGCATTAGGCAGCAGTGACAGAGTGAACTGATTAGGCAGCAGTGACACAGTGAACTCATTAGACAGCAGTGAACTCATTAGACAGCAGTTACACAGTGAACTCATTAGACAGCAGTAAACTCATTAGACTGCATTGACACAGTGAACTCATTAGACAGCAGTGAACTCATTAGACAGCAGTGAACTCATTAGACAGCAGTGGCACAGTGAACAAATAAGACATCTGTGACTTTTTATAGCTTTTTTGCACTCCAGGCTTCTTGTATTTGTATACTTTTTTTTCATACTGCCGCTCTATGTATCATGTATTGTGTATCTGTCTTTTGTTTTTTCGTAGCTGATTGACGAAGAAATTTTCCCTCTGGGATCAATAAAGTATCTATCTATCTATCTATCTATCTATCTATCTATCTATCTATCTATCTATCTATCTATCTATCTATCTATCTATCTATCTATCTACAGCGGGTGAAATAAGTATTGAACACGTCACCATTTTTCTCAGTAAATATATTTCCAAACGTGCTATTGATATGAAATCTTTACCAGATGTTGGTAACAACCCAAGTAATCCATACATAGAAAGAAACCAAAACAAATAAGTTCAGAAATTACGTTATGTGTAATAATGTGAAATGACACAGGGAAAAAGTATTGAACACATGAAGAAAGGGAGGTGCAAAAAGGCATGGAAAGCCAAGACAACAGCTGAAAACTATCAGTAATTAAAAAGCAGTCCAGCCCCCTGTCAGTGCAAATTAATATCATCTGGTTCAGTCCCAACTGATGGCCTACAAAAAGGTCTCATTGCCAAGGTGTCACACAAGACACATCTCATGATGGGTAAAAGCAAAGAGCTGTCTCAAGACCTTCGCAACCTAATTGTTGCAAAACATAATAATGGCATTGGTTATAGGCGCATTTCTAAGCTTCTGAATGTTCCAGTGAGCACTGTTGGGGCCATAATACGGAAGTGGAAAGACAATCATTTCACCATAAATTTGCCTCGACCAGGTGCTATCTATCTATCTATCTATCTATCTATCTATCTATCTATCTATCTATCTATCTATCTATCTATCTATCTATCTATCTATCTATCTATCTATCTATCTATCTATCTATCTATCTATCTATCTATCTATCTCAGTGAACTCATTAGACAGCAGTGACACAGTGAACTCATAAGACAGCAATGACACAGTAAAGTCTCTGAACAGAATTTGAGCATTGGAGCCAATAAGGAAACTTGTTGCAACATGACCAGTAAAGTCAATATATTACTGTATGACAACAGGTGCTCTTTCACTTTCCACCACCAGGTAGTGGGGACATCTGTGTATCTACAGTTCGTTGCGTCCCAATTCTCCACCCTTCTCCTGAAGTGTGCACTTGCAAACTTGTAACAATTGTGAAAACTCCCTCCAGCCAATGTTTACAGCAGTCCAATGCATTGAAATCCATGACAGGGAGTGTGCAAGTGCAGACTTTGGTAGAAGCGTAAAACATTGGGATGTAGCCTAAATCTAGAGGTCAATCCTTACTTGCGTGGCTCGACCAACTCCTCAGTGACGTAGTTCAGGAAGTTCCAGCCGCTGAAGGCAAAGGAGGCCTGCAGGAAAGCCAGAGCTATCTGCCCCACAGACGGGTCCCGTGTGAACTCAAACGCCTGGCTGGGTCTCAGAGCATCATAGTGACCTGGAGGGAGGGAGGGAGGGAGGGAGGGAGGGAGAGAGAGAGGGAGGGAGAGAGGGAGGGAGGGAGGGAGAGAGGGAGAGAGGGAGTTGTGATTTTACTGATGAGGATTGCTTCTGAAATAACACACACACTCTCGTACATACCATCGTCACCAGCCCTCAGTCATCAGAACAGTTGAATCATTCTCAGTGTTTTTGTCCCCTTCTCATTCCAATAGGATGTGATGAACGAGTTGTGACAGCAACTACAGTAGTGATTCAACATGGGATCAGACTGAGAGAAGAGGCCTCCAGTAACTGAATCTGGGACATGCCATTATTCCTATCCAGACAGACTATTTCCTGACACACAGTGTTTTAGCAGACAAATCACACAGTAGGGCTGATGAGAGATCTAGCCACATCATGTATTCAGCATCAGTTCAGCTCTGAGAAGATTTGGACATGGGTAATGGATGGAGCTTGTTAGCCATTATTCCAGAAAGACTGTTCCCTCACTCTGCCTTCTTATTTGAAGAGGTCATGAGTTGTGAGGCAGAACCAGCAGTAGGACTGAGCACTCTCTGGTTTCTACGATTCCTTCCCATGTCAGTCTGGAAGATTAGCTCAGACAACAGTACTGCTACTGGGATACACAGTCAAGTCACGAACACTGCCTCTCCGGCTGCCTAAAATCCAGCCCAAACTGGATGAGGTCCACTGACTGTATGATAGGGTCATTTAAAACCTGGTTGTCCTCCTCCAATGTCTGTATGTTTGTTTCAGGTCACGAACGCTGCCTCTCTAAAGCCTTTTCATACTGCAGGCCTTAATGCTGAAATCAGTTTGGTTTTTCAAATCTGTTTTGGAAAACTGACTGTCCAAACAGCAAGTTACAAGTGACCAAATGGGATAGATAGATAGATAGGTACTTTATTGAAATTTCATTGTCAAGCAGCTACAGCAAAACACAGGGCAGGTGCAAAATGCCACAACGAAAGTACACAAAAGACAGATACACAGTACATGATACATAGAGCGGCAGTATGAAAAAGTATAGAAATACAAGATATCTGGAGTGTAAAAAAGCTATAAAAAGACATAGCATAGTATGGGTGGTTGGCTGAATATGTACACTATACATTGGTGGATGTTGGATGGTTAACTATACTATACAGGTCGATGGCAGAGAAATACTTCAGTAGCTAAAAATGCGTATGATATGAGCGAGGGTAATAATAGTTTACTTAATAGACAGACTGGGTAAATGAACAGGTAAGTGAAAATTTTGCATGGTTAAATTAGCTGTACAGTTAAATATACAGTTATATTTACAGATAAGTGAATACTTGCATGGTTACACAAACTGTACAGGTAAATGACAGGAAGAGATACTTTAATAGCTAAATGTGTGTATGATATCATTTGGGGTAATAACAGTAATTCCCTTAAAATACAGTCCTTAGTGCGCAGGGTTTAATTACAGACAACTGCACTTATTGCACATTCGATATACTAAAAGCAATGAGAAAAGATACAACTGACAGGATACTAATATGCATTCCTGAGTGAATGCCTACGTAAGTTCAGTCCAAGAATTACTAGCAATATTGCATGTGATATAATATAACAACTGTACATGAGTATGTACAGCGGGTGAAATAAGTATTGAACACGTCACCATTTTTCTCAGTAAATATATTTCCAAAGGTGCTATTGAGATGAAATTTTCACCAGATGTTGGTAACAACCCAAGTAATCCATACATACAAAGAAACCAAAACAAATAAGTTCAGAAATTAAGTTATGTGTAATAATGTGAAATGACACAGGGAAAAAGTATTGAACACACTTACTGATATTTATTTAATACTTTGTACAAAAGCCTTTGTTGGTAATGACAGCTTCAAGACGCCTCCTGTATGGAGAAACTAGTCGCATGCATTGCTCTGGTGTGATTTTGGTGTCTTCAAATCTTGAAGGTTCCGTGGGCCTCTTCTATGAATCTTGATCTTCAGTTCTTTCCATAGATTTTCAATGGGATTTAAGTCAGGTGATTGGCTGGGCCATTCTAGCAGCTTTTTAAAAAAATGTGTGGCTAGCTGACCGGTAGGCACAAATTGTGGCCCAGGAGACTAAGGGTGCTTCCACTTTCATCCTCCTCATCTTCTCACCCAGTAGCAGGGGCTGAATGGTATTGAAGGCACTGGAGAAGTCAAAAAACATAACCCTCACAGTGCAACCTGCGTTGTCCAGGTGAGAGTAGGCCCTCTGCAGAAGGTAGATGATTGCATCATCCACCCCGATGTTGCGCTGGTATGCAAACTGCAGGGGGTCCAGTGATGTACACACCAGGGGTCTGAGGTGAGCGAGGACTAACCTTTCCAGGGTCTTCATGATGTGGGATGTTAGCGCTACAGGTCTGAAGTCATTCAGGACAGTGGGGTGTGCCTTCTTGGGCACTGGGACGAGGCAGGATGTTTTCCACAGCACAGGGACCCTTTCTAGGCTCAGGCTAAGGTTGAAGAGATGCTGGAGTATTCCACACAGTTGGTCAGCACAGACCCTCAGCACCCTTGGGCTGATGCCATCAGGGCCCGCCGCTTTCCACTGGTGTAGTCTCTCCAGCTCTCTCTTCACTTGGTTGGTGGTGAAAGAGGTGTTGTGAGCAAAGTGGGGGTGGGACAGCCGTGATGGTGTGTGGCCTGGGGAGCTGGAAGGGAGGTGGACAGGGCCAGTATTGAACCTGTTAAAAAATTGGTTCAGCTCATTGGCTCTGTCCTGGGTCCCCTCCGTCTGCCCACTGTTTGACTTTTTGAAGTCAGACAGTTAGAGAGTCAATTTCCCCTTTTCATATCCCACCTCTACAGGGAAGCAGCCGCCATGCTAGGAGCATGAGGGAGCACAAGAAGGGTTGATAAGGCAGTGATTACTCACTGGTGATTAGTGATCTGAGAAGCTGATTGAGGGAAGCCTCCTGACGTAGCAGGGTTAATATTTGAATCATTTTGAATCATTTTGTTTTCTTTTGTACAGGATCAGACCTGCCTTTTGTATAATACGTTTTTGTCACCATGTGAACATTGATAAGCTGCTTGGGCTGGCCCAATACGGAGTCTCAGCTGAACTCCCCTGGACTCTGGTAAGTAATCTCCTTCATCTAAACCAGGGGTTAGTAAGAGTCTCTGTGATTGAGGCATCTGTAACAGTAGCGTCAAAGATTTTTACAACTAACCCAAGATAGACCTCAGCCTGTCGTTTCCAATAGGAGCAAATTAAGCACAAAGCTAGTGAGATCATATTGGCACATTCTAGCATGTATTGGCATATTTCTGTTAGGGAACGCCTACTCTGTGAAGAGCGTGTGTGAAATTCACCCTTGCACTCCTTCTAAAG
This sequence comes from Thymallus thymallus, assembly GCA_023634145.1. NCBI lineage: Eukaryota > Metazoa > Chordata > Actinopteri > Salmoniformes > Salmonidae > Thymallus > Thymallus thymallus. Next base: position 745,951 of record CM042380.1, on the reverse strand, counting down.
AATGCTATTTTTTAAAACTTTGGCAAAGGGTGAAGTCTACACTGTTCGTAATAGATTAGAGTTTTGGAAACAGAACTGTATTGAGATAAATTGTTTCATCGATGAGAAAATGTGCAGGCCATCTTCTCCCACTGCCAGCAACTGGGCTTCCTCTCATCACCATATTTGGTAGTGAGTGGAAATGCCAACCGGATGCTTCAGATTTATACTTCCGGTGAAATATCGGGCTCTGTTGTAGTATCTAGACATGTCCACCAGGGAGCAGCAGAGGCTATTCATTTGCTCACTCCTGTCATGTGAGCAGAAGTTAACGACTGTAATCAGTATGGTGAGGAGAAGCTACAGAAGCAGTTGATTCTCACTCATACTGGGATTCAGAGATGGGGACAGCTGGCAAGTGACAACAAAAGTGACTCTGTATTTGTGACACTGAGATTCCTGTGGTTTATCAGATTAGAGGGGTTTAAAGTGAAGACTTTAAGAAGGTTTAACTGAATGTTTAACTGGTTTATCAGAGGGGTTAAAATACTTTAAGAAGGTTTAACTGAATGTTTAACTGGTTTATCAGAGGGGTTAAAATACTTTAAGAAGGTTTAACTGTATGTTTAACTGGTTTATCAGAGGGGTTAAAATACTTTAAGAAGGTTTAACTGTATGTTTAACTGGTTTATCAAGGGGGTTAAAATACTTTAAGATGATTTAACTGTATGTTTAACTCTGGTTTATCAGAGAGGTTAAAATACTTTATGAAGGTTTAACTGTATGTTTAACTCTGGTTTATGTCCATGTGTCTCCAAACTCTGTGTATGTCCATGTGTCTTCCGGAAGGGTTGGGATAAACACACACACACACACACACACACACCCTAAAGTTACAGGTACTGCCAGCCCTCTTTACTGGTATTCCTATGGTTTGTCAGAGTGTCAATTCATTAAAAGTGAAGGCTATAGGAATGTTTGACTGTAGGTCTTGACCTCACCTCTGACCTCTCCTCCACCTTTAAAAAGGTGACTCAGTTTAGCTCATCAGACCAGTTTATGTCTGCTGACCTCTCCTCAGTACAGGCTGCAGGCTTCTTTATAATGCTTTAGTCTGTTCAGGTAGTTTGGCTTGAGTTTCAGGTGCTGCTAGCCACTCATCAGACCAGATTGGGGAGCCACCTTGGCCTGTTTGAGTTCTGGTCTTCTGAGCCACCACCTTGGCCTGTTTGAGTTCTGGTCTTCTGAGCCACCACCTTGGCCTGTTTGAGTTCTGGTCTTCTGAGCCAACACCTTGGCCTGTTTGAGTTCTGGTCTTCTGAGCCACCACCTTGGCCTGTTTGAGATCTGGTCTTCTGAGCCACCACCTTGGCCTGTTTGAGTTCTGGTCTTCTGGGCTCTGAGAATGCTTGAGTCTGATCACTCTGACTGACTATAGCTGTTGTCAAATCAAACTTCATTTATAGAGTACATTTCTTCCAACAAAGGTGCTTAACAAATCAAATCAAAGCACTCCTACTCTGATTCTATGGACAGGTGGGGTCCTGATCCTAGATCAGCACTCCTACTCTGATTCTATGGACAGGTGGGGTCCTGATCCTAGATCAGCACTCCTACTCTGATTCTATGGACAGGTGGGGTCCTGATCCTAGATCAGCACTCCTACTCTGATTCTATGGACAGGTGGGGTCCTGATCCTAGATCAGCACTCCTACTCTGATTCTATGGACAGGTGAGGTCCTGATCCTAGATCAGCACTCCTACTCTGAGATGCTTTGTGGATATGGGCCCTGATCTTCTGACCTCTCCAAGATACATTTGATCTGTTTACTCTCTCTGACTCCAGTCGTGTGAACAGACTGACTTCACAAGCTGACTGAGTTTCTTTAGGGCTGTCAAACCTCAGGCTGGACAGAAAACACCTCCCATCCAGGATGTTCTAAAGACTTTTCAACCCAATGCATTTTCCACCAAAAAATACGTATTTTCAACATCTTTTGCTCATAGGGAAGGGGCTACAGGCTGTTTTGAAGTGGTCACCGTCAGTATCTCTGGTCTGTAATCACTCATTCACTCAGGACTTATTTATTAATTCAGGTCTGTATATACATATTCATGTAGATAGATAGATAGATAGATAGATAGATAGATAGATAGATAGATAGATAGATAGATAGATAGATAGATAGATAGATAGATAGATAGATAGATAGATAGATAGATAGATAGATAGGTACTTTATTGATCCCCCGGGGGGGAAATTTCATTATCAAGCAGCTACAACAAAAACACAGGGCAGGTGCAAAATGCCACAACGAAAGTACACAAAAGACAGATACACGGTACATGATACATAGAGCGGCAGTATGAAAAAGTATAGAAATACAGGATATCTGGAGTGCAAAAAAAAAGCTATAAAAGGACATTGCATAGTATGAGTGGTTGGCTGAATATGTACACTATACATTGGTGGATGTTGGATGGTTAACTATACTATACAGGTTGATGGCAGAGAAATACTTCAGTAGCTAATGCGTATGATATGAGCGAGGGTAATAATAGTTTACTTAATAGACAGACTGGGTAAATGAACAGGTAAGTGAAAAATTTTGCATGGTTAAATTAGCTGTACAGTTAGGTATACAGTTATATTTACAGATAAGTGAATACTTGCATGTTTACACAAACTGTACAGGTAAATGACAGGAAGAGATACTTTAATAGCTAAATGTGTGTATGATATCATTGGGGTAATAATAGTAATTCCCTTAAAATACAGTCCTTAGTGCGCAGGGTTTAATTACAGACAACTGCACTTATTGCACATTTGATATACTAAAAGCAATGAGAAAAGGTGCAACTGGCAGGATACTAATATGCATTCCTGAGTGAATGCCTAGGTCCAATAATTACTTACAATATTGCATGTGATATAATATAACAACTGTACATGGGTATGTATATACAGACCTGTATGAATAAGTAGGTCCTGAGTGGATGAGTGCTGACGGAACAGAGTTACTCACGGATGGATGCATAATTGTTAAACTAGGTCCTAGCACCCCAACAGTTCCAGATCTATGTTGCCGACGGCACGGCACACCGGTGAGGCATTATATAGTCTCATAGCCGCCGGCAGGAAGGACCTCCTGTGGCGCTCTCTGGCACACCGTGGTGGGATCAGTCTGTGACTGAAAGAGCTCCTCTGCGTCATAACCATAGCGTGCAGAGGGTGGGTGACGTTGTCCATGATGGCCAGCAGTTTGGCCAGGATCCGTCTCTCCGCCACCTCCTCTAGAGTGTCAAGGCTCATCCCCAGGACAGAGCTAGCCTTCCTGATCAGCTTATTTACCCGAGAAGCATCACCGGCTTTGATGTTTGCTCCCCAGCACACCACTGCAAAAAAGATGGCACTGGCCACCACAGACTGGTAGAAGGTATGCAGTAGTTTACTGCACACGTTGAAGGACCTGAGCCTCCTCAGAAAGTAGAGTCGGCTCTGGCCCTTTTTGTACAGGGCCCCGGTGTTACCAGCCCATTCCAGTCTGTTGTCCATATGGACCCCCAAGAACTTGTATGACTCAACCATTTCCACATCCATCCCCTTTATAGGGACTGCAGTCAGTTGTGCCTTGGTTCTCCTGAAGTCCACCACCATCTCCTTAGTTTTGCTGATGTTGAGCTGAAGGTGGTTCTGCTCACACCACAACACAAAGTCACTGATTGTGCTCCTGTACTCCTCCTCCTGCCCACCCCTGATGCACCCTACAATAGCAGAGTCATCCGAGAACTTCTGTAGGTGGCATGTTTCAGAGTTATATCTGAAGTCTGAGGTGTAGAGGGTGAACAGGAAGGGGGACAGGACCGTACCCTGGGGGGCCCCTGTGTTGCTAACTGCCCGTTCTGACACACAGCTCTGTAGTCGCACAAATTGTGGCCTACCGGTCAGGTAGTCCGTGACCCAGGAGACTAAGGGTGCTTCCACTTTCATCCTCCTCATCTTCTCACCCAGTAGCAGGGGCTGAATGGTATTGAAGGCACTGGAGAAGTCAAAAAACATGACCCTCACAGTGCAACCTGCGTTGTCCAGGTGAGAGTAGGCCCTCTGCAGAAGGTAGATGATTGCATCATCCACCCCGATGTTGCGCTGGTATGCAAACTGCAGGGGGTCCATTGATGAACACACCAGGGGTCTGAGGTGAGCGAGGACTAACCTTTCCAGGGTCTTCATGATGTGGGATGTTAGCGCTACAGGTCTGAAGTCATTCAGGACAGTGGGGTGTGCCTTCTTGGGCACTGGGACGAGGCAGGATGTTTTCCACAGCACAGGGACCCTTTCTAGGCTCAGGCTAAGGTTGAAGAGATGCTGGAGTATTCCACACAGTTGGTCAGCACAGACCCTCAGCACCCTTGGGCTGATGCCATCAGGGCCCGTCGCTTTCCACTGGTGTAGTCTCTCCAGCTCTCTCTTCACTTGGTTGGTGGTGAAAGCCAGCCCAGGTAGGGAGGTGGGGGGAAGGGGGGTGTTGAGGATCAGTCCAGGGGGGGCAGGGGCGGAGGTGGGGTCACTGATTGTCTCAGCAGAGGTGTTGTGAGCAAAGTGGGGGTGGGATAGCCGTGAGGGTGTGTGGTCTGGAGAGCTGGAGGGGAGGTGGACAGGGCCAGTATCGAACCTGTTAAAAAATTGGTTCAGCTCATTGGCTCTGTCCTGGGTCCCCTCCGTCTGCCCACTGTTTGACTTTTTGAAGCCAGTGATATTTCTCATACCCTTCCACACCTCTCTCACCTGGCTCTGCCTCAGCTTGTCCTCCATCTTCTCCTTATACACTCTCTTCCCCTCAGCAATCCGCAACTTCAGCTCCCTCTGGACGCATTTCAATTTGTCCTTGTCCTTCTCCTTGAAGGCCCTCTTCTTCTCATTCAGCAGGGCCTTCAGGTCGCTGGTGACCCAGGGTTTATTGTTTGGGAAACAGTTGTTATATCATATCACGTGCAATATTGTAAGTAATTCTTGGACTGAACTTACGTAATCATTCACTCAGGAATGCATATTAGTATCCTGCCAGTTGTATCTTTTCTCATTGCTTTTAGTATATTGAATGTGCAATACGTGCAGTTGTCTGTAATTAAACCCTGCGCACTAAGGACTGTATTTTAAGGGAATTACTATTATTACCCCAAATGATATCATACACACATTTAGCTATTAAAGTATCTCTTCCTGTCATTTACCTGTACAGTTTGTGTAACCATGCAAGTATTCACTTATCTGTAAATATAACTGTATACCTAACTGTACAGCTAATTTAACCATGCAAAATATTTACTTACCTGTTCATTTAGCCAGTCTGTCTATTAAGTAAACTATTATTACCCTCGCTCATATCATACGCATTTTTAGCTACTGAAGTATTTCTCTGCCATCGACCTGTATAGTATAGTTAACCATCCAACATCCACCAATGTATAGTGTACATATTCAGCCAACCACTCATACTATGCAATGTCTTTTAAACTTTATTTGCACTCCAGATATCTTGTATTTCTATACTTTATCATACTGCCGCTCTATGTATCGTGTACCGTGTATCTGTCTTTTGTGTATTTTCAATGTCGCATTTTGCACCTGCCCTGTGTTTTGTTGTAGCTGCTTGACAAAGAAATATCTATCTATCTATCTATCTATCTATCTATCTATCTATCTATCTATCTATCTATCTATCTATCTATCTATCTATCTATCTATCTATCTATCTATCTATCTATCTATCTATCTATCTATCTATCTATCTATCTATCTATCTATCTATCTATCTATCTGACAGATTAAAGGAGTGATTGCAAATGAATTGGTTACAGGTTTCAGAGTTCCAGCTGTGTTAGAGTAGAGGGAGGTACTAGTGAGGACAAGTGGAGGGTTACATAGTTTAACACAGGGTTTCCCCAAACTCGGTCCTCTTGACCACAAGGACAGGGTTTTTTCCCTATCACTACACAGCTGATTCAACTAATCATCAAGCTTTGATCATTTGAACCAGCTGTGAAGTGATAGGGCAAAAACCAAGACGTGCAGCCCTTGGTTTGGGAAACGCTGGTTTAACATTACTGATGACTTCAGATATGTGAGTGATGTGGCAACGGAACTGTGTGTCTGTGTGTGTGCGCCTGCGTGCATGAATGTGTGTCTGCGTCCGACCTTGCATGTGTGTGGGTGAGTACTGTATGCCTGTTTGCCTGCCTGCCTGCATACGAGTGTGCCTGAGTACTGTATGCCTGTTTGCCTGCCTGCCTGCATACGAGTGTGCCTGATTGTGTGTATACGTTTGTGTGCTTGCATTCCGGTGTGTGTGTGTGTGTGTGTGTGTGTGTGTGTGTGTGTGTGTGTGTGTGCTTGCATTCCGGTGTGTGTGTGTGTGTGTGTGTGTGTGTGTGTGTGTGTGTGTGTGTGTGTGTGTGTGTGTGTGTGTGTGTGTGTGCTTGCATTCCGGTGTGTGTGTGTGTGTGTGTGTGTGTGTGTGTGTGTGTGCTTGCATTCCGGTGTGTGTGTGTGTGTGTGTGTGTGTGTGTGTGTGTGCTTGCATTCCGGTGTGTGTGTGTGTGTGTGTGTGTGTGTGTGTGTGTGTGTGTGTGCTTGCATTCCGGTGTGTGTGTGTGTGTGTGTGTGTGTGTGTGTGTGTGTGTCCTCCTCACCTCTACAGATCTGTACCAGTCCCACCACTATGATGAGTCCCAGGGCCAGCAGCTTCCCCACTGTGAACACATCCTGGATCCTGGTGGCCCAGCGTACGCTGGAACAGTTTACCCAGGTCAGGAACACTGGAACAGAGAGAGAGAGAGATGAGTACACATGGACACTCTAACCCTAAATCACTTGCTAAAGTGTCTGAATCCAGCAGTGTGACCCTCCGTGACCCTCTGGGACATCATTGTAAAGGCCTCGTTATTTTGTTGCCTTGACAAAGTCATCTCTGAAGATTATTGTCTATTTCATAGTGATTTATTTACATCTGTCCCTCATTTTAAGGTCAACGCTGTTATGTGAACTTAACTCTCATTTTAATATGGTGAAACTATTCCTTTGAAAATATTTTCTTCAAAAGAAACATTGAACATCTAACAGTCAAATCATAGTGTAAAAGCAGGTGAGCTGGTTCTACTCTTTTTGGCCATTTTCTGGTGTTTTGTGGTGGAAAACTTAGCGGGTTGAACACAACACATCAACCCCCGTTACCCATAGATAACCCATAGACAACCCCCGTTACCCATAGATAGACAGCCTAGAAATGTTTTAACAATCAAAAAAATGGTGTGAAAATTGTAATTTGCCTCTTCCTGTTGCACACAACAAGCTTCCATTCCACCCTGTCACAAGGGGATTCATGGCTGATTTAAGATGAAATGGTCAACCCTGTTACAGTCAACCCTGTTACAGTCAACCCTGATACTTTATTTGGCATTTAATCTGCACTTACTATAGCCTTGAGATAGGAATGTTGAACATGTGCTCTTTCTGACAGAAAGTGTTGAAGTTGAACGTATGCTCTTTCTGACAGAAAGTTACAAGTCGGTGGACACCAGGGGTGAAAGTAAGGCTGTCTGGTCAAAATACGTACCGATAAAATGGTCTGGTACGGAGTCTTGGCAAAATAAAGAGTGGGGGTACACCGTACCAATAAAACAGGAGCCATCACAATAATTACAACAAAATGTCAAGACTCAAAACAAAATAGGCTATTAAAAACCTTTATCATTACCGCATGTCAGAGGCAAATGAGAGAATGGACTTGGAAACCTACGCTCCAAAATGCCATGTGGTTCAACGAGAACAATTTTATTTTGCAAATGCAGAGATGAGTGGCCGACACAGAGAAGCGAGCGGACAGCTGTGGACGATACAGAGAAGCGAGCGGACAGCAGTGGACGACACAGAGAAGCGAGCGGACAGCTGTGGACGACACAGAGAAGCGAGCGGACAGCAGTGGACGACACAGAGAAGCGAGCGGACAGCAGTGGACGACACAGAGTAGCGAGCGGACAGCAGTGGACGACACAGAGAAGCGAGCGGACAGCAGTGGACGACACAGAGAAGCGAGCGGACAGCAGTGGACGACACAGAGAAGCGAGCGGACAGCAGTGGATGATACAGAGAAGCGAGCGGACAGCAGTGGACGATACAGAGAAGCGAGCGGACAGCAGTGGACGACACAGAGAAGCGAGCGGACAGCAGTGGACGACACAGAGAAGCGAGCGGACAGCTGTGGACGACACAGAGAAGCGAGCGGACAGCAGTGGACGACACAGAGAAGCGAGCGGACAGCAGTGGACGACACAGAGAAGCGAGCGGACAGCAGTGGACGACACAGAGAAGCGAGCGGACAGCAGTGGACGATACAGAGAAGCGAGCGGACAGCAGTGGACGACACAGAGAAGCGAGCGGACAGCAGTGGACGACACAGAGAAGCGAGCGGACAGCAGTGGACGACACAGAGAAGCGAGCGGACAGCAGTGGACGACACAGAGAAGCGAGCGGACAGCAGTGGATGATACAGAGAAGCGAGCGGACAGCAGTGGACGATACAGAGAAGCGAGCGGACAGCAGTGGACGACACAGAGAAGCGAGCGGACAGCAGTGGACGACACAGAGAAGCGAGCGGACAGCTGTGGACGACACAGAGAAGCGAGCGGACAGCAGTGGACGACACAGAGAAGCGAGCGGACAGCAATTGGACGACACAAAGAAGCGAGCGGACAGCAGTGGACGACACAGAGAAGCGAGCGGACAGCAGTGGACGATACAGAGAAGCGAGCGGACAGCAGTGGACGACACAGAGAAGCGAGCGGACAGCAGTGGACGACACAGAGAAGCGAGCGGACAGCAGTGGACGACACAGAGAAGCGAGCAGACAGCAGTGGACGACACAGAGACGCATACATTCTGGCCTAATGACAATCACAAAATGTCATTACACTTTTAGGTGTTTTGTGTAACAGAGGTCTCTTTCCGTTCACTATTTGGAGGCTGGAAATATGTTGGGAGTGGATGAACGTGCACAGGTAGCCTAGTAAAGAGCCCTTTGATGTGACTCTTTGACAATCATATGAAAACATCATGACTGGTTGTGTTTAAGAGACAATAAAAAGTAATACATTTGAAAAATTGTAGGTGTAGGCTGGCCTTCACTTCTCAGAACAACAATAGACTGACGAGTTTCAGAAGAAAGTTCTTTGTTTCTGGTCATTTTGAGCCTGGAATCAAACCCACAAACGCTGATGTTCCAGATACTCAACTAGTCTAAGTTCATTTAAAACATTAACAATGTCTACACTGTATTTCTGATCAATTTGATGTTATTTTAATGTACAAATATTAGCCTTTCTTTCAAAAACAAGGACATTTCTACGTGACCCCAAACTTTTGAACGGTAGTGTATATGTAGGATGGCCTACGTATTAGTGGGTGAAGTTGCCCCAAGATGCATTTTCCCCACTAATGGTGAAGGTTACGGTTGGGGGAGGGGAATCTGATCAAGATCTGTACCTAGGAGAATCTTCACCCTGAAGCCATAACAACAGAATCTCAGAGACTGTACACACTTCCTTGTGTCTACTGATTAGTTTACTTCCTGCCTAAGTCCAGTGTAGTATGTAACCACTTCCGGTGTGAATGTGTTTGGTAACAGCAGCAGCAAGCTGGGACACAGCAGGTTTTCTGTCTCCAGGGAGAGGAGGGCGCACAGGGGTTAAGAGGGGCAGGAGGTGGCAGGAGAGGGTATAGGGGGGGCAGGAGAGGGTATAGGGGGGGCAGGAGAGGGTATATCGGGGCAGGAGAAGGAATAGCGGGGCAGGAGAGGGTATAGGGGGGGGCAGGAAATGGGTATGGGGCAGGAGAGGGTATAGGGGGGCAGGAGAGGGTATAGGGGGGCAGGAGGAGGCAGGAGAGGGTATAGGGGGGGCAGGAGAGGGGCTAGAGGGGGGTAGGAGAGGGGGAGAGTGGGGGGCAGGAGGAGGGCAGGAGAGGGGTAGAGGAGGACAGGAGAGGGGTAGAGGGGGTTAGTGGAGGACAGGAGAGGGGTAGAGGAGGACAGGAGAGGGGTAGAGGAGGACAGGAGAGGGGTAGAGGAGGACAGGAGAGGGGTAGAGGGGGGGAGTGGAGGACAGGAGAGGGGTAGAGGAGGACAGGAGAGGGGTAGAGGGGGTTAGTGGAGGACAGGAGAGGGGTAGAGGAGGACAGGAGAGGGCTAGAGGGGGGGAGTGGAGGACAGGAGAGGGGTAGAGGAGGACAGGAGAGGGGTAGAGGAGGACAGGAGAGGGGTAGAGGGGGGGGGGTGGAGGACAGGAGAGGGGTAGAGGGGTGTAGGGGGTTTGGGACAGGCACCCCTCCCTCTACTTCATACACCACTGGGTAGAAGTGCCAGCTCCCCAAAGAGGAGCTGTCAGACCCCCTAACCCCCAAAACAAACTGCTTCTTCCCCAAAGAGGGGCTGTCAGTCCCCCTAACCCCCAAAACAAACTGCTTCTTCCCCAAAGAGGGGCTGTCAGTCCCCCTAACCCCCAAAACAAACTGCTTCCGATGCAGACAAATAAAACCCAATCTGGTGGCACCCAGAAATGGCACCGTATTCCCTATATAGTGTACTACGGTCAGAAGTAGAGCACTATATAGAGAATAGGGTGCCAGTTGGTAAAACCCAGGCCTTTAGGAAGGGGCTCTCTCTCTGTGTGCCACCGGATTGTTGGCACGTTGCTCCGGTGGTCCGGTGTCACAGAGCAGTGTGGTCCCATAAACGTTGTGGCACTGGGAAAGGGCAGCCCATCAGACTGGGGAAGTGTAAAGATTGATTCCATTCCCTGTGACTTTGTGACCCACGCCTGTGATGACCTGGCCAAGACACGAAAGCTACATGTCAAGATATAGTATATTATCTCAGTGACACAGAAGTCCTGAAGAGTTGAGACATAGAGGCATGGCAGTTAGAACCAGTGAGGAGTATCAGGTATCAGATTACTAACTCCTCGAGGGAGAGTCTGTCTCTGTCTCTGTCTCGCTCTCTCTCTCTCTCTCTCCTAATGTTGCAGCAGATAGAACCTCTGGGTTAATAGAATAGAACCTCTGGGCTAATAGAATAGAGCCTCTGGGCTAATAGAATAGAGCCTCTGGGCTAATAGAACCTCTGGGCTAATATAACCTCTGGGCTAATAGAATAGAACCTCTGGGCTAATATAACCTCTGGGCTAATAGAATAGAACCTCTGGGCTAATATAACCTCTGGGCTAATAGAATAGAACCTCTGGGCTAATAGAATAGAACCTCTGCGCCAATAGAACCTCTGGGCTAATATAATAGAACCTCTGGGCTAATATAATAGAACCTCTGGGCTAATATAATAGAACCTCTGGGCTAATAGAATAGAACCTCTGGGCTAATAGAATAGAACCTCTGGGCTAATAGAATAGAACCTCTGGGCTAATATAACCTCTGGGCTAATATAACCTCTTGGATAATTGAACCTCTGGGCTAATTGAACCTCTGGGCCAATAGAACCTCTGGGCTAATTGAGCCTCTGGGCTAATAGAATAGAACCTCTGGGCTAATAGAATAGAACCTCTGGGCTAATAGAACCTCTGGGCTAATAGAATAGAACCTCTGGGCTAATATAACCTCTGGGCTAATAGAATAGAACCTCTGGGCTAATAGAATAGAACCTCTGGGCCAATAGAACCTCTGGGCTAATATAATAGAACCTCTGGGCTAATAGAATAGAACCTCTGGGCTAATAGAATAGAACCTCTGGGCTAATAGAATAGAACCTCTGGGCTAATATAACCTCTGGGCTAATATAACCTCTTGGATAATTGAACCTCTGGGCTAATTGAACCTCTGGGCCAATAGAACCTCTGGGCTAATTGAGCCTCTGGGCTAATAGAATAGAACCTCTGGGCTAATAGAATAGAACCTCTGGGCTAATAGAACCTCTGGGCTAATAGAATAGAACCTCTGGGCTAATATAACCTCTGGGCTAATAGAATAGAACCTCTGGGCTAATAGAATAGAACCTCTGGGCCAATAGAACCTCTGGGCTAATTGAGCCTCTGGGCCAATAGAACCTCTGGGCTAATTGAGCCTCTGGGCTAATAGAATAGAACCTCTGGGCTAATAGAACCTCTGGGCCAATAGAACCTCTGGGCCAATAGAACCTCTGGGATAATTTAACCTCTGGGCTAATAGAATAGAACCTCTGGGCTAATAGAATAGAACCTCTGGGCTAATAGAATAGAACCTCTGGGCTAATATAACCTCTGGGCTAAGAGAATAGAACCTCTGGGCTAATATAACCTCTGGGCTAATAGAATAGAACCTCTGGGCTAATATAACCTCTGGGCTAATTGAGCCTCTGGGCTAATAGAATAGAACCTCTGGGCCAATAGAACCTCTGGGCTAATTGAGCCTCTGGGCTAATTGAGCCTCTGGGCTAATAGAACCTCTGGGCTAATAGAACCTCTGGGCTAATAGAACCTCTGGCCTAAGACTAGCATTGTGGAGGCAGACTGGACTGCTCTAGCTATTTCTGGACCACTCCTGGACCGCTGCTGGTCCTTAGAGAGAGTATGATGTCTGTGGAATGCAGGGTGCTGTTCAGACCTAGTTCAAAGGTCAAATAATACCGTGACACCACCCCAGGTCAAAAGTTTGGAATATTACCCATTCAAGGTTTTTTTTCTGTATTTGCACTATTTTTTACATTATAGAATATAGTGAAGACATCAAAACTATGACATAACACATATGGAATCATGTAGTAACCAAAAAAGTGTTAAACAAATCAAAATATATTTGAGATTCTTCAAATAGCCACCCTTTGCCTTGGTGACAGCTTTGCACACTCTTGGCATTCTCTCAACCAGCTTCACCTGGAATACTGTTCCATCAGTCTTGAAGGAGTTCCCACTGCGGTCCAACTCATCCCAAACCATCTAAATTTGGTTGAGGTTGGAACCAAACATTTCAAATTTGGACTCCAGACCAAAGTACAGATTTCCACTGGTCTAATGTCCATTGCTCGTGTTTCTTGGCCCAAGCAAGTCTCTTCTTCTTATTGGTGTCCTTCAGTAGTGGTTTCTTTGCAGCAATTCAACCATGAAGGCCTGATTCACACAGTCACCTCTGAACAGTTGATGTTAAGATGTGTCTGTTACTTGAACTCTGTGAAGCATTTATTTGGGCTGAAATCTGAGGCTGGTAACTCTAATGAACGTATCCTCTGTAGCAGAGGTAACTCTAATGACCTTATCCTCTGTAGCAGAGGTAACTCTAATGAACGTATCCTCTGTAGCAGAGGTAACTCTAATGAACTTATCCTCTGTAGCAGAGGTAACTCTAATGACCTTATCCTCTGCAGCAGAGGTAACTCTAATGAACGTATCCTCTGTAGCAGAGGTAACTCTAATGAACTTATCCTCTGTAGCAGAGGTAACTCTAATGACCTTATCCTCTGTAGCAGAGGTAACTCTAATGAACTAACTCTAATGAACTTATCCTCTGTAGCAGAGGTAACTCTAATGAACTTATCCTCTGTAGCAGAGGTAACTCTAATGAACTTATCCTCTGTAGCAGAGGTAACTCTAATGAACTAACTCTAATGAACTTATCCTCTGTAGCAGAGGTAACTCTAATGAACTAACTCTAATGAACTTATCCTCTGTAGCAGAGGTAACTCTAATGAACTTATCCTCTGTAGCAGAGGTAACTCTAATGAACTTATCCTCTGTAGCAGAGGTAACTCTAATGAACTTATCCTCTGTAGCAGAGGTAACTCTAATGAACTTATCCTCTGTAGCAGAGGTAACTCTAATGAACGTATCCTCTGTAGCAGAGGTAACTCTAATGAACTTATCCTCTGTAGCAGAGGTAACTCTAATGAACTTATCCTCTGTAGCAGAGGTAACTCTAATGAACTTATCCTCTGTAGCAGAGGTAACTCTAATTAACTTATCCTCTGTAGCAGAGGTAACTCTAATGAACTTATCCTCTGTAGCAGAGGTAACTCTAATGACCTTATCCTCTGTAGCAGAGGTAACTCTAATGAACTTATCCTCTGTAGCAGAGGTAACTCTAATTAACTTATCCTCTGTAGCAGAGGTAACTCTAATGAACTTATCCTCTGTAGCAGAGGTAACTCTAATGACCTTATCCTCTGTAGCAGAGGTAACTCTAATGAACTTATCCTCTGTAGCAGAGGTAACTCTAATGAACGTATCCTCTGCAGCAGAGGTAACTCTAATGAACGTATCCTCTGTAGCAGAGGTAACTCTAATTAACGTATCCTCTGTAGCAGAGGTAACTCTAATGAACTTATCCTCTGTAGCAGAGGTAACTCTAATGAACTAACTCTAATGAACTTATCCTCTGTCGCAGAGGTAACTCTAATGACCTTATCCTCTGCAGCAGAGGTAACTCTAATGAACTTATCCTCTGTAGCAGAGGTAACTCTAATGAACTAACTCTAATGAACTTATCCTCTGTCGCAGAGGTAACTCTAATGACCTTATCCTCTGCAGCAGAGGTAACTCTAATGAACTTATCCTCTGTAGCAGAGGTAATTCTAATGACCTTATCCTCTGTAGCAGAGGTAACTCTAATGAACTTATCCTCTGTAGCAGAGGTAACTCTAATGACCTTATCCTCTGTAGCAGAGGTAACTCTAATGACCTTATCCTCTGTAGCAGAGGTAACTCTAATGAACTTATCCTCTGTAGCAGAGGTAACTCTAATGACCTTATCATCTGTAGCAGAGGTAACTCTAATGACCTTATCCTCTGTAGCAGAGGTAACTCTAATGAACTTATCCTCTGTAGCAGAGGTAACTCTAATGACCTTATCCTCTGTAGCAGAGGTAACTCTAATGAACTTATCCTCTGTAGCAGAGGTAACTCTAATGAACTTATCCTCTGTAGCAGAGGTAACTCTAATGACCTTATCCTCTGTAGCAGAGGTAACTCTAATGAACTTATCCTCTGTAGCAGAGGTAACTCTAATGAACTTATCCTCTGTAGCAGAGGTAACTCTAATGACCTTATCCTCTGTAGCAGAGTTAACTCTAATGAACGTATCCTCTGCAGCAGAGGTAACTCTAATGAACGTATCCTCTGTAGCAGAGGTAACTCTAATTAACGTATCCTCTGTAGCAGAGGTAACTCTAATGAACTTATCCTCTGTAGCAGAGGTAACTCTAATGAACTAACTCTAATGAACTTATCCTCTGTCGCAGAGGTAACTCTAATGAACTTATCCTCTGTAGCAGAGGTAACGCTAATGAACATATCCTCTGTAGCAGAGGTAACTCTAATGACCTTATCCTCTGTAGCAGAGGTAACTCTAATGACCTTATCCTCTGCAGCAGAGGTAACTCTAATGAACTTATCCTCTGTAGCAGAGGTAACTCTAATGACCTTATCCTCTGTAGCAGAGGTACCTCTAATGACCTTATCCTCTGTAGCAGAGGTAACTCTAATAAACTAACTCTAATGAACTTATCCTCTGTAGCAGAGGTAACTCTAATGAACTAACTCTAATGAACTTATCCTCTGTAGCAGAGGTAACTCTAATGACCTTATCCTCTGCAGCAGAGGTAACTCTAATGAACTTATCCTCTGTAGCAGAGGTAACTCTAATGACCTTATCCTCTGTAGCAGAGGTAACTCTAATGAACTTATCCTCTGTAGCAGAGGTAACTCTAATGAACTTATCCTCTGTAGCAGAGGTAACTCTAATGAACTTATCCTCTGCAGCAGAGGTAACTCTAATGAACGTATCCTCTGCAGCAGAGGTATTTCTGGGTCTTCCATTCCTGTGGCGGTCCTCATGAAGCTGGTTGAGAGAATGCCATGAGTGTGGAAAACTGTCATCAAGGCAAAGGGTGGCTACTTTGAAGAATCTCAAATATAAAATATATTTTGATTTGTTTAACACTTGTTTGGTTACTACATGATTCCATATGTGTTATGTCATAGTTTTGATCTCTTCACTTTATTCTACAATGTAAAAAATAGTGAATTAGTAATATTCCAAACTTTTGACCGGGGTGTATAATGTCAAATAGCCAATAGAATCTTGACTGTCCCTGTGCGTCCCTCAGTGGTTGGTTAGTAGGGGCGTCCCGCCCACTTTCTCCTGCCTGTCACCCAGTGACAGGGGTGTCACAGCAACTGTCACGGCAACCGTGGAAACAATACACAATGGCCTTGAGGACGTCCTACTATTAGCGGTGGAGTCAAAGGCTGGTACCATTACATAGTCTGACACACTCACACACCACCTGACTGGTCAGGCCCCAACTCAGGAGCTCCTCCCCCACACCCCCCACATACACACACTGACTGGTCAGGTCAGGCCCCAAGACAGAAGCTCCGCCCCCCCACATACACACACTGGTCCGCAGAAAATCATCCAGTGAACAGACACACACACCATTACGTAGTCTGACACACACACACACACACGCTGATCAGGTGATGAACGGCAGCAACACATGGGCTCGTCTCCATCCCACACACACCCCATTTATGGAACGTTATCCAGGGCATACACACACACACAAACACACACACAAGCCTGCCCTGGGACGCCCAAGCAACAGGGTCTGGTGTGCTAACTCTAACACACATCCGCACGCCGCCACGGAAAGTCATCCACTGACATCCAGGGAACACACGCTAGCACCACGGCTGGCTGCTTAACTAAAGTCACAGGCTCCACATTCTATCTCCAAAAATAGTGCACAGGCATATGATGTCATGGCAACGCATGCAGGGGGCTATGGTGGGCCAGACACACACATAAACACACACTACACACTCACCTTCCTCCTACCCAGCTCAATACGGTTTCGACAAGCCAAAACCACCAGCTGACACAGGCAGACAGACAGGCAGACAAGCAGGCAGACAGAGTTTGCTCTACTGATACAGGCCTCAACCCTCATTAGATACGATGAGACTACACCCTGACTACTGATACAGGCCTCAACCCTCATTAGATACGATGAGACTACACCCTGACTACTGATACAGGCCTCAACCCTCATTAGATACGATGAGACTACACCCTGACTACTGATACAGGCCTCAACCCTCGTTAGATACGATGAGACTACACCCTGACTACTGATACAGGCCTCAACCCTCGTTAGATACGATGAGACTACACCCTGACTACTGATACAGGCCTCAACCCTCGTTAGATACGATGAGACTACATTGTGAGCTCACAGAACAAGGCTCCGGGCAGCCGAGTGGAAATGGAGGAAAACTAATCTCCCTGTGGACCGGTCATCTTTTCACTCTCTCCTCTTTACTTTTTCTTCCTCTGTTTCTGCTGCTAAAGACACTTTCTACCGCTCTACATTTCAAGACTCGGCCTCTAACCCTAGGAAGCTCTTTGCCACCTTCTCCTCCCTGCTGAATCATCCTCCTCCTCCTCCTCCTCCTCCTCCTCCCTCTCTGTGGATGACGTCGTCAACCATTTGGAAAGAAGGTTGACGACATCCGATCCTCATTTATTAAGCCTATTGACACCACTGGACCTGCTCACACTGCCCTACCCTATGCTTTGACTTCTTTCTCCTCTCTCTCTCCAGATGGAATCTTGTGATTTGTGACGGCCAGCCGCCCAACAACCTGCCCGCTTGACCCTATCCCCTCCTGTCTTCTCCAGACCATTTCCAGAGACCTTCTCCCTTACCTCACCTTGCTCATCAATCCATCCTTGACCGCTGGCTGTGTCCCTTCCGTCTTCAAGAGAGCGAGAGTTGCACCCCTCCTGAAAAAACCTACACTCGATTCCTCCAACGTCAACAACTACAGACCAGTATCCCTTCTTTCTTTTCTCTCCAAAACTTGTGAGCATTCTCTAACCAACTCTCCTGCTATCTCTCTCAGAATGACCTTCTTGATCCTAACCAGTCAGAGTTCAAGACTGGTCATTCAATTGAGACTGCTCTTCTCTGTGTCACGGAAGCTCTCCGTACTGCCAGATCTAACTCCCTCTCCTCTGCTCTTATCCTTCTAGACTGATCTGCTGCCTTTGATACTGTGAACCAGATCCTCCTCTCCACCCTCTCCGAGTTGGGCATCTTCGGCGCTGCACACTCACATGCTCAAATCTGTCTCCGCACCACATGCTCTCACCACTGGTGTCCCCCAGGGCTCAGTTCTAGGCCCTCTCCTATTCTCTCTATACACCAAGTCATTTGGCTCTGTCATATCCTCACATGGTCTCTCCTATCATTGCTACGCAGACAACACTCAATTAATTTTCTGATAACCAGGTGGTGAATCACATCTCTGCATGTCTGGCAGATATATCAGTTTGGATGTCGGATCACCACCTCAAGCTGAACCTCGACAAGACGGAGCTGCTCTTCCTCCCGGGGAAGGACTGCCCGCTCCATGATCTCGCCAACTCCATTGTGTCCTCCTCCCAGAGTGCAAAGCACCTTGGTGTGACCCTGGACAACACCCTGTCATTCTCTGTTAACATCAAAGAAACTTGGTGTGACCCTGGACAACACCCTGTCATTCTGTTAACATCAAAGAACCTTGGTGTGACCCTGGACAACACCCTGTCATTCTGTTAACATCAAAGAACCTTGGTGTGACCCTGGACAACACCCTGTCATTCTGTTAACATCAAAGAACCTTGGTGTGACCCTGGACAACACCCTGTCATTCTGTTAACATCAAAGAACCTTGGTGTGACCCTGGACAACACCCTGTCATTCTGTTAACATCAAAGAACCTTGGTGTGACCCTGGACAACACCCTGTCATTCTCTGATAACATCAAAGAACCTTGGTGTGACCCTGGACAACACCCTGTCATTCTCTGATAACATCAAAGAACCTTGGTGTGACCCTGGACAACACCCTGTCGTTCTCTGTTAACATCAAAGCAGTGACCCGATCCTGCAGGTTCATGCTCTACAACATTCTCAGAGTACGACCCTACCTTACACAGAAAGCAGAACAGTTCCTAATCCAGACACTTGTCATCTCCCGTCTGGATTACTGTAACTCTCTGTTGGCTGGGCTCCCTGCCTGCACCATTAAACCCTACAACTTATCCAGAACGCTGCAGCCCGTCTGGTGTTCAACCTTCCCAAGTTCTCTCATGTCACCCCGCTCCTCCACACACTGCACCATTAAACCCTACAACTTATCCAGAACGCTGCAGCCCGTCTGGTACACTTCAACTGTGAGAGACGGAATCTAAAACAAAAATCCAGAAAATCACATTGTATGATTTTTAAATAATTAATTTGCATTTTATTGCATGACATAAGTATTTGATCACCTACCAACCAGTAAGAATTCCGTCTCTCACAGACCTGTTAGTTTTTCTTTAAGAAGCCCTCCTGTTCTCCACTCATTACCTGTATTAACTGCACCTGTTTGAACTCGTTACCTGTATAAAAGACACCTGTCCACACACTCAATCAAACAGACTCCAACCTCTCCACAATGGCCAAGACCAGAGAGCTGTGTAAGGACATCAGGGATAAAATTGTAGACCTGCACAAGGCTGGGATGGGCTACAGGACAATAGGCAAGCAGCTTGGTGAGAAGGCAACAACTGTTGGCGCAATTATTAGAAAATGGAAGAAGTTCAAGATGACGGTCAATCTCCCTCGGTCTGGGGCACCATGCAAGATCTCACCTCGTGGGGCATCAATGATCATGAGGAAGGTGAGGGATCAGCCCAGAACTACACGGCAGGACCTGGTCAATGACCTGAAGAGAGCTGGGACCACAGTCTCAAAGAAAACCATTAGTAACACACTACGCCGTCATGTATTAAAATCCTGCAGCGCACGCAAGGTCCCCCTGCTCAAGACAGTGCATGTCCAGGCCCGTCTGAAGTTTGCCAATGACCATCTGGATGATCCAGAGGAGGAATGGGAGAAGGTCATTTGGTCTGATGAGACAAAAATAGAGCTTTTTGGTCTAAACTCCACTCGCCATGTTTGGAGGAAGAAGAAGGATGAGTACAACCCCAAGAACACCATCCCAACCGTGAAGCATGGAGGTGGAAACATCATTCTTTGGGGATGCTTTTCTGCAAAGGGGACAGGACGACTGCACCGTATTGAGGGGAGGATGGATGGGGCCATGTATCGCGAGATCTTGGCCAACAACCTCCTTCCCTCAGTAAGAGCATTGAAGATGGGTCGTGGCTGGGTCTTCCAGCATGACAACGACCTGAAACACACAGCCAGGGCAACTAAGGAGTGGCTCCGTAAGAAGCATCTCAAGGTCCTGGAGTGGCCTAGCCAGTCTCCAGACCTGAACCCAATAGAAAATCTTTGGAGGGAGCTGAAAGTCTGTATTGCCCAGCGACAGCCCCGAAACCTGAAGAAGGTCTGTATGGAGGAATGGGCCAAAATCCCTGCTGCAGTGTGTGCAAACCTGGTCAAGAACTACAGGAAACGTATGATCTCTGTAATTGCAAACAAAGGTTTCTGTACCAAATATTAAGTTCTGCTTTTCTGATGTATCAAATACTTATGTCATGCAATAAAATGCAAATTAATTACTTAAAAATCATACAATGTGATTTTCTGGATTTTTGTTTTAGATTCCGTCACTCACAGTTGAAGTGTACCTATGATAAAAATGACAGACTTCTACATGCTTTGTAAGTAGGAAAACCTGCAAAATCGGCAGTGTATCAAATACTTGTTCTCCCCACTGTATATACAGTATACAGTTGAAATCGTAAGTTTACATACACTTAGGTTGAAGTCATTAAAACTCATTTTTCAACCACTCCACAGATTTCATGTTAACAAACTATAGTTTTGGCAAGTCGGTTAGGACATCTACTTTGTGCATGACACAAGTAATTCTTCCAACAATTG
Source organism: Thymallus thymallus (assembly GCA_023634145.1). Classification (NCBI taxonomy): domain Eukaryota; kingdom Metazoa; phylum Chordata; class Actinopteri; order Salmoniformes; family Salmonidae; genus Thymallus; species Thymallus thymallus. Next base: position 725,061 of record CM042380.1, on the reverse strand, counting down.
TTTACAGACAGATTATTTAACTTATAATTCACTATATCACAATTCCAGAAAATTCCAGAAAATGATATCATGCATTTAGAAGCTTCTGATAGGCTAATTGACATAATTTGAGTCAATTGGAGGTGTACCTGTGGATGTATTTCAAGGCCTACCTTCAAACTCAGTGCCTCTTTGCTCAACATCATGGGGAAATCAAAAGAAATCAGCTTAAGACCTCAGAAAAATAATTGTAGACCTCCACAAGTCTGGTTCATCCTTGGGAGCAATTTCCAAACGCCTGAAGGTACCACGTTCATTTGTACAAACAATAGTACGCAAGTATAAACACCATGGGACCACGTAGCTGTCATACCTGTCTCCAAAGTGCAAATCAATCCCAGAACAACAGCAAAGACCTTGTGAAGATGCTGGAGGAAACGGGTAAAAAAGTATCTATATCCACAGTAAAACTAGTGATATATCGACATAACCTGAAAGGCCGCTCAGCAAGGAAGAAGCCACTGCTCCAAAACCGCCATAAAAAAGCCAGACTACGGTTTGCAACTGCACATAGGGACATACTTTTTATGGCCAAATATACATTTTGGAGAAATGTCCTCTGGTCTGATGAAACATAAATAGAACTATGTGGCCATAATGACCATCGTTATGCTTGGAGGAAAAACTTCTGACCCACTGGGAATGTGATGAAAGAAATAAAAGCTGAAATAAATCATTCTCTCTACTATTATTCTGACATTTCACATTCTTAAAATAAAGTGGTGATCCTAACTGACCTAAGACAGGGACTTTTTACTAGGATTAAATGTCAGGAATTGTGAAAAACTGAGTTTAAATGTATTTGGCTAAGGTGTATATAGATAGATAGATAGATAGATAGATAGATAGATAGATAGATAGATAGATAGATAGATAGATAGATAGATAGATAGATAGATAGATAGATAGATAGATAGATAGATAGATAGATAGATAGATAGATAGATAGATAGATAGATAGATAAATAGATAAATAGATAAATAGATAAATAGATAAATAGATAGGTACTTTATTTTCATTGTCAAGCAGCTACAACAAAACACAGGGCAGGTGCAAAATGCCACAACGAAAGTACACAAAAGACAGATACACGGTACATGATACATAGAGCGGCAGTATGAAAAAGTATAGAAATACAGGATATCTGGAATGCAAAAAAAAAAGCTATAAAAGGACATTGCATAGTATGAGTGGTTGGCTGAATATGTACACTATACATTGGTGGATGTTGGATGGTTAACTATACTATACAGGTCGATGGCAGAGAAATACTTCAGTAGCTAAAAATGCGTATGATATGAGCGAGGGTAATAATAGTTTACTTAATAGACAGACTGGGTAAATGAACAGGTAAGTGAAAATTTTGCATGGTTAAATTAGCTGTACAGTTAGGTATACAGTTATATTTACAGATAAGTGAATACTTGCATGTTTACACAAACTGTACAGGTAAATGTCAGGAAGAGATACTTTAATAGCTAAATGTGTGTATGATATCATTTGGGGTAATAATAGTAATTCCCTTAAAATACAGTCCTTAGTGCGCAGGGTTTAACTACAGACAACTGCACTTATTGCACATTCGATATACTAAAAGCAATGAGAAAAGGTGCAACTGGCAGGATACTAATATGCATTCCTGAGTGAATGCCTACGTCCAATAATTACTTACAATATTGCATGTGATATAATATAACAACTGTACATGAGTATGTATATACAGACCTGTATGAATAAATAGGTCCTGAGTGGATGAGTGCTGACGGACCAGAGTTACTCACGGATGGATGCATAATTGTTAAACTAGGTCCTAGCACCCCAACAGTTCCAGATCTATGTTGCCGACGGCACGGCACCCCGGTGAGGCATTATATAGTCTCATAGCCGCCGGCAGGAAGGACCTCCTGTAGCGCTCTCTGGCACACCGTGGTGGGATCAGTCTGTGACTGAAAGTGCTCCTCTGCGTCATAACCATAGCGTGCAGAGGGTGGGTGACGTTGTCCATGATGGCCAGCAGTTTGGCCAGGATCCGTCTCTCCGCCACCTCCTCTAGAGTGTCAAGGCTCATCCCCAGGACAGAGCTAGCCTTCCTGATCAGCTTATTTAACCGAGAAGCATCACCGGCTTTTATGTTGGCGCCCCAGCACACCACTGCAAAAAAGATGGGACTGGCCACCACAGACTGGTAGAAGGTATGCAGTAGTTTACTGCACACGTTGAAGGACCTGAGCCTCCTCAGAAAGTAGAGTCGGCTCTGGCCCTTTTTGTACAGGGCCCCGGTGTTACCAGCCCATTCCAGTCTGTTGTCCATATGGACACCCAGGAACTTGTATGACTCAACCATATCCACATCCATCCCCTTTATAGGGACTGCAGTCAGTTGTGCCTTGGTTCTCCTGAAGTCCACCACCATCTCCTTAGTTTTGCTGATGTTGAGCTGAAGGTGGTTCTGCTCACACCACAACACAAAGTCACTGATTGTGCTCCTGTACTCCTCCTCCTGCCCACCCCTGATGCACCCTACAATAGCAGAGTCATCCGAGAACTTCTGTAGGTGGCATGTCTCAGAGTTATATCTGAAGTCTGAGGTGTAGAGGGTGAACAGGAAGGGGGACAGGACCGTACCCTGGGGGGCCCCTGTGTTGCTAACTGCCCGTTCTGACACACAGCTCTGTAGTCGCACAAATTGTGGCCTACCGGTCAGGTAGTCCGTGACCCAGGAGACTAAGGGTGCTTCCACTTTCATCCTCCTCATCTTCTCTCCCAGTAGCAGGGGCTGAATGGTGTTGAAGGCACTGGAGAAGTCAAAAAACATGACCCTCACAGTGCAACCTGCGTTGTCCAGGTGAGAGTAGGCCCTCTGCAGAAGGTAGATGATTGCATCATCCACCCCGATGTTGCGCTGGTATGCAAACTGCAGGGGGTCCATTGATGAACACACCAGGGGTCTGAGGTGAGCGAGGACTAACCTTTCCAGGGTCTTCATGATGTGGGATGTTAGCGCTACAGGTCTGAAGTCATTCAGGACAGTGGGGTGTGCCTTCTTGGGCACTGGGACGAGGCAGGATGTTTTCCACAGCACAGGGACCCTTTCTAGGCTCAGGCTAAGGTTGAAAAGACGCTGGAGTATTCCACACAGTTGGTCAGCACAGACCCTCAGCACCCTTGGGCTGATGCCATCAGGGCCCGCCGCTTTCCACTGGTGTAGTCTCTCCAGCTCTCTCTTCACTTGGTTGGTGGTGAAAGCCAGCCCAGGTGGGGAGGTGGGGGGAAGGGGGGTGTTGAGGATCAGTCCAGGGGGGGCAGGGGCGGAGGTGGGGTCACTGATTGTCTCAACAGAGGTGCTGTGAGCAAAGGGGGGGTGGGACAGCCGTGAGGGTGTGTGGTCTGGAGAGCTGGAGGGGAGGTGGACAGGGCCAGTATCGAACCTGTTAAAAAATTGGTTCAGCTCATTGGCTCTGTCCTGGGTCCCCTCCGTCTGCCCACTGTTTGACTTTTTGAAGCCAGTGATATTTCTCATACCCTTCCACACCTCTCTCACCTGGCTCTGCCTCAGCTTGTCCTCCATCTTCTCCTTATACTTGTCCTTCCAACTTAAACTGTATATACACTGCCGTTAAAAAGTTTGGGGTCACTTAGAAATGTCCTTGTTTTTGAAAGAAAAGCACGTTTTTGGTCCATTAAAATAACATCAAATTGATCAGAAATACTGTGTAGACATTGTTAATGTTGTAAATGACTATTATACCTGGAAACGGCTATATTTTATGGAATATCTACATAGGCGTACAGAGTTCCATTATCAGCAACCATCACTCCTGTGTTCCAATGGCACGTTGTGTTAGCTAATCAAGTTTATCATTTTAAAAGGCTAATTGATCATTAGAAAACATTTTTGTAATTATGTTAGCACAGCTGAAAACTGTTATGCTGATTAAAGAAGCAATAAAACTATCCTTCTTTAGACTAGTTGAGTATCTGGAGCATCAGCATTTGTGGGTTCGATTACAGGCTCAAAATGACCAGAAACAAAGAACTTTCTTCTGAAAAAATTAACTTTGATTTGATTCTACCCCTCCCATTAAAAAATAAACTAACACCTGACTTATTTCCCTGCTAGCACTGACTTTGCTCACAGCTGCTTGTTTAAAGAAATGTACTTACTGTGATCGAGCTTGTCTCTTATATAAAGATATGTATCTTCTATATGGTAAATGGTACGTGTGTATATAGATAGTGTATAGGCTTGTATCCTATATAAAGATATGTATCTTCTATATGGTAAATGGTACGTGTGTATATAGATAGAGTATTGTGGAGGCCAGGTCATCACAGTGAATTATTGTAATGTTTGTTTATGTCATTAAAATACTGTACTACTACTAAATAGTCATTATTATACTGTACTACTACTAAATAGTCATTATTATACTGTACTACTACTAAATAGTCATTATTATACTGTACTACTACTACTAAATAGTCATTATTATACTGTACTACTACTAAATAGTCATTATTATACTGTACTACAACTAAATAGTCATTATTATACTGTACTACTACTAAATAGTCATTATTATACTGTACTACTACTAAATAGTCATTATTATACTGTACTACTATTAAATAGTCATTATTATACTGTACTAATACTAAATAGTCGTTATTATACTGTACTACTACTAAATAGTCATTATTATACTGTACTACTACTAAATAGTCATTATTATACTGTACTACTACTAAATAGTCATTATTATACTGTACTAATACTATTTAGTCATTATTATACTGTACTACTACTAAATAGTCATTATTATACTGTACTACTACTAAATAGTCATTATTATACTGTACTGTTACTAAATAGTCATTATTATACTGTACTACTACTAAATAGTCATTATTATACTGTACTACTACTAAATAGTCATTATTATACTGTACTACTATTAAATAGTCATTATTATACTGTACTAATACTAAATAGTCGTTATTATACTGTACTAATACTAAATAGTCATTATTATACTGTATTACTATTAAAGTCATTATTATACTGTACTACTACTAAATAGTCATTATTATACTGTACTACTACTAAATAGTCATTATTATACTGTACTACTACTACTAGTCATTATTATACTGTACTACTACTATATAGTCATTATTATACTGTACTAATACTAAATAGTCATTATTATACTGTACTAATACTAAAGTCATTATTATACTGTACTACTACTAAATAGTCATTATTATACTGTACTACTACTAAATAGTCATTATTATACTGTACTACTACTAAATAGTCATTATTATACTGTACTAATACTAAAGTCATTATTATACTGTACTACTACTAAATAGTCATTATTATACTGTACTAATACTAAAGTCATTATTATACTGTACTAATACTAAAGTCATTATTATACTGTACTAATACTAATGTCATTATTATACTGTACTAATACTAAAGTCATTATTATACTGTACTAATACTAAATAGTCATTATTATACTGTACTACTACTAAATAGTCATTATTATGCTGTACTACTAATAAAGTCATTATTATACTGTACTACTACTAAAGTCATTATTATACTGTACCACTACTAAATAGTCATTATTATACTGTACTACTACTAAATAGTCATTATTATACTGTACTAATACTAAAGTCATTATTATACTGTACTAATACTAATGTCATTATTATACTGTACTAATACTAAATAGTCATTATTATACTGTACTAATACTAAAGTCATTATTATACTGTACTACTGCTAAAGTCATTATTATACTGTACTACTACTAAATAGTCATTATTATACTGTACTACTACTAAAGTCATTATTATACTGTACTACTACTAAATAGTCATTATTATACTGTACCACTACTAAATAGTCATTATTATACTGTACTAATACTAAATAGTCGTTATTATACTGTACTACTACTAAATAGTCATTATTATACTGTACTACTACTAAATAGTCATTATTATACTGTACTACTACTAAATAGTCATTATTATACTGTACTAATACTATTTAGTCATTATTATACTGTACTAATACTAAATAGTCATTATTATACTGTACTACTACTAAATAGTCATTATTATACTGTACTGTTGCTAAATAGTCATTATTATACTGTACTGTTACTAAATAGTCATTATTATACTGTACTACTACTAAATAGTCATTATTATACTGTACTACTATTAAATAGTCATTATTATACTGTACTAATACTAAATAGTCGTTATTATACTGTACTAATACTAAATAGTCATTATTATACTGTATTACTATTAAAGTCATTATTATACTGTACTACTACTAAATAGTCATTATTATACTGTACTACTACTAAATAGTCATTATTATACTGTACTACTACTACTAGTCATTATTATACTGTACTACTACTACTAGTCATTATTATACTGTACTACTACTATATAGTCATTATTATACTGTACTAATACTAAATAGTCATTATTATACTGTACTACTACTAAATAGTCATTATTATACTGTACTACTACTAAATAGTCATTATTATACTGTATTACTACTAAATAGTCATTATTATACTGTACTAATACTAAAGTCATTATTATACTGTACTACTACTAAATAGTCATTATTATACTGTACTAATACTAAAGTCATTATTATACTGTACTAATACTAAAGTCATTATTATACTGTACTAATACTAAATAGTCATTATTATACTGTACTAATACTAAAGTCATTATTATACTGTACTAATACTAAATAGTCATTATTATACTGTACTACTACTAAATAGTCATTATTATGCTGTACTACTAATAAAGTCATTATTATACTGTACCACTACTAAAGTCATTATTATACTGTACCACTACTAAATAGTCATTATTATACTGTACTACTACTAAATAGTCATTATTATACTGTACTACTACTAAATAGTCATTATTATACTGTACTAATACTAAAGTCATTATTATACTGTACTACTACTAAATAGTCATTATTATACTGTACTAATACTAAAGTCATTATTATACTGTACTACTACTAAATAGTCATTATTATACTGTACTACTACTAAATAGTCATTATTATACTGTACTACTACTAAATAGTCATTATTATACTGTACTAATACTAAAGTCATTATTATACTGTACTACTACTAAATAGTCATTATTATACTGTACTAATACTAAAGTCATTATTATACTGTACTAATACTAAAGTCATTATTATACTGTACTAATACTAATGTCATTATTATACTGTACTAATACTAAAGTCATTATTATACTGTACTAATACTAAATAGTCATTATTATACTGTACTACTACTAAATAGTCATTATTATGCTGTACTACTAATAAAGTCATTATTATACTGTACTACTACTAAAGTCATTATTATACTGTACCACTACTAAATAGTCATTATTATACTGTACTACTACTAAATAGTCATTATTATACTGTACTAATACTAAAGTCATTATTATACTGTACTAATACTAATGTCATTATTATACTGTACTAATACTAAATAGTCATTATTATACTGTACTAATACTAAAGTCATTATTATACTGTACTACTGCTAAAGTCATTATTATACTGTACTACTACTAAATAGTCATTATTATACTGTACTACTACTAAAGTCATTATTATACTGTACTACTACTAAATAGTCATTATTATACTGTACCACTACTAAATAGTCATTATTATACTGTACTAATACTAAATAGTCGTTATTATACTGTACTACTACTAAATAGTCATTATTATACTGTACTACTACTAAATAGTCATTATTATACTGTACTACTACTAAATAGTCATTATTATACTGTACTAATACTATTTAGTCATTATTATACTGTACTAATACTAAATAGTCATTATTATACTGTACTACTACTAAATAGTCATTATTATACTGTACTGTTGCTAAATAGTCATTATTATACTGTACTGTTACTAAATAGTCATTATTATACTGTACTACTACTAAATAGTCATTATTATACTGTACTACTATTAAATAGTCATTATTATACTGTACTAATACTAAATAGTCGTTATTATACTGTACTAATACTAAATAGTCATTATTATACTGTATTACTATTAAAGTCATTATTATACTGTACTACTACTAAATAGTCATTATTATACTGTACTACTACTAAATAGTCATTATTATACTGTACTACTACTACTAGTCATTATTATACTGTACTACTACTACTAGTCATTATTATACTGTACTACTACTATATAGTCATTATTATACTGTACTAATACTAAATAGTCATTATTATACTGTACTACTACTAAATAGTCATTATTATACTGTACTACTACTAAATAGTCATTATTATACTGTATTACTACTAAATAGTCATTATTATACTGTACTAATACTAAAGTCATTATTATACTGTACTAATACTAAAGTCATTATTATACTGTACTAATACTAAATAGTCATTATTATACTGTACTAATACTAAAGTCATTATTATACTGTACTAATACTAAATAGTCATTATTATACTGTACTACTACTAAATAGTCATTATTATGCTGTACTACTAATAAAGTCATTATTATACTGTACCACTACTAAAGTCATTATTATACTGTACCACTACTAAATAGTCATTATTATACTGTACTACTACTAAATAGTCATTATTATACTGTACTAATACTAAAGTCATTATTATACTGTACTAATACTAATGTCATTATTATACTGTACTAATACTAAATAGTCATTATTATACTGTACTAATACTAAAGTCATTATTATACTGTACTACTGCTAAAGTCATTATTATACTGTACTACTACTAAATAGTCATTATTATACTGTACTACTACTAAAGTCATTATTATACTGTACTACTACTAAATAGTCATTATTATACTGTACCACTACTAAATAGTCATTATTATACTGTACTACTACTAAATAGTCATTATTATACTGTACTAATACTAAATAGTCATTATTATACTGTACTAATACTAAATAGTCATTATTATACTGTACTACTACTAAAGTCATTATTATACTGTACTAATACTAAATAGTAATTATTATACTGTACTACTACTAAATAGTCATTATTATACTGTACTAATAGTCAGTATTATACTGTACTACTACTAAATAGTCATTATTATACTGTACTAATACTAAATAGTCGTTATTATACTGTACTACTACTAAATAGTCATTATTATACTGTACTACTACTAAATAGTCATTATTATACTGTACTACTACTAAATAGTCATTATTATACTGTACTAATACTATTTAGTCATTATTATACTGTACTAATACTAAATAGTCATTATTATACTGTACTACTACTAAATAGTCATTATTATACTGTACTGTTGCTAAATAGTCATTATTATACTGTACTGTTACTAAATAGTCATTATTATACTGTACTACTACTAAATAGTCATTATTATACTGTACTACTATTAAATAGTCATTATTATACTGTACTAATACTAAATAGTCGTTATTATACTGTACTAATACTAAATAGTCATTATTATACTGTATTACTATTAAAGTCATTATTATACTGTACTAATACTAAATAGTCATTATTATACTGTACTAATACTAAAGTCATTATTACACTGTACTACTACTAAATAGTCACTATTATACTGTACTAATACTAAATAGTCATTATTATACTGTACTAATACTAAAGTCATTATTATACTGTACTACTATTAAATAGTCATTATTATACTGTACTAATACTAAATAGTCGTTATTATACTGTACTAATACTAAATAGTCATTATTATACTGTACTACTACTAAATAGTCATTATTATACTGTACTAATACTAAATAGTCATTATTATACTGTACTAATACTAAATAGTCATTATTATACTGTACTACTACTAAAGTCATTATTATACTGTACTAATACTAAATAGTAATTATTATACTATACTACTACTAAATAGTCATTATTATACTGTACTAATAGTCAGTATTATACTGTACTACTACTAAATAGTTGTTATTATACTGTACTACTACTAAATAGTCATTATTATACTGTACTAATACTAAATAGTCATTATTATACTGTACTAATACTAAATAGTCATTATTATACTGTACTAATACTAAAGTCATTATTATACTGTACTAATACTAAATAGTCATTATTATACTGTACTAATACTAAAGTCATTATTACACTGTACTACTACTAAATAGTCATTATTATACTGTACTAATACTAAATAGTCATTATTATACTGTACTAATACTAAAGTCATTATTATACTGTACTAATACTAAAGTCATTATTATACTGTACTAATACTAAATAGTCATTATTATACTGTACTACTACTAAATAGTCATTATTATACTGTACTACTATTAAAGTCATTATTATACTGTACTACTACTAAATAGTAATTATTATACTGTACTACTACTAAATAGTCATTATTATACTGTACTACAACTAAATAGTCATTATTATACTGTACTACTACTAAATAGTCATTATTATACTGTACTAATACTAAAGTCATTATTATACTGTACTACTACTAAATAGTCATTATTATACTGTACTACTATTAAAGTCATTATTATACTGTACTACTACTAAATAGTCATTATTATACTGTACTACAACTAAATAGTCATTATTATACTGTACTACTACTAAATAGTCATTATTATACTGTACTACTACTAAATAGTAATTATTATACTATACTAATACTAAATAGTCATTATTATACTGTACAACTACTAAATAGTCATTATTATACTGTACTACTACTTCTAGTCATTATTATACTGTACTAATACTAAATAGTCATTATTATACTGTACTAATACTAAATAGTCATTATTATACTGTACTAATACTAAATAGTCATTATTATACTGTACTAATACTAAATAGTCATTATTATACTGTACTACTACTAAATAGTCATTATTATACTGTACTAATACTAAATAGTCATTATTATACTGTACTACTACTAAAGTCATTATTATACTGTACTAATACTAAATAGTCATTATTATACTGTACTACTACTAAATAGTCATTATTATACTGTACTAATACTATTTAGTCATCCTTATACTGGACTTACATATGCAGATGGTGGAGAGAAGCCTGGTAGCCAAGTATGGCGGAACACAGTTCTGGAAGGCCGGCTGCAGTACATAGTTGGAGAAGGTGAGAGCTATGACAGCAAGGGTGGTGGGGTACATGATGAGAACCGCACTCCATAGAAGCAGGAATCTATAGAGAGACAACATATAGAATATATCATGTTACACTATACTGTATATACCTTATACTGTATGTAGACAGCCAGGGTGACGGTCAAAATATGCACTTTAGATGTGCTTTAGAATGTGTTTTTTTCCAAAACACGTTATATCATGTATTTAGGACCAGATATGACAGGCCAGATATGACATGTCCTGCACTGTCAACTGTGGGACCTTATATAGACAGCTGTGTGCCTTTTCAAATCATGTCCAATGAATGTAATTTACCACAGGTGGACTCCAATCAAGTTGTAGAAACATCTCAAGAATGATCACTGGAAACAGGATGCAGCTGAGCTACATTTCGAGTCTCATAGCAAAGGGTCTGAATACTTATCTAAATAAGGTATTTATGTTTTTAATTTATAATACATTTCTAAAAACCTGTTTTGACTTTGTCATTATGGGGTATTTTTGATGGGGATTTTTTTTTATTTAATCCATGTTAGAATAAGGCTGTAATGTAACAAAATGTGGAAAAAGTGAAGGGGTCTGAATACTTTCCAAATGCATTGTACACTGTTCACCCTCTGGATAAAATAAATAGTCTATATTTGCACAATATAGTTCAAACAAATTGATTATTTAAATATTTATTTAATATGTATCGCTATGTTATTACATGTAACTGTTTGAAACCCAGTCAGGGTGTGTATACCATGTTCTATTTGGTATATGAGTGATGATATTGTGTTTACCACAAATAATGATTATTTGGCTCTCTAAAATGTGTCACGGCCCCTCTGCATTGCAGGGGCGGTTCCTCCTGCAGGCAGAGGAGGGTCGTTAGTGATTGGAGCCACCTGGGCTCAGGGTATTTAAACTGCTTCACTAATCACTCTCTCTCTCTCTCTCTGCTCCTCCAGGTATGATTCTGTTTTGTTTGTTCCTTAGTAGTTTTACTTAGTTTCCACTCAGTCATGTTCACACACAGATTCACGCATCCCTGCACTTTACATACACCTTACATTATGACATTTTCACACCTCCTTTTCTTTGTTTAAAGTGAATAGTTTTTGGATTATAATAAAGAACCTTTTTAATTGGCCTATACCTGTTGTTCGTGTCCCCTCATTGTTGCCACAGGCTGTGAGCCGACCTGTGACACAATGCAATATATTTCAAACAAAATCATGTCTGTCTTTTAACTAGACATGGTAAGATTAATCATGTAAAATCAAATCAAAGTTTATTTGTCACGTGGAATGCTTACTAACAAGCCCTTAACCAACAATACAACAGGTGTTGACCTTACAGTGAAATGCTTACTAACAAGCCCTTAACCAACAATACAACAGGTGTAGACCTTACAGTGAAATGCTTACTAACAAGCCCTAACCAACAATACAACAGGTGTAGACCTTACAGTGAAATGCTTACTAACAAGCCCTTAACCAACAATACAACAGGTGTAGACCTTACAGTGAAATGCTTACTAACAAGCCCTTAACCAACAATACAACAGGTGTTGACCTTACAGTGAAATGCTTACTAACAAGCCCTTAACCAACAATACAACAGGTGTAGACCTTACAGTGAAATGCTTACTAACAAGCCCTAACCAACAATACAACAGGTGTAGACCTTACAGTGAAATGCTTACTAACAAGCCCTTAACCAACAATACAACAGGTGTAGACCTTACAGTGAAATGCTTACTAACAAGCCCTAACCAACAATACAACAGGTGTAGACCTTACAGTGAAATGCTTACTAACAAGCCCTTAACCAACAATACAACAGGTGTAGACCTTACAGTGAAATGCTTACTAACAAGCCCTTAACCAACAATACAACAGGTGTAGACCTTACAGTGAAATGCTGACTAACAAGCCCTTAACCAACAATACAACAGGTGTAGACCTTACAGTGAAATGCTTACTAACAAGCCCTTAACCAACAATACAACAGGTGTTGACCTTACAGTGAAATGCTTACTAACAAGCCCTTAACCAACAATACAACAGGTGTAGACCTTACAGTGAAATGCTTACTAACAAGCCCTAACCAACAATACAACAGGTGTAGACCTTACAGTGAAATGCTTACTAACAAGCCCTTAACCAACAATACAACAGGTGTAGACCTTACAGTGAAATGCTTACTAACAAGCCCTAACCAACAATACAACAGGTGTAGACCTTACAGTGAAATGCTTACTAACAAGCCCTTAACCAACAATACAACAGGTGTAGACCTTACAGTGAAATGCTTACTAACAAGCCCTTAACCAACAATACAACAGGTGTAGACCTTACAGTGAAATGCTTACTAACAAGCCCTTAACCAACAATACAACAGGTGTAGACCTTACAGTGAAATTCTTACTAACAAGCCCTTAACCAACAATACAACAGGTGTAGACCTTACAGTGAAATGCTTACTTACAACAGAGTCAATGTGAGGAGGCTATATACAGGTGGTACCAGTACAGAGTCAATGTGAGGAGGCTATATACAGGAAGTACCAGTACAGAGTCAATGTGAGGAGGCTATATACAGGAAGTACCAGTACAGAGTCAATGTGAGGAGGCTATATACAGGTGGTACCAGTACAGAGTCAATGTGAGGAGGCTATATACAGGTGGTACCAGTACAGAGTCAATGTGAGGAGGCTATATACAGGTGGTACTGGTACAGAGTCAATGTGAGGAGGCTATATACAGGTGGTACCGGTACAGAGTCAATGTGAGGAGGCTATATAGAGAACAGTCTATGACTGGGGTGGCTGGTGTCTTTGACAATTTTTAGGGCCTTCCTCTGATACCACCTGGTATAGAGGTCCTGGAAGGCAAGAAGCTTTGCCCCAGTGATGTACTGGGCCGTACGCACTACCCTCTGTAGTGCCTTGCGGTCGGAGGCCGAGCAGTTGCCGTACCAGGCAGTGATGCAGCCAGTCAGGATGCTCTCGATGGTGCAGCTGTAGAACCTTTTGAGGATCTGAGGACCTCTTGCCAAATAGTTTTTGTCGTACCCTCTTCACAACTGTCTTGGGGTGTTTGGTTCATTCAGTTTGTTGGTGATGTGGACACCAAGGAACTTGAAGCTCTCAACCTGCTCCACTACAGCTCTGTCGATGAGGGAGGTGTTTAGTCCCAGGGTCCTTAAATGAACAACATTCTCACATAGGTGTTCCTTTTGTCCAGGTGGGAAAGGGCAGTGTGGAGTGTAATAGAGATTACATCATCTGTGGATCTGTTTGAGCGGTATGCAAATTGGAGTGGGTCTATGGTTTCTGGGATAATGGTGTTAATGTGAGCCATGACCAGCCTTTCAAAGCACTTCATGGCTACAGATGTTCATTTAAGCAGGTTACCTTGGTGTTCTTGGGCACAGGGACTATGGTGGTCTGCTTGAAACATGTTGGTATTACTGACTCAGTCAGGGACAGGTTGAAAATGTCAGTGAAGACACTTACCAGTTGGTCAGCGCATGCTCTGAGTACACGTCCTGGTAATCCGTCTGGCCCTGTTGACCTGTTTAAAGCTCTTACTCACGTTGGCTACAGAGAGCGTGATCACACAGTCGTCCGGAACAGCTGATGCCCTCATGCATGCCTCAGTGTTGCTTGCCTCGAAGCGAGCATAGAAGTGATTTAGCTTGTCTGGTAGGATTGTGTCACTGGGCAGCTCGAGACTGTGCTTCCCTTTGTAGACTGTAATGGTTTGCAAGCCCTTCCACATCCGACGAGCGTCAGAGCCGGTAGTAGTAGGATTCAATCTTAGTCCTGTATTGGTGCTTTACCTGTTTGATGGTTCGTCTGAGGGCATACAGTGGGGAGAACAAGTATTTGATACACTGCCGATTTTGCAGGTTTTCCCACTTACAAAGCATGTAGAAGTCTGTCATTTTTATGATAGGTACTCTTCAACTGTGAGTGACGGAATCTAAAACAAAAATCCAGAAAATCACATTGTATGATTTTGAAGTAATTAATTTGCATTTTATTGCATGACATAAGTATTTGATACATCTGAAAAGCAGAACTTAATATTTGGTACAGAAACCTTTGTTTGCAATTACAAAGATCATACGTTTGCTGTAGTTCTTGACCAGGTTTGCACACACTGCAGCAGGGATTTTGGCCCACTCCTCCATACAGACCTTCTCCAGATCCTTCAGGTTTCGGGGCTGTCGCTGGGCAATATGGACATTCAGCTCCCTCCAAAGATTTTCTATTGGGTTCAGGTCTGGAGACTGGCTAGGCCACTTCAGGACCTTGAGATGCTTCTTACGGAGCCACTCCTTAGTTGCCCTGGCTGTGTGTTTCGGGTTGTTGTCATGCTGGAATGCTCTTACTGAGGGAAAGAGGTTGTTGGCCAAGATCTCGCGATACATGGCCCCATCCATCCTCGCCTCAATATGGTGCAGTCGTCCTGTCCCCTTTGCAGAAAAGCATCCCCAAAGAATGATGTTTCCACCTCCATGCTTCACGGTTGGGATGGTGTTCTTGGGGTTGTACTCATCCTTCTTCTTCCTCCAAACACGGCGAGTGGAGTTTAGACCAAAAAGCTCTATTTTTGTCTCATCAGACCCCATGACCTTCTCCCATTCCTCCTCTGGATCATCCAGATGGTCATTGGCAAACTTCAGACGGGCCTGGACATGCGCTGGCTTGAGCAGGGGGACCTTGCGTGCTCTGCAGGATTTTAATCCATGACGGCGTAGTGTGTTACTAATGGTTTTCTTTGAGACTGTGGTCCCAGCTCTCTTCAGGTCATTGACCAGGTCCTGCCGTGTAGTTCTGGGCTGATCCCTCACCTTCCTCATGATCATTGATGCCCCACGAGGTGAGATCTTGCATGGTGCCCCAGACCGAGGGAGATTGACCGTCATCTTGAACTTCTTCCATTTTCTAATAATTGCGCCAACAGTTGTTGCCTTCTCACCAAGCTGCTTGCCTATTGTCCTGTAGCCCATCCCAGCCTTGTGCAGGTCTACAATTTTATCCCTGATGTCCTTACACAGCTCTCTGGTCTTGGCCATTGTGGAGAGGTTGGAGTCTGTTTGATTGAGTGTGTGGACAGGTGTCTTTTATACAGGTAACGAGTTCAAACAGGTGCAGTTAATACAGGTAATGAGTGGAGAACAGGAGGGCTTCTTAAAGAAAAACTAACAGGTCTGTGAGAGCCGGAATTCTTACTGGTTGGTAGGTGATCAAATACTTATGTCATGCAATAAAATGCAAATTAATTATTTAAAAATCATACAATGTGATTTTCTGGATTTTTGTTTTAGATTCCGTCTCTCACAGTTGAAGTGTACCTATGATTAAAATTACAGACCTCTACATGCTTTGTAAGTGGGAAAACCTGCAAAATCGGCAGTGTATCAAATACTTGTTCTCCCCACTGTAGCTGTATTTCTTATAAGCGTATGGGTTACTGTCCCGCTCCTTGAAGGCGGCAGCTTTACCCTTTAGTGGATGTTGCCTGTAATCCATGGCTTCTGGTTGGGGTATGTATGTACGGTCACTGTGGGGACAACGTCATCGATGCACTTATTGATGAAGCCAGTGACTGATGTGGTGTACTCCTCAATGCCATCGGAAGAATCCCAGAACATATTCCAGTCTGTGCAGCAAAACAGTCCTGTAGTTTAGCATCTGCTTCATCTGACCACTTCTTTATTGACTGAGTCACTGGTGCTTCCTGCTTTAGTTTTTGCTTGCTTCCTCAGGCGCCATTTTCTATCACTAGTCCATGTCATGGTAAGATGAAAAAATAATAGCTCTATCTCCATCACAAGACGTGTTTTTAATTTATGTAAATTTACCAAGATTTCTGAAAATGTATATATTGCGTTTTGGAATGAAAGTTACTGGATTTTTGCAACCCTTATCAGGATTATGGACATAAAATAGACACGTACCCCACAAGGCCTCCAAATATCTCTGTGACGTAGGAATAGTCTCCCCCTGACTTGGGTATGGTGACCCCCAGCTCAGCGTAACACATGGAGCCCAGGGCGCAGATACCCCCTCCACACACCCATACGATGAGGGACAGGCCCACCGAACCAGCATGCTCCAAAACACCCTTAGGAGAGATGAAGATCCCTGAGCCAATGATGTTACCTGGGGAGTGGAGAACAAGAGAGAGAGATACGTTAGTATCAGGTATAGTAGTTTCCTATGGTCTTCAACAACCTCCCAGTCCTGTCCCTTTCTTGTTATAGTGGGGGTATAGTTTAAACTCCCTACTCATCACAGCTGTTTCAGATCTGGGCTACCACCACAGTGGACTGAACTGACCATGGAGCTCTGGTGTTGTTTTCCATGTGCAACTCTCTGTTCTACAGGGGCAGTGAACTGGACTGTAATACACTATGTAACCCTGACTAACACTGAGAGGTACACTTGGGTATGTTACTACACTATGTAACCCTGGCTAACACTGAGAGGTACACTGAGGTATGTTACTACACTGTGTAACCCTGGCTAATACTGAGAGGTACAAAAAGGTTCTTGTTGTGAGGGCGTATTTTAGCATTTGTTTTCTGTTATCATTTTTGATAAACACAACACACATTGGACTGATCGTAACCTTGGACTGATCGTAACCTTGGACTGATCGTAACCTTGGACTGATCGTAACCTTGGACTGATCGTAACCTTGGACTGATCGTAACCTTGGACTGATCGTAGAGCTGGGAAGTCACTTTACTACAGTATGTAACCCTGGCTCTCTGTCTGAGGCTGGCTGAGGTACCCATCCCTTCCACGTCCACAACATCCTCATCTGATCCAACAGCTGTCAAAGCAAAGACCCCGGCAAGACATCCAATGTGTCCCAAATGGCACCCTATTTACTATATAGGGCACTACTTTTGACCAGGGCCCATAGAAGCAAGTGGATGATGGGGGAGGGGTCTAATTGGTAGTCATGATGGGGGAGGGGTCTAATTGGTAGTCATGATGGGGGAGGGGTCTAATTGGTAGTCATGATGGGGGAGGGGTCTAATTGGTATTCATGATGGGGAGGGGTCTAATTGGTATTCATGATGGGGGAGGGGTCTAATTGGTATTCATGATGGGGGAGGGGTCTAATTGGTAGTCATGATGGGGGAGGGGTCTAATTGGTAGTCATGATGGGGGAGGGGTCTAATTGGTAGTCATGATGGGGGAGGGGTCTAATTGGTAGTCATCATGGGGGAGGGGTCTAATTGGTAGTCATAATGGGGGAGGGGTCTAATTGGTAGTCATAATGGGGGAGGGGTCTAATTGGTAGTCATAATGGGGGAGGGGTCTAATTGGTAGTCATAATGGGGGAGGGGTCTAATTGGTAGTCATCATGGGGGAGGGGTCTAATTGGTAGTCATAATGGGGGAGGGGTCTAATTGGTAATCATCCTGCTGGAAACAGTTTGTCTGATGTGAGACAGCCAGGGCTCTGAGCTCCAGCCAAGCACGCCATCCATCACAATGACTCTCTGGAAACAAACAGCTCTGTAATGTAATGATGCTCCAGTGAAAGAACTCTGAACAGTAGATTTCCTCCTGTCACTTCTGATCTGGAGAGAGTACGGTGAGGAGCGGGGAGGATGTTACATAATGCTCTTGTGTTTTGTTTTTGTGTTCTCATCATGAATCGTTGCATTAGCGTGGAAATTTAATGGGTGACCCACAAAAACGCCCGGCTCAGATCTGATGTCTACAGTACAGTACTGACGGCTGGGGAGCCTGGGTCAGATCTGATGTCTACAGTACAGTACTGACGGCTGGGGAGCCCGGCTCAGATCTGATGTCTACAGTACAGTACTGACGGCTGGGGAGCCTAGCTCAGATCTGATGTCTACAGTACAGTACTGACGGCTGGGGAGCCTAGCTCAGATCTGATGTCTACAGTACAGTACTGACGGCTGGGGAGCCTAGCTCAGATCTGATGTCTACAGTACAGTGCTGACGGCTGGGGAGCCTAGCTCAGATCTGATGTCTACAGTACAGTACTGACGGCTGGGGAGCCCGGCTCAGATCTGATGTCTACAGTACAGTACTGACGGCTGGGGAGCCCGGCTCAGATCTGATGTCTACAGTACAGTGCTGACGGCTGGGGAGCCTGGGTCAGATCTGATGTCTACAGTACAGTACTGACGGCTGGGGAGCCTAGCTCAGATCTGATGTCTACAGTACAGTGCTGACGGCTGGGGAGCCTAGCTCAGATCTGATGTCTACAGTACAGTGCTGACGGCTGGGGAGCCCGGCTCAGATCTGATGTCTACAGTACAGTGCTGACGGCTGGGGAGCCTGGCTCAGATCTGATGTCTACAGTACAGTGCTGACGGCTGGGGAGCCTAGCTCAGATCTGATGTCTACAGTACAGTGCTGACGGCTGGGGAGCCTGGCTCAGATCTGATGTCTACAGTACAGTGCTGACGGCTGGGGAGCCTAGCTCAGATCTGATGTCTACAGTACAGTGCTGACGGCTGGGGAGCCTAGCTCAGATCTGATGTCTACAGTACAGTACTGACGGCTGGGGAGCCTAGCTCAGATCTGATGTCTACAGTACAGTGCTGACGGCTGGGGAGCCTAGCTCAGATCTGATGTCTACAGTACAGTACTGACGGCTGGGGAGCCTAGCTCAGATCTGATGTCTACAGTACAGTACTGACGGCTGGGGAGCCCGGCTCAGATCTGATGTCTACAGTACAGTACTGACGGCTGGGGAGCCTAGCTCAGATCTGATGTCTACAGTACAGTGCTGACGGCTGGGGAGCCTGGCTCAGATCTGATGTCTACAGTACAGTACTGACGGCTGGGGAGCCTGGCTCAGATCTGATGTCTACAGTACAGTACTGACGGCTGGGGAGCCCGGCTCAGATCTGATGTCTACAGTACAGTACTGACGGCTGGGGAGCCCGGCTCAGATCTGATGTCTACAGTACAGTGCTGACGGCTGGGGAGCCTAGCTCAGATCTGATGTCTACAGTACAGTGCTGACGGCTGGGGAGCCTAGCTCAGATCTGATGTCTACAGTACAGTACTGACGGCTGGGGAGCCCGGCTCAGATCTGATGTCTACAGTACAGTACTGACGGCTGGGGAGCCCGGCTCAGATCTGATGTCTACAGTACAGTGCTGACGGCTGGGGAGCCTGGGTCAGATCTGATGTCTACAGTACAGTACTGACGGCTGGGGAGCCTAGCTCAGATCTGATGTCTACAGTACAGTGCTGACGGCTGGGGAGCCTAGCTCAGATCTGATGTCTACAGTACAGTACTGACGGCTGGGGAGCCTAGCTCAGATCTGATGTCTACAGTACAGTACTGACGGCTGGGGAGCCCGGCTCAGATCTGATGTCTACAGTACAGTACTGACGGCTGGGGAGCCTAGCTCAGATCTGATGTCTACAGTACAGTGCTGACGGCTGGGGAGCCTAGCTCAGATCTGATGTCTACAGTACAGTGCTGACGGCTGGGGAGCCTAGCTCAGATCTGATGTCTACAGTACAGTGCTGACGGCTGGGGAGCCTAGCTCAGATCTGATGTCTACAGTACAGTACTGACGGCTGGGGAGCCTAGCTCAGATCTGATGTCTACAGTACAGTGCTGACGGCTGGGGAGCCCGGCTCAGATCTGATGTCTACAGTACAGTGCTGACGGCTGGGGAGCCCGGCTCAGATCTGATGTCTACAGTACAGTGCTGACGGCTGGGGAGCCTAGCTCAGATCTGATGTCTAAGAGTACAGTACTGACGGCTGGGGAGCCTAGCTCAGATCTGATGTCTACAGTACAGTGCTGACGGCTGGGGAGCCCGGCTCAGATCTGATGTCTACAGTACAGTGCTGACGGCTGGGGAGCCCGGCTCAGATCTGATGTCTACAGTACAGTGCTGACGGCTGGGGAGCCTAGCTCAGATCTGATGTCTACAGTACAGTGCTGACGGCTGGGGAGCCTAGCTCAGATCTGATGTCTACAGTACAGTGCTGACGGCTGGGGAGCCCGGCTCAGATCTGATGTCTACAGTACAGTACTGACGGCTGGGGAGCCTGGCTCAGATCTGATGTCTACAGTACAGTGCTGACGGCTGGGGAGCCTGGCTCAGATCTGATGTCTACAGTACAGTGCTGACGGCTGGGGAGCCTAGCTCAGATCTGATGTCTACAGTACAGTGCTGACGGCTGGGGAGCCTGGCTCAGATCTGATGTCTACAGTACAGTGCTGACGGCTGGGGAGCCCGGCTCAGATCTGATGTCTACAGTACAGTACTGACGGCTGGGGAGCCCGGCTCAGATCTGATGTCTACAGTACAGTGCTGACGGCTGGGGAGCCCGGCTCAGATCTGATGTCTACAGTACAGTGCTGACGGCTGGGGAGCCTAGCTCAGATCTGATGTCTACAGTACAGTACTGACGGCTGGGGAGCCCGGCTCAGATCTGATGTCTACAGTACAGTACTGACGGCTGGGGAGCCCAGCTCAGATCTGATGTCTACAGTACAGTGCTGACGGCTGGGGAGCCTAGCTCAGATCTGATGTCTACAGTACAGTGCTGACGGCTGGGGAGCCTAGCTCAGATCTGATGTCTACAGTACAGTGCTGACGGCTGGGGAGCCTAGCTCAGATCTGATGTCTACAGTACAGTACTGACGGCTGGGGAGCCTAGCTCAGATCTGATGTCTACAGTACAGTGCTGACGGCTGGGGAGCCTAGCTCAGATCTGATGTCTACAGTACAGTACTGACGGCTGGGGAGCCTGGGTCAGATCTGATGTCTACAGTACAGTACTGACGGCTGGGGAGCCTAGCTCAGATCTGATGTCTACAGTACAGTGCTGACGGCTGGGGAGCCTAGCTCAGATCTGATGTCTACAGTACAGTACTGACGGCTGGGGAGCCTAGCTCAGATCTGATGTCTACAGTACAGTGCTGACGGCTGGGGAGCCTGGCTCAGATCTGATGTCTACAGTACAGTACTGACGGCTGGGGAGCCCGGCTCAGATCTGATGTCTACAGTACAGTACTGACGGCTGGGGAGCCTAGCTCAGATCTGATGTCTACAGTACAGTGCTGACGGCTGGGGAGCCTGGCTCAGATCTGATGTCTACAGTACAGTGCTGACGGCTGGGGAGCCTAGCTCAGATCTGATGTCTACAGTACAGTGCTGACGGCTGGGGAGCCTAGCTCAGATCTGATGTCTACAGTACAGTGCTGACGGCTGGGGAGCCTAGCTCAGATCTGATGTCTACAGTACAGTGCTGACGGCTGGGGAGCCCGGCTCAGATCTGATGTCTACAGTACAGTGCTGACGGCTGGGGAGCCTAGCTCAGATCTGATGTCTACAGTACAGTGCTGACGGCTGGGGAGCCTGGCTCAGATCTGATGTCTACAGTACAGTGCTGACGGCTGGGGAGCCTAGCTCAGATCTGATGTCTACAGTACAGTGCTGACGGCTGGGGAGCCTAGCTCAGATCTGATGTCTACAGTACAGTACTGACGGCTGGGGAGCCTAGCTCAGATCTGATGTCTACAGTACAGTGCTGACGGCTGGGGAGCCTAGCTCAGATCTGATGTCTACAGTACAGTACTGACGGCTGGGGAGCCTAGCTCAGATCTGATGTCTACAGTACAGTACTGACGGCTGGGGAGCCCGGCTCAGATCTGATGTCTACAGTACAGTACTGACGGCTGGGGAGCCTAGCTCAGATCTGATGTCTACAGTACAGTGCTGACGGCTGGGGAGCCTGGCTCAGATCTGATGTCTACAGTACAGTACTGACGGCTGGGGAGCCTGGCTCAGATCTGATGTCTACAGTACAGTACTGACGGCTGGGGAGCCCGGCTCAGATCTGATGTCTACAGTACAGTACTGACGGCTGGGGAGCCCGGCTCAGATCTGATGTCTACAGTACAGTGCTGACGGCTGGGGAGCCTAGCTCAGATCTGATGTCTACAGTACAGTACTGACGGCTGGGGAGCCCGGCTCAGATCTGATGTCTACAGTACAGTACTGACGGCTGGGGAGCCCGGCTCAGATCTGATGTCTACAGTACAGTGCTGACGGCTGGGGAGCCTGGGTCAGATCTGATGTCTACAGTACAGTACTGACGGCTGGGGAGCCTAGCTCAGATCTGATGTCTACAGTACAGTGCTGACGGCTGGGGAGCCTAGCTCAGATCTGATGTCTACAGTACAGTGCTGACGGCTGGGGAGCCCGGCTCAGATCTGATGTCTACAGTACAGTGCTGACGGCTGGGGAGCCTAGCTCAGATCTGATGTCTACAGTACAGTGCTGACGGCTGGGGAGCCTGGCTCAGATCTGATGTCTACAGTACAGTGCTGACGGCTGGGGAGCCTAGCTCAGATCTGATGTCTACAGTACAGTGCTGACGGCTGGGGAGCCTAGCTCAGATCTGATGTCTACAGTACAGTGCTGACGGCTGGGGAGCCCGGCTCAGATCTGATGTCTACAGTACAGTGCTGACGGCTGGGGAGCCCGGCTCAGATCTGATGTCTACAGTACAGTGCTGACGGCTGGGGAGCCCGGCTCAGATCTGATGTCTACAGTACAGTGCTGACGGCTGGGGAGCCTAGCTCAGATCTGATGTCTACAGTACAGTGCTGACGGCTGGGGAGCCTAGCTCAGATCTGATGTCTACAGTACAGTGCTGACGGCTGGGGAGCCTGGCTCAGATCTGATGTCTACAGTACAGTGCTGACGGCTGGGGAGCCCGGCTCAGATCTGATGTCTACAGTACAGTACTGACGGCTGGGGAGCCCGGCTCAGATCTGATGTCTACAGTACAGTGCTGACGGCTGGGGAGCCCGGCTCAGATCTGATGTCTACAGTACAGTGCTGACGGCTGGGGAGCCTAGCTCAGATCTGATGTCTACAGTACAGTACTGACGGCTGGGGAGCCCGGCTCAGATCTGATGTCTACAGTACAGTACTGACGGCTGGGGAGCCCAGCTCAGATCTGATGTCTACAGTACAGTGCTGACGGCTGGGGAGCCTAGCTCAGATCTGATGTCTACAGTACAGTGCTGACGGCTGGGGAGCCTAGCTCAGATCTGATGTCTACAGTACAGTGCTGACGGCTGGGGAGCCTAGCTCAGATCTGATGTCTACAGTACAGTACTGACGGCTGGGGAGCCTAGCTCAGATCTGATGTCTACAGTACAGTGCTGACGGCTGGGGAGCCCGGCTCAGATCTGATGTCTACAGTACAGTGCTGACGGCTGGGGAGCCCAGCTCAGATCTGATGTCTACAGTACAGTGCTGACGGCTGGGGAGCCCGGCTCAGATCTGATGTCTACAGTACAGTACTGACGGCTGGGGAGCCTAGCTCAGATCTGATGTCTACAGTACAGTGCTGACGGCTGGGGAGCCCGGCTCAGATCTGATGTCTACAGTACAGTGCTGACGGCTGGGGAGCCCGGCTCAGATCTGATGTCTACAGTACAGTGCTGACGGCTGGGGAGCCTAGCTCAGATCTGATGTCTACAGTACAGTGCTGACGGCTGGGGAGCCTAGCTCAGATCTGATGTCTACAGTACAGTGCTGACGGCTGGGGAGCCCGGCTCAGATCTGATGTCTACAGTACAGTACTGACGGCTGGGGAGCCTAGCTCAGATCTGATGTGTACAGTACAGTGCTGACGGCTGGGGAGCCTGGCTCAGATCTGATGTCTACAGTACAGTGCTGACGGCTGGGGAGCCTAGCTCAGATCTGATGTCTACAGTACAGTGCTGACGGCTGGGGAGCCTGGCTCAGATCTGATGTCTACAGTACAGTGCTGACGGCTGGGGAGCCCGGCTCAGATCTGATGTCTACAGTACAGTACTTTGAAGAGGCAGTGGTTAGTGGAAGAAGAGGCGGTGGAGACGGGCAGAGCCTGGTTGGAGTCTAGCTGAGCCTGGTTGGAGTCTAGCTGAGCCTGGTTGGAGTCTAGCTGAGCCTGGTTGGAGTCTAGCTGAGCCTGGTTGGAGTCTAGCTAAGCCTGGGTGGAGTCTAGCTGAGCCTGGATGGAGGCGGGCAAAGCCTGGGTGGAGTCTAGCTGAGCCTGGGTGGAGGCAGCCAGAGCCTGGGTGGAGTCTAGCTGAGCCTGGGTGGAGTCTAGCTGAGCCTGGGTGGAGTCTAGCTGAGCCTGGGTGGAGTCTAGTTGAGCCTATAGAGTTCCATCACAGCCTATAGGGCAGAGTTAGGGTTAGTATACATTCTGTTATCATAGCTTCCTGTTCAAGCACAAGCATGCTACACCACTTCCTGCCTCTGACTTTGAATATGAGGCACTCCAACCAGAGAAGGAAAGGTTCTATATCTGCTATAGAGATAGAGAATCACATGACCTCTCTCCTGCATTCTGTCTTCTGCATTGTTTTCAGGAGAGAGGAGGTTCATAGGTTCAATCTATTACAGAAGAGTAGTGACAGTTGTATTCTGCATGTTGTTAGACCTGGCAGCTCTTCTACGGTCAATAACAAACAATAACCAGCTTCACAGAGACCTCATCTGAAGATAATAGAGAAAACATCAAACAACCATTAATACATGGTGGTACAGTACTAGTAGCACTGAGACACTTTCCTTAATACATGGTGGTACAGTACTAGTAGCACTGAGACACTTTCCCTAATACATGGTGGTACAGTACTAGTAGCAGGGTTAGGGTTAGGGTTAGGGTTAGGGTTAGTGTAGTCTAATGAAACAGATCCTTTTTAGTGTAGTCTAATGAAACAGATCCTTTTTAGTGTAGTCTAATGAAACAGATCCTTGTTAGTGTAGTCTAATGAAACAGATCCTTTTTAGTGTAGTCTAATGAAACAGATCCTTGTTAGTGTAGTCTAATGAAACAGATCCTTGTTAGTGTAGTCTAATGAAACAGATCCTTGTTAGTGTAGTCTAATGAAACAGATCCTTTTTAGTGTAGTCTAATGAAACAGATCCTTGTTAGTGTAGTCTAATGAAACAGATCCTTGTTAGTGTAGTCTAATGAAACAGATCCTTGTTAGTGTAGTCTAATGAAACATATCCTTGTTAGTGTAGTCTAATGAAACAGATCCTTTTTAGTGTAGTCTAATGAAACAGATCCTTTTTAGTGTAGTCTAATGAAACAGATCCTTTTTAGTGTAGTCTAATGAAACAGATCCTTGTTAGTGTAGTCTAATGAAACAGATCCTTGTTAGTGTAGTCTAATGAAACAGATCCTTTTTAGTGTAGTCTAATGAAACAGATCCTTTTTAGTGTAGTCTAATGAAACAGATCCTTGTTAGTGTAGTCTAATGAAACAGATCCTTGTTAGTGTAGTCTAATGAAACAGATCATTTTTAGTGTAGTCTAATGAAACAGATCCTTGTTAGTGTAGTCTAATGAAACAGATCCTTTTTAGTGTAGTCTAATGAAACAGATCCTTTTTAGTGTAGTCTAATGAAACAGATCCTTGTTAGTGTAGTCTAATGAAACAGATCCTTGTTAGTGTAGTCTAATGAAACAGATCCTTTTTAGTGTAGTCTAATGAAACAGATCCTTGTTAGTGTAGTCTAATGAAACAGATCATTGTTAGTGTAGTCTAATGAAACAGATCCTTGTTAGTGTAGTCTAATGAAACAGATCCTTGTTAGTGTAGTCTAATGAAACAGATCCTTGTTAGTGTAGTCTAATGAAACAGAACATTGTTAGTGTAGTTTAATGAAACAGATCCTTGTTGGTGTAGTCTAATGAAACAGATCCTTGTTAGTGTAGTCTAATGAAACAGATCCTTGTTAGTGTAGTCTAATGAAACAGATCCTTGTTAGTGTAGTCTAATGAAACAGATCTTTGTTAGTGTAGTCTAATGAAACAGATAATTGTTAGTGTAGTCTAATGAAACAGATCCTTGTTAGTGTAGTCTTATGAAACAGATAATTGTTAGTGTAGTCTATTGAAACAGAACATTGTTAGTGTAGTCTAATGAAACAGATCCTTGTTAGTGTAGTCTAATGAAACAGATCCTTGTTAGTGTAGTCTAATGAAACAGATCCTTGTTAGTGTAGTCTAATGAAACAGAGCCTTGTTAGTGTAGTCTAATGAAACAGATCCTTGTTAGTGTAGTCTAATGAAACAGATAATTGTTAGTGTAGTCTAATGAAACAGATCCTTGTTAGTGTAGTCTAATGAAAAATATTATTTTTAGTGTAGTCTAATGAAACAGAACATTGTTAGTGTAGTCTAATGAAACAGATCCTTGTTAGTGTAGTCTAATAAAACAGATCATTGTTAGTGTAGTCTAATGAAACAGATCCTTGTTAGTGTAGTCTAATGAAACAGATCCTTGTTAGTGTAGTCTAATGAAACAGATAATTGTTAGTGTAGTCTAATGAAACAGATCCTTGTAAGTGTAGTCTAATGAAACAGATCCTTGTTTGTGTAGTCTAATGAAACAGATCCTTGTTAGTGTAGTCTAATGAAACAGAACATTGTTAGTGTAGTCTAGTGCCTTCAGAAAGTATTCATATCCCTTTACTTATTCCACATTTTGTTGTGTTATGGCCTCAAAATTGATTAAATAGGTGTTTTTTCTCCCCATCTACACACAAAAACCCCATAATGTCAAAGTGAAAACATGTTTTTAGACATGTTTGCAAATGTATTGAAAATGATATACAGAAATATCTGAGTATTCACACCACTTTGCTATGAGACTCCAGATTGAGTTCAGGTGCATCCAATTTCCTTTGATCATCCTTGAGATGTTTCTACAACTTGATTGGAGTCCACCAGTGGCATATTAAATTGTTTAGACTTGATTCAGAAAGAAACACACCTGTCTATCCACAGTTGACTGTCAGAGCAGAAACTATACCATGAAGTCCAAGGAACTGTCTGTAGACTGAATTATGATTAGGCTACTTTCTAAATGTAATCTGTTATCAATCAAATCACAATTTTTAGTGAAATGCTTTCTAACAAGCCCTTAACCAACAATACAACAGGTGTAGACCTTACAGTGAAATGCTTACTAACAAGCCCTTAACCAACAATACAACAGGTGTTGTAGAATAGGACATGGAAATATGGTATAGATTAGCCAAATTGTTTTACCTGAGCATGACCCCAAAACTAAGTACTCTACAGATGAAAAAATAACAAAACGGGACCCCGCCTCTGTTTTGGTAAAAAGCTGAGGGATGGGCCTGGAGAAATGTAACCACTCTCAAATTAATAGACTATGGATGCAAGGACTGACCATCCATGTTATCAACATTATCGTTTTAACCATGTTATGAGGCAGTGTGTGTAGACAAAGTTTACAAACATTGGAGACAGTTGAACTAAGCTCAAGAGTCATTTATAAATTAAATTCTTCAGGAATCAATGGATATACGTACACTACCGTTAAAACGTTTGGGATCACTTAAAAATGTCCTTGTTTTCCATGAAAACATACATGAAATTAGTTCCAAAATGAATGGGAAATATAGTCAAGATGTTGACAAGGTTATAAATAATAATTGTTCAAACTTTGCTTTCATCAAAGAATCCTCCATTTGCAGCAATTACAGCCTTGCAAACCTTTGACATTCTAGTTGTCAGTTTGTTGAGGTAATCTGAAGAGATTTCACCCCATGCTTCCTGAAGCACCTCCCACAAGTTGGATTGGCTTGATGGGTTGAGATCCGGTCACTGTGATGGACACTCCATTATAGACAGAATACCAGCTGACTGCTTCTTCCCTAAATAGTTATTGCATAGTTTGGAGCTGTGCTTTGGGTCATAGATAGATAGATAGATAGATAGATAGATAGATAGATAGATAGATAGATAGATAGATAGATAGATAGATAGATAGATAGATAGATAGATAGATAGATAGATAGATACTTTATTGATCCCTGAGGGGAAATTTCTTTGTCAAGCAGGGCAGGTGCAAAATGCCAGAACGAAAATACACAAAATACATATACACGATACATGATACATAGAGCGGCAGTATGAAAACATTGCAGACATTGCATAGTATTGGTGATTGGCTGAATATGTACACTATACATTGGTGGATGGTTAACTATACTATACAGGTCGATGACAGAGAAATACTTCAATAGCTAAAAATGCATATAATATGAGCGAGGGTAATACAAGTTTACTTAATAGACAGACTAGTTAAATGATGTCAGGCTCTGGCCATAGAGAAGCCTATTTGCTTCTCTATGTAGCTATGGTCAGAGTCTGACAGTGTCTTTCTTTTCTGTTTCTGGTGGGTTTTGGGTTGGATCCCTAATTAGAGGCAGCTGCACCGCATTGTCTCTAATTAGGGATCCTATATATGTTAGTCGGTCATTCACTCTGGTGTGGGTCGTTGTCGTTATATGTCGCAAGTCACGTAAGTGTGCATTAGTTACGTCTGTTCATTTCGTGTTTGTTTGGGGAACGTGACGTTTTGTGCTTAGTGTTTGTTTGTGTTCTTTAGTTCGTCATTCGTGGTTTTGTTTATACATGGTATTTAGTTCATTCGTTACATAGTATAAATAAAAGATGACGAACTATAATCCCTGCGCTGCGTCTTGGTCTTGCTATGCACCCGATTGTGACAAATGAACAGGTAAGTGAATATTTTGCATGGTTAAATTAGCTGTACAGGTAAATATACAGTTAAATGTACAGGTAAGTGAATATTTGCATGGTTACATTAACTGTACAGGTAAATGACAGGAAGAGATACTTAAATAGCTAAATGTGTGTATGATATAATTTGGGGTAATAATAGTAATTCCTTTAAAATACAGTCCTTAGTGCACAGGGTTTAATTACAGATAAATGCACATTCGATATACTAAAAGCACTGACAGGATACTAATATGCATTCCTGAGTGAATGACTACGTAAGTTCAGTCCAAGAATTGCTAGCAATATTGCACTTGATTTGATATAACAACTGTACATGAGTATGTATATACAGACCTGAATTAATAAATAAGTCCTGAGTGAATGAGTGATTACTGACCAGAGTTACTCATGGATGGATGCATAATTGTTAAACTAGGTCCTAACACCCCAACAGTTCCAGATCTATGTTGCCGATGGCACGGCTCCAAGGTGAGGCATTAAAAAGTCTAATAGCCGCCGGCAGGAAGGACCTCCTGTAGTGCTCTCTGGCACACCGTGGTGGAATCAGTCTGTGACTGAAGGTGCTCCTCTGCGTCATAACCATGGCATGCAGAGGGTGGGTGACGTTGTCCATGATGGCCAGCAGTTTTGCCAGGATCCGTCTTTCCGCCACCTCCTCTAGAGTGTCAAGGCTCATCCCCAGGACAGAGCTAGCCTTCCTGATCAGCTTATTTAACCGAGAAGCATCACCGGCTTTTATGTTGGCGCCCCAGCACACCACTGCAAAAAAGATGGCACTGGCCACCACAGACTGGTAGAAGGTATGCAGTAGTTTACTGCACACGTTGAAGGACCTGAGCCTCCTCAGAAAGTAGAGTCGGCTCTGGCCCTTTTTGTACAGGGCCCCGGTGTTACCAGCCCATTCCAGCCTGTTGTCCATATGGACTCCCAGGAACTTGTATGACCCAAACATTTCCACATCCATCCCCTGTATAGGGACTCTAGTCAGTTGTGCCTTGGTTCTCCTGAAGTCCACCACCATCTCCTTTGTTTTGCTGATGTTGACACAAAGTCACAACACAAAGTCATTGATTGTGCTCCTGTACTCCTCCTCCTGCCCACCCCTGATGCACTCTACAATAGCAGAGTCATCCGAAAACTTCTGTAGGTGGCATGTTTCAGAATTATATCTGAAGTCCGAGGTGTAGAGGGTGAACAGGAAGGGGGACAGAACCGTTCCCTGGGGGGTCCCTGTGTTGCTCACTGCCCCTTCTGACACATAGCTCTGTAGTCTCACAAATTGTGGCCTACCGGTCAGGTAGTCCGTGACCCAGGAGACTAAGGGTGCTTCCATCCTCTTCATCTTCTCCATCCTCTTCATCTTCTCACCCAGTAGCAGGGGCTGAATGGTGTTGAAGGCACTGGAGAAGTCAAAAAACATAACCCTCACAGTGCAACCTGCGTTGTCCAGGTGAGAGTAGGCCCTCTGCAGAAGGTAGATGATTGCATCATCCACCCCGATGTTGCGCTGGTATGCAAACTGCAGGGGGTCCAGTGATGAACACACCAGGGGTCTGAGGTGGGCGAGGACTAACCTTTCCAGGGTCTTCATGATGTGGGATGTTAGCGCTACAGGTCTGAAGTCATTCATGACAGTGGGGTGCGCCTTCTTGGGCACTGGGACGAGGCAGGATGTTTTTCACAGCACAGGGACCCTTTCCAGGCTCAGGCTAAAGTTAGATTCGTCTGTCCATAACATTTTTTTCCAATCTTCCTCTGTCCAGTGTCTGTGTTCTTTTGCCCGTCTTAATCTTTTCTTTTTGTTGGCCAGTCTGGGATAAGGCTTTTTCTTTGCAACTCTGCCTAGAAGGCCAGCATCCCGGAGTCGCCTCTTCACTGTTGACGTTGAGACTGGTGTTTTGTGGGTACTATTTAATGAAGCTGCCAGTTGAGGACTTGTGAGGCGTCTATTTCTCAAACTAGACACTAATGTACTTGTCCTCTTGCTCAGTTGTGCACCGGGGCCTCCCACTCCTCTTTCTATTCTGGTTAGAGACAGTTTGCGCTGTTCTGTGAAGGGAGTAGTACACAGCGTTGTACTACAGTGCTGAGTTAGAACTTCAACATGAACTCACTCATACAAACAGCAGCTCTTTGCTGTATTCGTTGACAGTCTCTAGTCATGGTTTTAAACGTTTTGAAATCTCACAGTATCAACTTTGCTGTAGCTTTCTTTTATGCCTGTTATGTTACTGCAGACACAGTAATCTGAGCCATCTGATTGGCCAGCGGAAGGCCTTTAGTGCACCTGATTTTCTCTCCGGGCCCGACGGGAAGGCAGGGTTTGTACCTTCAGACACATGAAATGGTTCAAAATGGCAACAGTTCGCCTACCCGGCACGCAGGACAGCTGAATCTGGTGAACCGACCGCCAACAGCCTGAGACTAATAAAATAAATAGTGCTTTATCAGTTGGTGACCACTGAGCTAACACAACGTGCCATTGGAACACAGGAGTGATGGTTGCTGATAATGGGCATCTGTACGCCTATGTAGATATTCCATAAAAAATATTTTAGCCATTTCCAGCTACAATAGTCATTTACAACATTAACAATGTCTACACTGTATTTCTGATCAATTTGATGTTATTTTAATGGACAAAAAAATGAGCTTTCTTTAAAAAACAAGGACATTTCTAAGTGACCCCAAACTTTATATATACACATATTATACACAAATATATATATATATATATATATATATATATATATATATATATATATATATATATATATATATATATATATATATACATACACACAACGCCTGGTGGAGTTGGCTATACATCACATCGAGATCAGAGGGGAGGTATCCAGCCACGTAAGCATTGTCAGTACAGTACTGTAGCCCTGAGGTCCCGTACTACCCCTCTCATATGATGCAACGTCGACAAGATCTTACTTATGTCGACCAGAACCTGTAGCCTATTCAGAGATACACCGATATACACTTTCTGATATACACTTTCTGGTTTGGCGCCGCCCTGCTGGTCGCCTGTTAAGCAGCTCCCGTTGTTCTGCATTAACTGTTGTTTTAGTTCGTTTTTTTCGTCTCTTTTCTTTAGTTTTATTTTGCTACAGTTGAAGTATAATAGTTCAGGATTATGGATTTTATCGCAGCTGAACGTCGTTGTGGTATTTTGCACCTGCCCTGTGTTTTGTTGTAACTGCTTGACAAAGAAATGTCCCCATCAGGGATCAATAAAGTATCTATCTATCTATCTATCTATCTATCTATCTATCTATCTATCTATCTATCTATCTATCTATCTATCTATCTATCTATCTATCTATCTATCTATCTATCTATCTATATATATTCAGAAGCAGGGACATTACCATTAAAGCTATAGCCTCAATGGTAACAATTAGACTTCATGAACCACTAAATGTGTCCGTGCGTAATGTTGCGCCATAGACAATGATCTATCTGTAATAGTGTAGGCTAAATAATGGGATATCAACACCAACTAGACCCAACTCCGCGAGTCTGAAACGAAGCGGAAGGAACAGAAACCAGATAAGAGTCCATCCTACTCTCCTTCGATCCTCAATATACCGTCAGTCAGTCAACCACATGTCCACAACCTTGCTACTCTTTCAACGGTACTGTGTCCACATTTATCATAAGAAGTAGGCTACGATAAAGCAGTTCATTTTCTCACCAATAATAATGGCACATGCGCTGAGAAGTCCGATTTCTTTTTTAAGCGTGACTCTATCTGACGTCGAGACACTCTTATCCTTTCCATTGAGTTCCATCATGGGCTGTTGCGCCTGATCCGGCTCAGCCTGCATAGCAGCGCAGCTCTTCACGCTCCTCTCGGTCGCATCCATGTCTGAGGCGCAACTAAAAACTGCCTCACTCGGTTCCTTCGGCTGAGCTCATGGACAACATTGATGCACGCAACTGTCGGTGGTAACCACACGCATGCGCGGCGGTAGGACCGTGTGCTTGATTCGAATAGCAGGCAAATGTTCCGGGGTGTGAAGTACTTAAGTATAAATACTTTAAAGTACTAAAGTAGTTTGTTTTATATGTACTTTACTGTTTATATTTTTGACTACTTTTATTTTTACTTCACTACGTTCCTAAAGAAAATTATATACTTTTTAATCCATACATTTTCCCTGGCGCCCACAAGTACTGGTTACATTTTGAATGCTTATCAGGACAGGAAAATGGTCCAATTCACACACTTATCAAGAGAACATCCCTGGTCATCCCTACTGCCTCTGATCTGGAATACTAACTAAACACACTTATCAAGAGAACATCCCTGGTCGTCCCTACTGCCTCTGATCTGGACTCACTAAACACACTTATCAAGAGAACATCCATGGTCATCCCTACTGCCTCTGATCTGGAATACTAACTAAACACACTTATCAAGAGAACATCCCTGGTCATCCCTACTGCCTCTGATCTGGAATACTAACTAAACACACTTATCAAGAGAACATCCCTGGTCGTCCCTACTGCCTCTGATCTGGACTCACTAAACACACTTATCAAGAGAACATCCCTGGTCATCCCTACTGCCTCTGATCTGGAATACTAACTAAACACACTTATCAAGAGAACATCCCTGGTCATCCCTACTGCCTCTGATCTGGAATACTAACTAAACACACTTATCAAGAGAACATCCCTGGTCATCCCTACTGCCTCTGATCTGGAATACTAACTAAACACACTTATCAAGAGAACATCCCTGGTCATCAGTACTGCCTCTGATCTGGAATACTAACTAAACACACTTATCAAGAGAAAATCCCTGGTCATCCCTACTGCCTCTGATCTGGTGACTCACTAAACACACTTATCAAGAGAACATCCATGGTCATCCCTACTGCCTCTGATCTGGAATACTAACTAAACACACTTATCAAGAGAACCTCCATGGTCATCCCTACTGCCTCTGATCTGGAATACTAACTAAACACACTTATCAAGAGAACATCCCTGGTCATCCCTACTGCCTCTGATCTGGAATACTAACTAAACACACTTATCAAGAGAACATCCCTGTTCATCCCTACTGCCTCTGATCTGGAATACTAACTAAACACACTTATCAAGAGAACATCCCTGGTCATCCCTACTGCCTCTGATCTGGAATACTAACTAAACACACTTATCAAGAGAACATCCCTGTTCATCCCTACTGCCTCTGATCTGGAATACTAACTAAACACACTTATCAAGAGAACATCCCTGGTCATCCCTACTGCCTCTGATCTGGAATACTAACTAAACACACGTATCAAGAGAACATCCCTGGTCATCCCTACTGCCTCTGATCTGGAATACTAACTAAACACACTTATCAAGAGAACATCCCTGGTCATCAGTACTGCCTCTGATCTGGAATACTAACTAAACACACTTATCAAGAGAACATCCCTGGTCATCCCTACTGCCTCTGATCTGGAATACTAACTAAACACACTTATCAAGAGAACATCCCTGGTCATCCCTACTGCCTCTGATCTGGAATACTAACTAAACACACTTATCAAGAGAACATCCCTGTTCATCCCTACTGCCTCTGATCTGGAATACTAACTAAACACACTTATCAAGAGAACATCCCTGGTCATCCCTACTGCCTCTGATCTGGAATACTAACTAAACACACTTATCAAGAGAACATCCCTGTTCATCCCTACTGCCTCTGATCTGGAATACTAACTAAACACACTTATCAAGAGAACATCCCTGTTCATCCCTACTGCCTCTGATCTGGAATACTAACTAAACACACTTATCAAGAGAACATCCCTGGTCATCCCTACTGCCTCTGATCTGGAATACTAACTAAACACACTTATCAAGAGAACATCCCTGGTCATCCCTACTGCCTCTGATCTGGAATACTAACTAAACACACTTATCAAGAGAACATCCATGGTCATCCCTACTGCCTCTGATCTGGAATACTAACTAAACACACTTATCAAGAGAACATCCCTGGTCATCCCTACTGCCTCTGATCTGGAATACTAACTAAACACACTTATCAAGAGAACATCCCTGGTCATCCCTACTGCCTCTGATCTGGAATACTAACTAAACACACTTATCAAGAGAACATCCCTGGTCATCCCTACTGCCTCTGATCTGGAATACTAACTAAACACACTTATCAAGAGAACATCCCTGGTCATCCCTACTGCCTCTGATCTGGAATACTAACTAAACACACTTATCAAGAGAACATCCCTGGTCGTCCCTACTGCCTCTGATCTGGAATACTAACTAAACACACTTATCAAGAGAACATCCCTGGTCATCCCTACTGCCTCTGATCTGGAATACTAACTAAACACACTTATCAAGAGAACATCCCTGGTTGTCCCTACTGCCTCTGATCTGGAATACTAACTAAACACACTTATCAAGAGAACATCCCTGGTCATCAGTACTGCCTCTGATCTGGAATACTAACTAAACACACTTATCAAGAGAACATCCCTGGTCATCCCTACTGCCTCTGATCTGGTGACTCACTAAACACACTTATCAAGAGAACATCCATGGTCATCCCTACTGCCTCTGATCTGGAATACTAACTAAACACACTTATCAAGAGAACCTCCATGGTCATCCCTACTGCCTCTGATCTGGAATACTAACTAAACACACTTATCAAGAGAACATCCCTGGTCATCCCTACTGCCTCTGATCTGGAATACTAACTAAACACACTTATCAAGAGAACATCCCTGTTCATCCCTACTGCCTCTGATCTGGAATACTAACTAAACACACTTATCAAGAGAACATCCCTGGTCATCCCTACTGCCTCTGATCTGGAATACTAACTAAACACACTTATCAAGAGAACATCCCTGTTCATCCCTACTGCCTCTGATCTGGAATACTAACTAAACACACTTATCAAGAGAACATCCCTGGTCATCCCTACTGCCTCTGATCTGGAATACTAACTAAACACACTTATCAAGAGAACATCCCTGGTCATCCCTACTGCCTCTGATCTGGAATACTAACTAAACACACTTATCAAGAGAACATCCCTGGTCATCAGTACTGCCTCTGATCTGGAATACTAACTAAACACACTTATCAAGAGAACATCCCTGGTCATCCCTACTGCCTCTGATCTGGTGACTCACTAAACACACTTATCAAGAGAACATCCATGGTCATCCCTACTGCCTCTGATCTGGAATACTAACTAAACACACTTATCAAGAGAACCTCCATGGTCATCCCTACTGCCTCTGATCTGGAATACTAACTAAACACACTTATCAAGAGAACATCCCTGGTCATCCCTACTGCCTCTGATCTGGAATACTAACTAAACACACTTATCAAGAGAACATCCATGGTCATCCCTACTGCCTCTGATCTGGAATACTAACTAAACACACTTATCAAGAGAACATCCCTGGTCATCCCTACTGCCTCTGATCTGGAATACTAACTAAACACACTTATCAAGAGAACATCCCTGGTCATCCCTACTGCCTCTGATCTGGAATACTAACTAAACACACTTATCAAGAGAACATCCCTGGTCATCCCTACTGCCTCTGATCTGGAATACTAACTAAACACACTTATCAAGAGAACATCCCTGGTCGTCCCTACTGCCTCTGATCTGGAATACTAACTAAACACACTTATCAAGAGAACATCCCTGGTCGTCCCTACTGCCTCTGATCTGGAATACTAACTAAACACACTTATCAAGAGAACATCCCTGGTCGTCCCTACTGCCTCTGATCTGGAATACTAACTAAACACACTTATCAAGAGAACATCCCTGGTCGTCCCTACTGCCTCTGATCTGGAATACTAACTAAACACACTTATCAAGAGAACATCCCTGGTCATCCCTACTGCCTCTGATCTGGAATACTAACTAAACACACTTATCAAGAGAACATCCCTGGTCGTCCCTACTGCCTCTGATCTGGAATACTAACTAAACACACTTATCAAGAGAACATCCCTGGTCGTCCCTACTGCCTCTGATCTGGAATACTAACTAAACACACTTATCAAGAGAACATCCCTGGTCGTCCCTACTGCCTCTGATCTGGAATACTAACTAAACACACTTATCAAGAGAACATCCCTGGTCGTCCCTACTGCCTCTGATCTGGAATACTAACTAAACACACTTATCAAGAGAACATCCCTGGTCGTCCCTACTGCCTCTGATCTGGAATACTAACTAAACACACTTATCAAGAGAACATCCCTGGTCATCCCTACTGCCTCTGATCTGGTGGACTAACTAAACACACTTATCAAGAGAACATCCCTGGTCATCCCTACTGCCTCTGATCTGGAATACTAACTAAACACACTTATCAAGAGAACCTCCCTGGTCATCCCTACTGCCTCTGATCTGGTGACTCACTAAACACACTTATCAAGAGAACCTCCCTGGTCATCCCTACTGCCTCTGATCTGGTGACTAACTAAACACACTTATCAAGAGAACCTCCCTGGTCATCCCTACTGCCTCTGATCTGGTGACTAACTAAACACACTTATCAAGAGAACCTCCCTGGTCATCCCTACTGCCTCTGATCTGGTGACTCACTAAACACACTTATCAAGAGAACCTCCCTGGTCATCCCTACTGCCTCTGATCTGGTGACTAACTAAACACACTTATCAAGAGAACATCCCTGGTCATCCCTACTGCCTCTGATCTGGTGGACTAACTAAACACACTTATCAAGAGAACATCCCTGGTCATCCCTACTGCCTCTGATCTGGAATACTAACTAAACACACTTATCAAGAGAACCTCCCTGGTCATCCCTACTGCCTCTGATCTGGAATACTAACTAAACACACTTATCAAGAGAACATCCCTGGTCATCCCTACTGCCTCTGATCTGGAATACTAACTAAACACACTTATCAAGAGAACCTCCCTGGTCATCCCTACTGCCTCTGATCTGGAATACTAACTAAACACACGTATCAATAGAACATCCCTGGTCATCCCTACTGCCTCTGATCTGGTGACTCACTAAACACACTTATCAAGAGAACCTCCCTGGTCATCCCTACTGCCTCTGATCTGGTGACTAACTAAACACACTTATCAAGAGAACCTCCCTGGTCATCCCTACTGCCTCTGATCTGGTGACTAACTAAACACACTTATCAAGAGAACCTCCCTGGTCATCCCTACTGCCTCTGATCTGGTGACTCACTAAACACACTTATCAAGAGAACCTCCCTGGTCATCCCTACTGCCTCTGATCTGGTGACTAACTAAACACACTTATCAAGAGAACATCCCTGGTCATCCCTACTGCCTCTGATCTGGTGGACTAACTAAACACACTTATCAAGAGAACATCCCTGGTCATCCCTACTGCCTCTGATCTGGAATACTAACTAAACACACTTATCAAGAGAACCTCCCTGGTCATCCCTACTGCCTCTGATCTGGAATACTAACTAAACACACTTATCAAGAGAACATCCCTGGTCATCCCTACTGCCTCTGATCTGGAATACTAACTAAACACACTTATCAAGAGAACCTCCCTGGTCATCCCTACTGCCTCTGATCTGGAATACTAACTAAACACACGTATCAATAGAACATCCCTGGTCATCCCTACTGCCTCTGATCTGGAATACTAACTAAACACACTTATCAAGAGAACCTCCCTGGTCATCCCTACTGCCTCTGATCTGGAATACTAACTAAACACACTTATCAAGAGAACCTCCCTGGTCATCCCTACTGCCTCTGATCTGGTGACTCACTAAACACACTTATCAAGAGAACCTCCCTGGTCATCCCTACTGCCTCTGATCTGGTGACTCACTAAACACACTTATCAAGAGAACCTCCCTGGTCATCCCTACTGCCTCTGATCTGGTGACTCACTAAACAAACATGCTTTGTTGTAAGTGTTGTATTAAATAAAATAAAACAACAGAGAATGGTGCCGTCTGATTTGCTTAATATAAGGAATTAGAAATTATTTTGATACATAAGTATATATTTAGCAACTACATTTACTTTTGATACTTAAGTATATTTAAAATCAAATAATTTTAGACTTTTACTCAAGTAGTATTTCACTTTTACTTGAGTCATTTTCTATTAAGGTATGGTTACTTTTACTCAAGTATGACAATTGGATACTTTTTCCACCACTGCAAATAGTCCCTTTCTCTGGTGGAGAGCTGTTGTGCTGTTGTGCTGTTGTGGTGTTGTGGTGTTGTGGTGTTGTGCTGTTGTGCTGTTGTGCTGTTGTGGTGTTGTGGTGTTGTGCTGTTGTGGTGTTGTGGTGTTGTGCTGTTGTGCTGTTGTGGTGTTGTGCTGACTTGTCAGCGGTTACTGCCCACCTGCTAGGTGTGATAATAGTGCAAGGGTTTTTGGAGGAAATTCGAATTCATTTAAGAAAAAGAATCAAAAGCCATGATATAATGTGGTCATGGAATAGAATGTCTTCTAAAAAGGCTATTATTGATTCATGTACACTACTGGTCAAAGGTTTTAGAACACCTTCTCATTCAAGGGTTTTTCTTTATTTTCTACATGACAGCTTTACACATAGTACAATTAAAAATAGTAAAAATAAAAATAAAGAAAAACCCTGTAATGAGTAGATGTGTCCAAACTGTTGACTGGTAATGTGTGTGTATATACAGTGGGGAGAACAAGTATTTGATACACTGCCGATTTTGCAGGTTTTCCCACTTACAAAGCATGTAGAGGTCTGTAATTTTTATCATAGGTACACTTCAACTTGTAGAGACGGAATCTAAAACAAAAATCCAGAAAATCACATTGTATGATTTTTAAATAATTAATTTGCATTTTATTGCATGACATAAGTATTTGATCACCTACCAACCAGTAAGAATTCCGGCTCTCACAGACCTGTTAGTTTTTCTTTAAGAAGCCCTCCTGTTCTCCACTCATTACCTGTATTAACTGCACCTGTTTGAACTCGTCACCTGTATAAAAGACACCTATCCACACACTCAATCAAACAGACTCCAACCTCTCCACAATGGCCAAGACCAGAGAGCTGTGTAAGGACATCAGGGATAAAATTGTAGACCTGCACAAGGCTGGGATGGGCTACAGGACAATAGGCAAGCAGCTTGGTGAGAAGGCAACAACTGTTGGCGCAATTATTAGAAAATGGAAGAAGTTCAAGATGACGGTCAAACTCCCTCGGTCTGGGGCACCATGCAAGATCTCACCTTGTGGGGCATCAATGATCATGAGGAAGGTGAGGGATCAGCCCAGAACTACACAGCAGGACCTGGTCAATGACCTGAAGAGAGCTGGGACCACAGTCTCAAAGAAAACCATTAGTAACACACTATGCCGTCATGGATTAAAATCCTGCAGCGCACGCAAGGTCCCCCTGCTCAAGCCAGCGCATGTCCAGGCCCGTCTGAAGTTTGCCAATGACCATCTGGATAATCCAGAGGAGGAATGGGAGAAGGTCATGTGGTCTGATGAGACAAAAATAGAGCTTTTTGGTCTAAACTCCACTCGCTGTGTTTGGAGGAAGAAGAAGGATGAGTACAACCCCAAGAACACCATCCCAACCGTGAAGCATGGAGGTGGAAACATCATTCTTTGGGGATGCTTTTCTGCAAAGGGGACAGGACCACTGCACCGTATTGAGGGGAGGATGGATGGGGCCATGTATCGCGAGATCTTGGCCAACAACCTCCTTCCCTCAGTAAGAGCATTGATGAGGGGTCGTGGCTGGGTCTTCCAGCATGACAACGACCCGAAACACACAGCCAGGGCAACTAAGGAGTGGCTCCGTAAGAAGCATCTCAAGGTCCTGGAGTGGCCTAGCCAGTCTCCAGACCTGAACCCAATAGAAAATCTTTGGAGGGAGCTGAAAGTCCGTATTGCCCAGCGACAGCCCCGAAACCTGAAGGATCTGGAGAAGGTCTGTATGGAGGAGTGGGCCAAAATCCCTGCTGCAGTGTGTGCAAACCTGGTCAAGAACTACAGGAAACGTATGATCTCTGTAATTGCAAACAAAGGTTTCTGTACCAAATATTAAGTTCTGCTTTTCTGATGTATCAAATACTTATGTCATGCAATAAAATGCAAACTAATTACTTAAAAATCATACAATGTGATTTTCTGGATTTTTGTTTTAGATTCCGTCACTCACAGTTGAAGAGTACCTATGATAAAAATTACAGACTTCTACAGGCTTTGTAAGTGGGAAAACCTGCAAAATCAGCAGTGTATAAAATACTTGTTCTCCCCACTGTATATATATATATAAACAGTTGAAGTCGGAGGTTTACATACACATGTTTCAACCACTCCACAGATTTCATGTTAACGAACTATAGTTTTGGCAAGTCGGTTAGGACATCTACTTGGTGCATGACACAAGTAATTCTTCCAACAATTGTTTACAGACAGATTATTTAACTTATAATTCAATATATCACAATTCCAGTGGGTCAGAAGTTTACATACACTAAGTTGACTGTGCCTTTAAACAGCTTAG